>JABSTQ010009652.1:0-303325 GCA_013358835.2 Ixodes persulcatus | reverse complement strand
GGCAGCCACTTGCTGCCAGAATGCGAAAATATCCGAAAGAACCCAGTCTTAGTCTAATACAGATGCTTTGGCCGGACAGAGACACAAAAGCCTGACACAAGACCCCTATAAAGACAGGAAGTAGAGTGCCTGTGAGGAATGAAACACACAACTCAGATAGGAATCAATCACTCACCTTGAAAACACTTGCCATGAGCGGCAAAGAGCAAACTTCTGGCCTTGATTTGGCTGGTGCTTGCCTCCAAGACCTGCGTATATAAGAAACAATTCGGTCTTAGGCAAACCTGAGTGTTTTTGCAGGAGAGACAACAAAATACTAATGCAAGACCAGTACACATACGAAATGGCATCCAAGAGGAATGGTACACAAAACTCATATAGGTGGGCAATAGCTCACCTTGAAAATACTTGCTTTCGGTGGCCCAGAACAAACTCGTGTACTTGATTGGCAGCCATTTGCTGCGAAGAATACCTGCACATATCCTAAAGAACCCAGTCTTAGTCTAACACAGATGCTTTGGCCGGACAGAGACAGAAAAGTCTGATACAAACCACAAAAAGCAGGAAATAGTGTATACGAGATGAAAACAGACCCAGGTAGAGAGGCTCGTTCTCTGTTTTACCTTCGTCAAATAGTGTAGCTCATTTTTCTAAAACAATGCATATTTTCTAAAAAAAAAGTATAATATATATTTTGCTTCATGTAGCAGAGTTTACTGCCAAGGATACCTACACACCAGAACAAGTCAGGCTTAGTCACAGTTTTTTTTTTCTTTTGATGAGTGACAACAGAATCCCACATGGGTGATGAAACAAAATATAAGCCCAGCAAGCCAGGCTAGCTTGCCTTCATGCAAGCACAGTGCCTCGGCCGACAAATGAGGTTCTATTCTTGGTCACTTGTCATATTTGGTGGGAATAGTCCAATAAATGAAAATAAGGCAGTCTCTCTTGCAGCCGACAGCTGCAAACGAAATTCATATACCTCAATAAACGACCTGGAAATAAAATTGGATGGTGGCCGAGTGGTTTAAGGTGTCAAATTTCAAACTTACAGGCTGAGTAGTTCTGGTTTAAGTCCTCCTGGTGTATATTTTTATCCTTATTATTTATACTTAAAATGTTTTTTTTCTCGATTTTTGAGGCACAAGCACATAATTTATATGCTAATTCACCTTTAGAAACTTTAATTATACTACATGGCTTCCTAGTGCTCGTAATAAGTTCTCGGCGAGAGCGGTTTTCGATTTTTGTTTCTCGCTCTCGCTGCTGCTTGCTTCCTTACCCTTAAAATGCTGACAACGGAACACAAAAGTAATAAAAATCTGTTTCAAATGTGATGAAGATCAGCATTTACAAGTTGTACCCCTGCTTCATGCCCCGACCATGCCACCATACCATAGCTGTGTGCAGTGACGAATGGCCCCAGGTGCTGTGACCCGACCGTATATGGCCTTACGGTGTGGTGCGACTCATGCAGCACATATGCTTCGTGATGGAGCCAGTGAGCTAGGTGCGACCTTCTAGAGCTGTGCAAGCCACAGCTTTACAGCCTGCAAAGGGTGGGAAGATGCCCCTCCCTTTGCAGAGCTTGCAATAGCTCACTAAGAAGCTATTGCAAGCACTAGGGAGCCACAGAGTGTGAATAAAAGTGCCTCTGAATGTGAATTAGTGTGTAAATTATGCGTCTATATGTTAAAACTTTAAAAACGTATACATATATATATGTACTAAAAAGGAAAAAAAAAAACAATGTCTTCAGGTGGGCTTAAACCCAGAGTTCCACTGCCCTTGATTTTAGTTCCCAAAGGCCCGCTTCAGACGGGGAAATTTCGCCCAGCAACTTGACGTCGCAACACCAGTAACACCGGCCACCCGGGTTCACACGCAGCAGTCGAATCGCTACGACTTGTCATCATCATCATGAAATTTTATTTTTCTTGCAGTATTTAGATGCACAGTTATATAAAAAAGAACAGTTTTTATATCTTTAAATGGTTAAATTGTGCTGAGAATACTAAATCAACTTTTAGAAACAGTTTATTTCCAAAAATGATCCATTTGAAACCAGAACCAAGTTTTCAGTTCTCATCATCACCACCACAGGGGCGTCACGTGAAAATATTGCATTCCTGATTGGCTGCTGCCGCTTCAAACGTCTCCGAGTTGTCCGAGCTGCTCGTCCGCTTCGAGCCGGACCTGATCTCAGCAATTTGTGTCGATCTAGAAAAAGCTAGGGAACAACCCGCCAGCAACCCCGAAATTGCTGGAAAAGTTGCCCTGTCTGAAGCAGGCCTAAGACACCCAATTGTCTGGTACAGAGACCACTTAGGAATGTTCGGGTGTTTAAACGTTGTTCTTCTTTTTTTTACAAAAAAACAACAACAACAACAACAAAAAACACATTTCAGAGGGAAAATTTAAGGAAAGGGAATGTACCATTATGTTCGTTGAAGTTCGGTGACAAGACTCGGGACTCTAGCAGGAATGCCGTTATCCTTGGTGTGACCCCATGAGACTGTCTTGCTGCCTTTGCTGGGGTTTATCTAACTGAAGTACCTGGACGAAAAGTATAGAAGAAACATATGTGCATAACACTCATTATTCACAAGAAAATTTGTCAACATCCAAAATGACCCATGGAGAAAATTATGCGAGGAATTTTTCGGCCACCTTGGGCGAGTCACCTCTCGTGGCCAATGTTTCATTGCAACTTTAATTGTAGTGAACAGTTATAGGGTATATTACAGACAAAGTGCAATTTGGTTTTGTACGAAACAACAATACACAAAACAGCACTCTAATACAGTATGTTGAGGTACCTCTGAACAAATTCCAGGGTTTCATGGTGCCTCCTTCAGATACCTGATGTTGAACATGAAATATGTGCACCAAGGAATGAGCAAACAGTGACTTCCAATTAGTCTCAAGCACCAGCGACATGTCAACAAGGAGTGCTATGTGTAGAAGGTCGTCTAGAAGTGTGCAGCCAAGATGAAAAAGCAAGATATAACGATTAGGGTGACCACCTTCCTGCCGGCGAAATGCGGGACACCCTGATCGGAGGGGGAGGGGGGGGGGGGAGGAGGAGGAGGAGGAGGAGAGGAAGTAAGAGGAGGACGGTATTTTCACGACTCAAGAAAAAAGTATTACAGGAAATTCACCAACACGCACACCCCGAAATCCTGTGCTGTACGAAAGCATATTATACACCTGAAAATTGAGTGCGGCAATCAATCTAAAATAATTTTGACTAACAGTGATATTTTTTGTTTAATTGTAATGGTAAATATTTCATTAAAAGTGTGTAAGTAAAATACATAAAAAATGACTGTACCAGACCCCAATGCATAAAAAGGAAATAAGAAACAGTAAGTATTTTTCGGCTTATTGTTTTCTATCGATATCGATAGTTACTCTTATACTAACATGCTGCTACACAAAATTAGAACCTCATGTTTTTGTTTTTTCGACCGTTGTAAGTTGCAGGTTTTTGCCTTGTGTGGCCATCTTCACTAAAAAAAAGCTTTCCACAAAAAAACCTTTCGCATGATACAGTATGATTTGCAAATATTTACAATAGTTTATTCTTTGAACTTTTGGCGAGCAATTTTCGCTTGCAATATTTTGCCATAAAGGGGAGAAGCACAACGGCGCATGCGCGTCTTTCACCTGCAAAAACGACGGTCGCTTCCCGCAGTGCGTGGATAGAAATAACATACCATCGAGATTCACACGTTTATCAGCTACCTCCGCGCTTTCCCGTGGCCTGTTGTTCGGAAGCGCCATAATTTGCGAAGTGAATGTTACGACAATGTGAAATGCGGGACATTTTGAAGATTTTGGTATTTCTTGCGGGACGCGGGACACGAGCCCTCAATACGGGACAGTCCCGCGAGTCGCGGGACGGGTGGTCACCCTAATAACGATATCAGAATAAGATCACATCAAAAAAGCTTCGTTGTAGTGAGACAATCTACAATCTAGGCATTAATGAGTCAACCGACGTATACCCGCGATTCCCTTTGCGTTAAATGAGGTGAAACATGGCCATCGGGGAAATAAAAAAACACGTTTTTTTCGGGTTTTTTTTGCTCTATTTGCTCTGCGCAGCCGATAGCAGGGCAGTTCGGCGGCGTCACAAACATTTTACTCACTCGCTAGCATTTCTCAACTTCGTTCGGCGTCAGTCGACACCACAGATCAGTGGTCGGCACTCATGGTCTACCCGGAAGGAAAAAATTACGAGCTCAGAGCCGAGCGTCGATCGCGACTTCCGTAAAAAGAAGCGGCCGGTAACACTTCGGCTACCCGTCAGCTTCAAACAACGCCTCTTCGAACGAGCCCGCGAATCCAATGCGTCAAACGGTCGCGGCGGAAAGCACGCCGGAAGCAAGGGCTCAACATCCGAAAGAGACGCGGCGCTGGTTTCTACGTCTATTTCGCACATGAGATAACAAGATAGCGAAGCTAGCCGAGTGTGAACACTGACTGGCGTTACATTGGAGTACACGCAGTCAAAATAACGCCTGCAACAGAGCACAGAGGCTTTCAACAGGGGACACGTGCGTTCAAATAAGCTGCGATTTCAAAACTTCAAGTCTCCTCTCTGTCCTTCGGTGTGTACTTTGATCCGTGTATACCAAAGCACTCAATGCTGCAAGTAATAAAGTCGTGTATACGTACCCTTCGAGGCGATTGAAAGTGCGTTGGTTTCGCTCGGAGCCCGCGAGCAAAGAGCGCGACGAACTATCATTCGTCGGTCACGCCGGATCGCCGGGTCGCACGACGAGGGCGCCCGCTGCGTAGTTGACGTGCGCACAGTGCGCATGCTCGGCTCGCTCGGCCGTTCGGCTCGCTGGGCGGCTGGGCTCGCTCTCTTCGAACCACGCTTCGAACTGCCTCCGAAGCTCGGGCAGGCGCGCGCGCTGCTTGACCGCTTGACGATGGAAACTTATCTTCTCATAAAACGAGGCTGTAACGTATCGTTTAATGGTGCAAATGCACATATTTCTCACGACGTTTTTTTACAGTGTGTGAATCTCGCGAAACAGGCGACGAAGGGTGGTGGGTGAAATGTGCTCGCATGTTGTCGTGGATTTTGTGTACGACGTAGGATTACCCAGAAAGGTGGGTGAATATCGATAAATGTGCGCGTAAGAAGCAGCTACATGCACGTGACCTGTCACACCTCTTCACCCTCATTATTTTATCGTGCGAACCGACACTGTCACGTATCGCGTTCGCTTTGGGTCCCAACACCGGTAACTATAACTTTTGTTGCAGTATAACAACTGCAATAAAGATTTGTTGGAAAACGATCACTCCAATAAGCACGTCGTTATTTGGCTTTCTCATTGAAAGGTAGGTCGCGGGTGTTCCAGCTAGTTATTATGAACGGTTTGGTGGTTGTCTAGCATTTCAAGCGCGCGAGGCTGTGTGTACTGTACCAACAGTCGTACGTACTTGCGCTTTCGATCAATGTTTATGTGTTCGCAACGCAGAACGTTTGTGTTCTTGCCGTATGGTAACTCCTGCTGTTTTACGATATCATTCACGCGATGTCGTATATGTGGACATACCGATATCCACCTGTTGCTTCACGAACGCTCAATGTCGTGTTACGTTTCCTCTTAGTCCGCGGAATATGCCGACGTATTTCATGTTGGTAATTCGGTATCCATTCTGAGATATTTGCACGCGATATCATATTGTATTCTCCTTTGGGCCCATGATCGACAACCGATATTTATATATCGTGTGGCCGACTGACCGTACACTATGTCCATGTCGGTCACCAATATGCACGCCATGTCGTATTCTATTCCAATAACCGCGCATTATATCGGCATATTGTGCTCCAATATTCTGTTGTATACCAATAACCGCAAGTTCTATCGAGATATTGTGCTCCGATATGGTGTTTTATACCAATAACCGCAAGTTATATTGGGATATTGTGCTCCAATATCCTGTTGTATACCAATAACCGCATACTATATTGGGATATTGTGCTCCGATATGAATTTCCATCCTGCGTATTGGGTTAATCGGATGACAATAAGTTTTTATTGGTTTCCATCAACTTCATTGGAATACAATATTTCCAATAAGCCGAGTTCATATTGGCCTTTTTCAATAGGCTTACTCAGGGCGGAGTTCTCAACTAGTGTCGGGGCTTACTAGAGGCGCGGGCGCGACGGCGAAAGGCGGTGATGGGTGTGGTCGAGACGACGGCAGGTTTGGAGGGGCAGAACCTCTGGGTGCAGGGGGCGTCGTAGGGCTTCGATTGTGATCAAGGGTGCGGTCAAGATCCGTGACGATGGTTTGAAGAGTGGCACTGTGCTTGGACGCTGCACCACGATGGCCGTTGCGACTTGCCTATCGCGGATGCCCTGGATCACGTACTCGAATCTCTGTTGGTCGTTGAGAGTGACCGGACACCTCACTATGATCTTGAGTTTCGTGAGCATGTAATTGAGAGGCTCTCACCCTGTGCTTGTCGTCGAGCGGCCACTCGTCCCTGCTACTGAAAGAGGAAGAACTATTCGCCGAATTCTGCCTGGAAGGCATTCGGGCCAGGTCTTGAATTGGTTCCCGCTTGTCCCTTTCCAATCGGCGGCTGGTCCTCGGAGTTTTCCTAACGCGATCGCTATAAGGGTTCAGACGAGGCTAGTTGTTAGGTGCGCTCGAGGTCCTCCAGCCATCAGCGAGCAGAAATTCCTCTGCCTCCGCTGAGCTTGGAGAGCGTAGACGACAAATCGGGAAGAGTTGTGACGTTCACTGATCTTGCAGGGATCTGCAGGCTCTGTTGGAGGTATGCAGTTAGCAGCTGCATATTCAGGAGTGGGTCGGCTGTGAAGGTATGCACGACTGATGTGCCGGGCTGCCCCTCTGAAGTTGAGTCGGACGGGGCCACTCCATGGGCGTTAGTTCCAATTTCGGGTAGCGGCTTTTTTTCGGCGATGTGGATCAGGAGATGCTGAATAAGTTTATCTCTGTTACTGGTATTTTCCACTTGGTGTCGACCAAGTTCTTCAAGAATAAGATCCACCGTGAAGACCGCGAGTTCTGCAGCAGTGGCTTCCTCCCAGTTCATGGGCGGCATGGTGGACAGGAGAAGAGGTGAATAGGGCGTTGGCTGGTTGAGGCGAGTGGGCGAGTTGGCATAGTTTCGAAGGGCTAGAAATACTCGAAAGCTAGTTTAGGAATTTTGAGGGTGACTGCGCCAAATGTGAGGCACGGCAAGGCTGAGGCCAGGCGTAGAAGTAATAATAAGGAAATTTATTGAAGAGCTTAGAGAATTACATGTTAACGGGGCTAGAGGCGAAAGGGGTCTCGTACACAAAGCGAAGTAAGCGGCAGGCACGGCACGAGAACACAGCGAGGAACAGGGGAGAGCTGTCTGGGAATGCGGAGGGGAGACACTTTAGATGGTGGTGGCGAGGGCGTACGGGCGAGAGAGAAAGGCTTGGGAAGCATAGTGAGCGCGGTGAGCTGGTGCTTACGTGGTTGGCGTTGCGGTCTTGCGGTCTTGAGGTGTGCGGCGTTACGGGTGGCCGTGGGCCCCATTGAGGGGGGGCTCATGGTCGACCCTACGCGACGTGGGCTCACTCACATCCCACCCATTTCAAAGCTGTCCAAGTGCACTTGGGAAAGCATATATTCACTGAAAAAGTCTCAAAGCCAGGAAGAAGGTCTTCAGCACGCTCTGACCGCGCTAGAGGTGTTTCATCTTTCGAGTCTAAATCAATGGAGTCGGGGCTTGTCTGGTGAGAGTCGTTTTGCGTGTTCTTGGGCTGCGCGAGGACACACCATTTGACTGTCCGGTGCGAGGAGTACGTCTCGGCTGTCGGGCGGAGATTCTCCTCAGAGCTCGAGCATGGTTTCTTCGACGTAGGGGTGATGAAACGGCTTGATCTGGCTCGCGTGGGCGACTTTCATGTCAGTTGCCGCACGCGACGCGCCGTCGCACCTCTACAAGACACGCACCAGGAGCGCGTTACGGTAGACCGTGGGCACCGTGGTTCCCATTGAGGGGTCTCATCGTCGACTTTATGCGACGTGGGCTCGCTCACATGAAACGTCATAATCGAAACTCCGAGACACATAGAAATACAAAAAAAAAACGTACAAGACGACACAAAATCGCTTTGTGTCGTCATGTCCGTAATTTTATTACTTCATGTCTCAGGTCGCCCTATTGAAAAAACTAGCACAAGATGGGCCCAGCATTCCAACTTCATGCTGGGTTATTGCTCCATCATGCTCAGCTTGCCATGCTGGTCGAGCTGGTTGGATGCTGGGTCGTGCTGGGTGAATGCTGGGCAAATGCTGGGTCATGCTGGGTGAACGGCTGGTTAGGCTGGTGTACTTTCCCACCAGTTAAACCAGTTTAAATGAATACACAGGATAAACAAGCCAAACTCTTCAGAAAAGCGAGCTCGGCATCTAATTTATCATTTTCGTATTCGCGGTCTGCTCACATGAGCTCATATGCTACACATCCACTGCGCTGACACAGTACTAACCGGCGCACAGACAGTGGTTCTCGGTGCAAAACAAACAATGCTATTAAAACTAGATTGTTTATCTCTCAACACGAAAAATACTAGACACACGCCAAAAACAGGCAATAAATATAAAAAAAACACTACACGGATGAGAGAAGCGAACCTGGGTCCCCCCCGTAATGGGGGCGAAGCGTCCTCTTGCGTAGTCGGCAGAGGCGAGGAAATCCGTGTGGCTTGGATGGCATTGTCGATACTCTTTGGCACAACCGTCTTTCACGAGCACACGGATGTTTGAAGACACGGAACGACGCCTCAGTCAGGGCATCCGACTTCTTCCCGCGCTGAACGGACTGCCGCTTACTGTCTCCTTAAAGGGATGCTGAACCGAAAAACAGAATCTAAATTCTTTGTCGTTTTGATATTTACAGCACACGAATGGCTCTTAAATGACGGTACTTGAAACAATAAAGTAGTCTAAATCATATGATTTATGTAAATAAATATTCTAAGGTGCACCTGGTGAGTTTTTTGAAAGCTCGTTTCGTGACGACAACAAACTTGTAGTACGCAGAACGCGGCTATGGTGAGCCATCAAAGTTGGCTCGGTTGGCTACGACCTACCTCGTTGGCTCCGGCGTGCGCTCACGCCGCGTGGTGGCGCGACGAAACGGAAATGTGACGTGCGAACCCCGTCCCGAAACGATGAGATATATTTTTAAAAGAAATGCAATTTTATCTGATAAATTTGTCGAACAGTGTTCATCATGTCGTTTTTGACACGACACCTATGCGGCGCCGAACGGCCTAGCGAGCGTCGCGAGCAAGCGGCATCTTGGCGGCATCAAACATCAGCGCTGTCGAAGTCTCCGTGGTCGCCGTCGTCATGGTCAAATTATCAGGACGGGAAAAAAATCGCCGAACTCCGAAAAACCCACAGACCAAAGCCGCCGCCGTCGCTACGACGCAGGTGCAGAAGTGGACTGGGGGTGGCAGGGTGCAGGGTGGCTGGCAGGTAGTGCGCAGCTAACTTGGCTGGATTAGTTGGCAAACTTCCAACGCGACGGGCATCCGTGTACTATTATTCAAAGCGCAACTTTCTTCCACGCTGTGGCGCGTCGGCAGCTCGACTTGTTCACGTCAGTTCCGTTGCAGTTTGTTGACGTCAGTTCCGTTGCGAGTAATCCCAGAGGGCCTCGCGCGCATCGGAGGCTTCTGGCGCTTCTGGCTCAATCAGCGGTCGTCATTCCAAGAAATATAATAATCCGATCTCCATCCCTTTACATGAATAGCATTTTTAGGTATAGTGCGGTCCCGGGAAGCTTGTCCGGGGCTTATTTCGGCAACTTCAGATATCGGTTCAGCATCCCTTTAAATCCCGCTTCGCTTGCACCGCCGTTCCAGTAGTCGCCAAACAACGCGCACACAGCCGTCCATTCGAAAATCTGCCCAAGATAGCCAAACGTGTCTCAAATTTTCCGTTCTTACCACTCTCTCTCTCTCTCTCTCTCTCTTTTCTCGCACACAAAGGAAGCTCGCAGCGTGCCTGAAGCGCCCGGTCGTCTACCAAAAACGAGAGGACAAAGAACAGGACGTGGCATCGTCCCCACCCCAGCCGACCTTGGCGCGCGCGCTCCTGGCAATGCCGGTTCGACAAGCTCTCGCCGACCTTGGCGTGCGCGCTCCCAGCAAGATCAGTTTGGCCAGCTTGAACCAGCTTAGGCCAGATTCAGAACCAGCTTGAACCAGCATGACAAGCTTGAACCAGCTGAAGTACCAGCTTGCCCAACTGCAGTGCCAGCTCGAACCAGCTCGAACCAGCTCGAACCAGCTTCAACCAGCTTGATTACTACCTAGACCAGCTCGAACCAGCTCGAACCAGCTTAAAAACCAGCTAAACCAGCTTGCCCAGCTTGATATCCTTGCTGGTTTTTAATAGAGCAGCCATTACCATTACAATACAAATTTGTTTATTTATACATTTATTTTTTTCCCCAATGTGATCATACCATTACACATGCAAGTGGTGCATACATGTACATGAAAACATGATGGCGTTGAAATTAACACACTTTTATTGTATTTTCACAGGTCACAACTGTAAAAAGAGCACCTTTCAAAGCATGAGGTCACGAATGGTTGCGATTCGTGTAGGCAGGTCGTTCGAATCCACTGAAGTGCTAAAGTTTAAGAACAAAGATAATTGAAAATGACCACAGAAAGTGTGCTGGTATCCAGCGGCAGCGGTCGCGATATTTAAAAGGTATACTTTAGGATATTTGGTTTTAGTCCATGTCATGGAGGTTTTGATTCCTTTGGTGTTTACGCGTTGCCTCTCGTACGTCATAGACGAGGTTCTGCGCTTATGGCAGTTCTCGTGACGCCGCAGCACTCCGTTTACTCTGCTCAGCGTGGCGCACTTACCATTCCCGCCTACTGGGACGGAGAGCGAATCTTGTGTGGACTGGCCGTGTCTGGAGAGGGGAGGGACTGAGCAAGCGCGGAACTTTTAGTGTGAGTCGTTTTTTTGGCAAGGTGCTTAGCGCTTCGTGAAGCCTGATAAGTGAAGCCTCATCAGTATGCACCCGAAGCTCGATGCTGGTTGGTAACGGGGTAGATCACGTGACTAGGGGGATAAACAAGAAGGAGCTCCACCACCTGTGCGCACTAAGGGAAAGAAGCTTCAGAGTGTGAAAGGCTGTGGATAATAGCCAGGTTTATCAGTCCTGCAAGCGTGAAACTCAAAGTATCGCTTAACGTTTGTGATGCTATGACCTTTCACATTTGGCAAATAATTGCCTAGCAATGTTCTTATTTTTGTAGACGCGCCAGAGAACCTTCTGTACTCCGTTTCCTTTTAAGTCCGATTTTAGCCGACGCTACTACCCCATGGAACCAATCAAGCTACCCCAAAAATGCGTCGTGACGGTTATCCGTGTCCTTGTGTGTTTGCTATAACTGACTACACTCTAAAAAAAAGGGTATAACGTTACACCCTTTTGTCCCATATAATGCACCCCAAAACTTTAGTTCGACGTAGAGCGCACTATAGTCGAACAGACGCCCCAAAAGTTTACGAGGGGTTTGATAACGGTGCGATATAACTCATTAAATAGCTAAAGTACGTATCCAATACTACAGAAAGAAAACACTGAGATTTTGCAGTAGCGCCAAGAAAACGCGATTATTATTTTGTTTTTGTTGTTGTCAGTAACACGTATATTAGCTATTTTAGTAAGTTGTACCACACGGTTATCGAGCCTCTCATGAAAGTTAGTACGGCCATATCGACGTCAGTGCGCTGTACGTCGCACTGAAGGTTTGGGGTGTATTATATGGGACAAAAGGTCTAAAAATACACCCTTTTTCTAAGTGCACACCAATCAGCCTCAGGGCTGATTGGCTACACCGGTCAGCCCACCGACTGATTGGCTACACGATTCTACACTTTTTGGGAAAATAAGCGCCAAAGGAACAGGGACAAAGAGTAGAAGAACAACGACACAGGGCGCACTCTCAACTGAGTTTATTAGGAAAAAACACATACTTATATACCAACGGGAGCACATCATCAGACACCACACGTCACGTTAGTCTCCGCCCAGACCACGTTTCAAATATTCAAACTCATTCTTAGACAGAGGCAGAGAAGTATCGCTAACGCACTTTTCACCCCTACTTCTAATCTCAAATGCTTCGTGAAGCTCGCGTGACACTTTGTTTTTGTACTTCGCCAAAATTTTAGTGCTGTCAAATGACGGGGCGCAAGAGCATCTGTTGCAATGTACAGCCAAATAACCTTGACGGTGTGGATTCTGGTTGAAGCGGCGTGCTCGCAGACCCGGTCATTGATACATCTTCCAGTTTGCCCTACATAGCTTAAACCACACGTCATTGGGATTTCGTAAACGACGGCGGTTGTGCAATCAGTGTATTTATTCCTATGCCTGGTATTGCACGGGTCTGTTATCGGTTGGGGGTCATTGATTCTCCTGCATAATCGCGACATTTTGTTAGGCGCTGAAAATACGATCGGGACATCATAGCGCCCAGCCACCTTCTTAAGATTATGTGAGACACCGTGCATATAAGGTATCACCACAGGCCGTATGGTACTCTTTTCGCGCGATGGTTTCTGCGTCCCCTTAAACTTCTTTATTAAGCTCCCAGCTACTTCGACCAATGAGCTCGTTAGGAAACCCCTTTTCGCAGAAGATCTACTTGTTTAACAAAACTATCCTGGGCGCTATGCAGGCAAGACTTTCTGAGAGAAGCCTCCATACACGAGCTCGCGATGCCTCTCTTCACGAGCTTGGAGTGTTAGGAATCAAAGGGAAGGATCCCCTTCTTAGATCTAGGGGAGTACTCCCAGCAATTATGCTCACCTAGAAAACTGAGCTTGAGGTCAAGAAATTGCATAATGCAGTCTTTAGGTGTCTCGTGAGTAAATGACAAAACGTGGCAGCACGAATTGAATACCTTTAGAATCTCTGTAACTTCACAGCTAGAGAGATCGGGATTGCGTCCGAGGATGAGAAAATCGTCTACATACCTAAATACTTTGTACTTGCCATGACTCATCTTCGAGCTATCCGCTATCGCCTTTCCGCACTTACTTAAAAGGATATTGCACAAAACCGGCGCGACACTGGCACCGATGCAAATTCCCTTCTTTTTGTAAATAAACACCCCCTTCAAACGTCACGAACGTGTTTTTTAAATAAAGAGACAGGAGCTCAAGGATACCCTCAACATTAATACCGCAGGAGCTCTGAAAAGCCGCAACCCCACTCAGGTCGATGCAGTCTCTTACCGCAAGGTAGAGGGGCTCATGAGGGATGGAATAAAACAAATCCCGGACATCTACCGAAAAACCACTGCGCATACAATGGTGAGCGTTGCTCGAAAATTCAATGACGCACTCCGAGTTTCTTGCGGCAAACGGGTCATCCAGTTTTAACCCAGACAAATGATTGCGCAAATAGTCCCCTATCTGCGACTACCACGTGCCTCTCTCTGTCACTAGTATTTAGGTATGTAGATGATTTTTTCATCCTCGGACGCAATCCCGATCTCTCTAGCTGTGAGGTTACAGAGATGCTAAAGGTATTCAATTCGTACTGCCACGGTTTGTCATTTACCCACGAGACACCTAAAGACGGGATTGTGCAATTTCTTGACCTCAAGCTCAGTTTTCTAGGTGAGCATATTTGCTGGGAGTACTCCCCTAGATCTAAGAAGGGGATCCTTCCCTTTGATTCCTGCCGCTCCAAGCTCGTGAAGAGAGGCATCGCGAGCTCGTCAGGGCATTTGGCTGTACATTGCAACAGATGCTCTTGCGCCCCGTCATTTGACAGCACTAAAATTTTGGCGAAGTACAAAAACAAAGTGTCACGCGAGCTTCACGAGGCATTTGAGATTAGGAGTAAGGGTGAAAAGTGCATTAGCGATACTTCTCTGGCTCTGTCTACGAATGAGTTTGAATATTTGAAACGTGGTCTGGGCGGGACTAACGTGACGTGTGGTGTCTGATGGTGTGCTTCCGTTGGTATATAAGTTTGTGTTTTTTCCTAATAAATTCAGTTGAGAGTGCGCCCTGTGTCGTTGTTATTCTACTCTTTGTCCCTGTTCCTTTGGCGCCTATTTTCCCATGATGTACCAACTAGCCCATCTAAGCATTTTATTGCTGCATTTTTTTTTCCGCGTGATTGGCTTAGCCGGTGATACCAAACCCACTAACACAAGGAGAGCCGTGACGAGGCACGTTTGATGTTGCTTGATTTGTTCGATCGGATCGCAGCATTGGAAATGGTTGCCCCAAAAGGCGGCGGTGGTGGCGGCGTCTGCGGTTTTTAAGTTGGTGTTGTTTGGGCGACGGGGAGGGGGCGCGCGAGGAGAGAGGAGGCGATAGCGCGTCTTCTTATAAATGACTTAACTCTGCGAGGGGCGACGCAAGTGGCAGAGAGTTATGCGGACAGAAAGTCGTCTGCTTTTTGCGCAGGGATCGCGGTGACGTCAGAAAGACGCAGACTTCTGATTGGCTTTGATTGGACAGGATAGTGGGTAGGCTTCAATGATAGATGCCTCGAGGTCTACCCACTTCTTTTTTTAATCAGCCAATAAGCACTCGGCGTTCTGAGATCACTGGAACCCCTGTGCAAGAAGCAGACGAGCTTGCACTCCGCAGAGCGCACCCCACGATCAAGTCTGTGGGTTTTCGCGTACGGATGTCTAAGTTAGTAATACAAGGAAGTTAGCAATCGGAAGTACTGTGCTTCGCCGTCCTCTTCTGTTCACTTCTCCAATGAGTGAATTTGAACCCTATATTGTTGTACCTGCTCGGTAAATATATGTTGTAAGCGCTTACTCGTTTTCCTCTATGACGGTTCTAGTTTTCTTCTGGCGACCGTTGATTTTTTGTTTCACCGAGACATCGAGGTCACTAAAACAGGGCGCGCACGCCAGCAACTTTTGAACAAAGCAAGTTAGTACCCGAGAGCCCGGTAGGGACACCTTGAAGTGAACGAAAAGCGTGTAATAAAGGATTCCTGAAAAAAACACGCCAATCATGACGCCGTACTGCATGTGTTCGACTGATCGCACAACGGGACTGGCCGACAAGAAGAAGAGAAAGACGAACCACAACACCGGGAATATTGTTGGCACTCTGTACGGCCTCGGAGCGTTCTTCATGGTCACTCGAAGCACGAAAAACGACGAAATTATGAGGAGGTTAAAAAAGCAGAATAAAAACACCATGTTTGGGACGAGGTTATCGACGGAGCCGATGGAGGCGTACACCTGAGCCAAGAAACTTCGCAGCAACAACGATGTGAGAGGAACCGATGATTGGACGTTGATGGTCCCGAATATTGCAGGAAGCTGGCCATATCTGGATACAGTGAGGATAGCCCTACTGCTGCTGAAGAATCCGGCGCACATGGTTCCAAAAGTGCTGATCGTCACGGCGAGTGCAATGAGGACGGCTCCCGAGGTACCCCAGGTAGCTGTTGCGAAGGAGACGGCGATGGCTTCGGAGCTGGCGACTGTGGCAGGTCCCAGGATCACGAAGTAGACGACGTTGACCAGCAGGCTGAGGACCGTTACGAAGGTAATCCCGCCTAACATAGCCAGTGGTATGTTGCGACGGGGGTCTGTCATTTCACCGGCGATGCCGGTGATAGACTGCCTGCAAGCACGAATACGAAGGTTTAGAACCTTACAGTAGTAGTATGGTATTGGAATGGAGAATTTAATAAAATATTATCTCAACTTTATACAGAAATGAAACGCGCTTGCGAATTATTTTCCTTTGTTCAGAGTTCCTGTAGCAGGTAGATGGCGGGACCATATGAACTGGCCTTGGGGCGTTATAGCCGTTACGTCATAAGTCACGCGGGAGGCCCCGATTAAGCTAGGCTGCTAGAATAGAGGTTAGAATGTACTGTCACTTCTCCTATTGTCGCAGTGTGACTGTAGGTTCTATAGCATGCCTCGGTCACACCCTGAGGCATTTTATCACTTTCGGCTAGAACTGGTCTAGGTCTGTTTATATTGCCGAATACTGTACATCAAGCCATGACCATAAAGAATACAAAGACGAAGGTTTTCTATTACACCTTGACTACAAATATATTCAAAAAGTTCCATTGGTGGATCCTTAGGGAATACGTTAGCATGACCCTTGGGAAACGCCAGACATGTCCTCCTTTGAGAAACGCTAACGCTTACCCCCTCACTTTTCTGTTTTGGCTTGGACGCGTCTGGCGTTTTCCAAGTGTCATGCTAACGTATTCACTAAGAATCCACCAATGGACCTTCGTTTAATTTGTTTGCCGCCTACTTGGACCAAGCGCAATATTGTCACGAATGACAAGGTGAAACAAAGAATAACTAGGAAAACGGAAACGTTTAACGGGGCGAACTTGTGCCAAAAAATAAAAGAAAACGGAAACAAAACAGAGTGTCGTAGTCCTCGAGGTCGGCGTGACAGCAGAATCGAACGCTGGGGCGAAACTGACTCCGGCTGGCCACGCGGAGCCCCTTTTGTACACGCGTGGGCTTCTGGAACAATCGGCGTGGAAGGTTCGGCGTGTAAAACATTCTAACCTCGAATCAGCAACTTGGTTCTCGAATTTACCAGAACAGTACATTAGAGTCAACAAAAACGCGCACCCGCGGCCAGGAATCGAACCCTGGCTTTCTGCGCGGAAGGCACGCGCGATAACCGTTAGGCCACGAGCGCGCTGCCTACTTAGTCAGCTGCGCTCGCGGCAATATTCAGTTCACCCTTAAGCTGGGACTAGAAGCTCCGCCTTCAGCATGAGCTCGATGGCTTCCGCAGAGGTATGGTTGCGCGTGCCTGCGCTTTCGCACTTGTGTTAGCAATGGCAGAAAGCTCGCGCTGAAGGCGGAGCTTCTATACTCTGTTTCATACTAGCGTGCAACGTTGTCAAAGCTACTGGCGCGAGCGCGTGGCTTCAGTCTATGGTTTTGTTTGCGCGAGAACGCGTGCAAATGATCAACGAGATCAAGCCCCACGCTCGCGCCAGTAGCGTTGACAGCGTTGCACGCTAAGTATGAAACAGAGTATAGTCTCAGCTTAAAGGGGCGATGCAACAAGTTTTGTGCTGTGCGCAAATACCGCTTAGAACGGATCCCTGACGCTAATGATTTATGAAACACGTGTTCGTTATTCACCCCACGCAATAGAAGTCCCAGTAAAAAAATAAAGAAAAACTAGCAGCGTTCACCCCCTCAACTCGCAGCCAGAACAAGCGGCCACGTGATCTGGAGCCGATTATATGCCGCCAATGTTAGTCATAGCCACGCGCTGCGGTTGGCAAAGCACAGCACACGCACTGAGTTCCAGACATTGTTATGGCTCGGCTATTGCCGTCGTTGCAGCGATTGGACACGGACCACTACCCGAATGCTTCTCGAGCTAGTAATTATCACGAGCCCAAATCGAGTGCCCACGCAAATGCTCGGGTCCAATCTATGAACAGCATTAAAATATCCTCATATGGGTGTACTGCGATCCCCACTTTACGTCATCAAATTTTGCAAAGGAGAGATTGAATGAAAATGATCGCTTTTGTCTCTGAAATTACACCGCAACAAAGGAGTTTCTTGGCCAGTGGCGTTGCGTGCGAGTAACCTTGAGTCCCACTAGTGCCAGTAAGCTCGTGTAAAGTGAAAAACATTCCAATTGAATATCGTTGCACCGGCCCTTTAAGGGTGAACGGCGTATAGTTCTTGGTTCACACTCCATTTTGTAGCACAAACCAAGGCATACGCACTCCGCACACCTCCAAGTTCAGACTCGCCCCAGCACCCGCGCCATGCATCGGAGCGCATTGGCTTTCGCCCCATGGCATCGCCTCCCTCTCGCCTCTGTCCTTCACTACTCTCTTCCTCTCTAAGCAGCGCGCTTCCCTTTCCACTGTTTTGTCCACAGGCAGACGCTGCAAGCTTTTCCCTGTCATGTGGGTACTGATGCTGACGCATTAAAGGGATACTGAAGCGAAACTTGAAATACACCTATTATGGTCAGAAATAGGTTTAATATGATCAATGATATCCGTAATTCATAATCGCGCGTTTGTATTTTGAACGGATGGCTATATTTTTCACCCTGAGGGGCCCGATTGGGCGCGCGCTCGAAAATCAGCCTTCGGAGAGCCCGATGCGTCTTGGGATATTCGGCGCATGCGTGACGTCACTTGTGCCAGACGGGAAAGGCTACGGCGTGAATGTTGTGGTTACGAGCGTTGCCACTTGGTGGCGCGTCGACGATTTACAACCTGTGACAACGTGGCCGTTTGAGATGTGCAAGGGCTGCACGCACGCTGCACTGGCTGCACCACGGCAAGTTCGGCAACCACGGCACCGCTGACAAAACCAGCTCGGAGGCCGGATTCTCAAAGCGAACTTACGACGAAAAAAGTGCGTACGACAAATTTGAAAGAAAACCCGTAATCTCGAAACGAAATTGTCGTAACTTTTTCGCAGGTTACGACAGAGTCCTACGACAGCTCCGAAGCTGTCTTACGCATTTTTTTACGCTCAAAGCCGCATGGCCGACAGCGTCGTTCAGTTACATGGTCGCGACGACCAACGGACATTTTTTTTTCTACGTGCTCTTCTCGCGCGTCCCGACTTCAACCAGCAAGAAAAAAGGAAGGAGTACTTGAAACAGACCACGACGAACAAGAACGCTGGATCCACAAACACCCGAGAAGAGCTACAACGGCCATGATTCCACCGACCAAGTGAGCTCGGCAGAATATATATCTAGTAGGCCTAGCAGCAACACCGACTCGACGCACCGTTGCTCCGGCGGTCCTTGGCCAAGACCGTCTGCCCACGACCGGCTGGCCTGCTGAATGGAATATGCCCGCGCGACCCTTGTGGACCCTTCCCGGATGAAGTTTGATCCCTGAACTAAATTTCAGAGGTCAATCTTTCCCCCTTGTCATCTCGATCTCTTTGTTTTCCGAGGCAGCGGGGACGAACGCTGTCGTCGAAAAGGGACTCTCATTGATTCTATCTCCTTGTTTTGTGTGATATAGAGCTCAAATAAACGCCATACGGATTACCTTCGCAACACGGTATGTACACTTTGTTATTAGTATGCCATTTTTATTCTGACATGACGCTACGTCACTGTCGAGCTATAGCAGTTCGTGGGAGCTGCGCGATGTCAGTCCAAACGTTCTTTACCGAGTGTCACGTCAGTATCGAGTAGCAATCGTGAAAGATCGGTCCCGGAGCGCTTACCGAAACGCGGTCTAAAACAGAACGAATCCAGCACTTCGATCAAACGCGCGCATCCGCTCCGAGTGTGAACAGGTATTTGCGTGGCTCTTGCTGACACTCTCGTAGTTCAAACGTGTCTTTTTTAACGTCGGCTCGCAACTCACAGCAACTAATACCGGCCGTGCCAGAAGCGTGCTCGCGTGTTGTCGAGCATAGAGCCGCAACGAGAACGAGCTCACTGTGGCCAACTACGCTTAGGCTTTCTCCGCCAAGGCTTTGCAAACGCGTTCAGGCCTAGGCTAATTCTGCCGGCACGCCGTATTTCCGCAGAACGGCGCTGCTCCTATGCCACAAGTGATTTCACGAGAACTTCCCACCATCCACCAGATGTGAAGTTGAAATCATTTAATTAGGTTTAAAATTAGTTCTCCTGTGTTTTACATCGCGATATTGATATTTCCGAGGTGATGCCTGTCCCTAGCCCATATTTATGCAAAAATATGGGCGCTAAAATTTCGTTTCCGTACCCCTTTAATATAAGAAGTCGTTGGACAGAGCTAGGAACTCATTTCGCTGGCCTGATTTCCTATATATGTCAACGCACCACTGCCCGGAGCACGTAAAGCGAAAGATCACGCTGCAGAGCCCAAGAATCCTCAGTCAAATCCCCACCTCTGCCCGTTTCGAAATGAATGAGCATGGTACTGACGTGAGATTGTGTATCTATACTGCGCGGTGATCGTTGAAGGATCCACGCTAGTGGTGGTACGGTTCTGGCTAAATTGTTCATCTACAGCAGAGACACGTGTCAGACGTCCCTGGGGCTGACTGCCTTTACCCTGTCCAAACATACACCCAATACTATTTCATTGCGCGTCACCGGCTTGCTGCACTGAACTCCTGACTTCGAAGATTTCATTGAGCATAGGCGTTACGTGCGAAATTGTTCTCTTCTTAAAACTATTCGTCGCCTTAAAGTTTCCCTGAAATCTTTGACGAAGAGCACGCTATACTTGGCGCGTTTTACCTAATTTAGGTCACGTACAAAACGTTACTTACCATCCCGAGTAGGATACATTGCAGGCGTAAAACGCCACGACTATTTTTGAAACCGTTGTGTCAAGGGTGAACATCGGAGCGTCATGAAGGTGATTCACTAGCAGAAAAAAAGGTTGAGAGTGTTATTACATCTTTGGTTTTGCCATGAAACATTCAAGGGCTTATTAGTATATAAAAAGTAGCCCACAGACTCACCTCTGAAAGCAAAGATGGCTCCTGTGATAATTATGGCGACTAAGATTAAGCATTTTACTGTAGAAAGCACTCCTTGGACCCTCGAGGATACTATCACCGAAAAAGAGTTGATCACAGTTGCCAGACCTGTGGAAATATATCACTTGTTTTAGATATAACACTTTACAACTTAGGACGGGCTATGTACACCGTGAGCACTAACTGTAATCAAGAATTCGTGTTTTTTTTTCATTTTATTTTTTTACAAAGTTTCGTGTTGCATTTGTTTTGAAGGGGCGGCGAGTGCTCGTCCAGCTCCATAAAATCTGTTTTTTAGTACTTTTTTAGTACATCGTTTGTTGTGAAAAATAAACAATGTCACAATATTATGTTGCACAGTTAACAATTCGATTGACTATATTACTTATGCAAGAAACTTTCTAAATTGATATAAAGTAGACACCAAGACCACCCTTTTTTAGAGAATTTTCTAGGATTCATGCAATGAGAACGAAATATTTTGAAACAAACCACAAAAATAACAAAATAATTGCGCGCAAAACGTTTAGGTAATACATACGCCTCTTTCGTTTCTGTTTATGCTACTCAACAGAAAACGAAGGCGTTTCAGTTTAACGGGAGCTTAAGTCGTCTCAATTAGATATGTGGTCGAGTATCAGACGCTTACATGTGAGGATGAGCGTCACAATCACTCGCAGGACATAGGGGGCGCTGCACGTCGGATAGATAATGCCAAGCAGGTAGGTGGACATGGTTAGTCCGTGTAAGGTGGCTGTCATCGGGTCAGCGAGTGTTACGTAGCACCAGGCAAACATAAAGCGGATGACATCTCCCAGTTTCCCTAGAGACTTGCAAGCCTCCGCAACGTAGGCGTAGCTGCCGCCTGTTACCGGAAGCATTGAACCCAGTTCGGCGTAGCAGAGTCCTCCTGCACAACGAAGCGAAACGATCACTTACGTAACTAGCAGTCACCCTCTTCGACTTATGTTGTTGTCATCATAGCAGGGGGTTTCTGGTTGGTTGTTTCGGCAGTTCCGCGACGTTTTCCGCGACCGGAAACGAAATCTAGAACTGCGCAGACATGCCTCGCGCTTTCGCAGGGGAGGCGTCTTTGATGCGGTGAGATTTGTCGAAGGCAAGATAAATATCTACGCAAACTCCCTAACACTTATTGTGGTTATACGTATACAAGAAGGTATGGTCTGACTTGAATTTCAAGAAGTTCTTTACGCCCGGTCCTTGCCTTAAACTTTTTTTTTTCAAACACCTTAGGGGTAAACATCTGAAGGACGACATTTAATGAACCACGAGGCGTGGCCCTACAAATATTACGGGCTACCAAATACTGTGTTAGGAAAAATACGTTTCACTCCGCTACTACGCTTTAGTCAGTGCGTCTACAGTGCCAAATTGTGCCTTAGCGTTGTGCTACGTTGCCGTCTATAAGAATGTGAGAATAAAAACATATACAAGTCATTGTTCCCGCCAATTTCAACTGCAAGCGAGTTATGCTCCACGCAGTGTGTGTACAATAGTTTAATGTATGTTATAATCTTATACCGCACCTCCTCCCCCCCCCCACACGCACACACACACGCACGCCCACACTGCGAGAATGGCACGAAACAAAGTTTATGTGACGATCGACTTTTTATCCTTAAAATTAATTCAGCGAAACAAAAAATGGTCCACGAAACGTAGTGGGAAGGCTTGCCAATAATGTATTTTACCTCACTAGTTTCTTGGCACAGGCCAAGTTGTGTCTTTGACTGTCATACTCAATAATTTCATTAAAAATTATACGTTCCGAAGACTTTGCAGTTTCAAAAGGTACTTTTCGTAGACCATTTTCCCAGATCCGCTTTGCTCTCCGGAACGGAGACGCCACTACTGCGCATGCAGCCTTGCCTACTGCGGGCTAGCCTTGCCTTCAGAGTCCCGAATCTCGTAGCGGACTGCGGAGAATATTGCGGGACACCGGAGACCATCTACGAAAACTCCCTAAATATAGAATTGCGTGTATCGAATCACCACAAACTGTAGTAATTTACCAACTCCTTCCAAATGCGGCAAGCAGATTGTTTCGGCTAAAGAAAATATCTGGACAGCGAGCTGAGGTATTTTGATTATGAATACCAAAAACTAACGAAGGTATAACTAAAAGGGCGGACAAAGAGAGAAGCCGCGAACATCAACGCTTCAACTGACTTTCCGTCTTTTTTTCTTTCTTTGTGTCTTTGTTTTGTTTGTCTTTCTCTCTTTCTGTCTTTTTTTCTCTCTTTCCATCTTTCCAGTTACGGCCACCGACAGCTTAAGAAACATAAAGTGTGGCGCGTCCCAAGCTCCTACAGGGTATCCCAAGCGGACCTTCGGCTGTAAAACGTGCCGGAAAACTCGTTGCCTCCACAGAGAAAGCTCAAACTTTCACCAACTACGCACTGAGCAGGTCGGTCTTACCGTGTGAAATCTCATGCAGTAGTTCTCATCCTGTACAAAAAGAGTGCAAAAAAACCTTTCCGAAGTCAATGCGATTAATGCGCGTTCACGGACGACCAAGTTAGCGACGCTATATACTTGTGGCGCCATCTCCCAATAGGCGCAGCGAGCAGACGACGCACTCTGTTGTCTGTTGGCTCGCTCAATAGCAATTGAAGCTATTAATATCTCACCTTCGGCTGAAGTATATATCTTGTAATATACCACCCCCAACTTTTTGGGCATCAACTCCTCGGTGCATGCGCTAAAATGAGAATTTCAGCTGCACAACAATAAAAATCGCAATGTTCCCCAGGAATATTTAAGATGAAAGTCATAATATATCAATAAGTAGTAATTAAACTTTTTGGACGCCTTCAGTTTTTATTTCACGGTTCTATACTTTTTTTATTAAATCCCATTGGCCACATTCACAAAATTGTCGATTTCTGTTTTTCTTGACGAAATATCGTAATGTTCCCGAGGATTGTAATTGCCGTGGGTATCATATAGAACGTAAATCAATTCGATTTTTTATATTTAATTAAAAACTTATTTTGCTGCACTGAATGTCCCAAAAAGTTGCGCATGAAATAGCAGCATTTATATATACTCTACTCTTATTGGTGCAGTTATATTTTGGAGGTTAACATCCCAGACGATTTGGGAGTCTGTTTTCTCATAGACTTACCGATCATGGCGAAGCATCCCGATATGCCCCATACCACAAGTGCTACGCCAACCGAGCCCGCGTTTCTGTACACAATGCTTGGAGTTACGAATATTCCGGATCCTGCAACGGGCACATTCAAACACAGAGATTAACTCAGCGCGTACTTTGCAACAAGCATTACTCCTTTCAAGATGCTTTGAACAATCGAAAGAAACCTTTACAGATAAATGCGCTAAGTTGAAACGTTTTGCATCGTTTTTTTATGACTTATAAAACTGCGCGAAGAAACCTCAATTGTAATATTTCTCAAAACGAAAGCTGTACGTTTTAAACCACACAAATTGATTCAGCCGAAACGTGCAGGGCTGCGCTAAAACATCCAGTAATTGATGGGTTAAGTTAGTTATTTTATCGCTGACTGTTATCTCTAACCTTTCGAGTGAAAACAAACCTTGACCACACAGTATTTTAGATAGTTTATTATTCCTTTAACCTCACGATAAACAAAGATATATTTTGAAAACGTTTGAAATGGTTGCAATACGTTGTAAAGCATCACCAACGAAATGTTTGAAGAATATATATTTATATGAATGAATGGTCACACCTGCGGTTGCACCAATCAGAAGTGATATTGTGCCGAATAACCCAACTTCTCGCCTCAGAAAGGCTCTAGATCCATTGCGATTTCCAGTCTGTGCGTCACTTAAGCCTTCGTCAGAGTCACCTTCAAAATTGGTCGTCGTCGTTGAAGTTCTGGTTGTATGACGATGGGGTGCTCTTGTGCCTGTTAGTTAAATGCATTAGGATGTTATTATACTAATGTGAACCAGAAGGGGTGCATTACGACATGACGAAATAGCATATCACGCCTCTGGAATATGCCGGAGTGGTTTCAAAATGGCATTTAAGTTCATGCTTTCAGCTGTAAAGCCAGTTTTGTCTAGGCTACATATGATCATACTGGTGAGTCATCACTGATGCCTCATAAAGATACCACTTAATTTATTGAAATGTGGCCGCAAGTAAAAAATAAAACAGTTTGAGCATGGACTACATTCTGCGGAAGGTAGTTTACAAAAAACTTTCGTTGTGAAAAAACAAAACAAAAACCTGCTTTTCGCCTTCGATGCTTGCACGTTTTGATAGAATAACAGATGACCTGTCTTAAAGGCACATACAAGTATCTACATTTACTACACAAAGAAATATGTTAGCCGTGCTCCGCGAGAAATCTAACTTTCTTTACTTTGGATCTCCAAGTGGAAAACAGCATACACCTTTCCAGCACCCCTAGGCAAAAAATGCTGAGTCACCGGGCTCTGGACGCACGCGCGGTGCCTGGCATTCCGCAGCAGAAAACTATGCGGAGCGCAAGTCCGTCTGCTTCTTGCACGGCGACTGCGATGATGTCAGAACGACGCCGAATTCTTATTGGCTGATCGAAAAGAAAGGAGTGGGCAAACCTCAAGGCATCTAGTATTAAGGACTACCCCCTATCCTTTCAATCGAAGCCAATCCGAACTCCGCGTCGTTTTGACGTCACTGCAACTAATGCGCGTCAAGCGATAGAAGCAGACGACTTTCCCTCCGCAGTGGAGCGTGATGGCATCGCTGAGAAGGCGATTAGTGTGATGGTCTATGAGGAGTGTGAGACACCTATAAAGGGAGTGCGCTGCTTTGTCTTGGAAGCTGGTTAGCAGAGCGCCACCAACGACAGTGTCCGCGTTGCGTCGCATTTAGTGGAGCGTCACCGGCTTGACCGCGTCTGCGCCTTCCAGTGGCTGTTTTTCTCGATCTCGCTCCGAAGTAAAGGTTTTTCACATTGAAAATTGAAAACCTACCGGCGACCAGCGTGTTTTCACGTCATTCGACCCGGAGTAGTTGCTCGGAGCTCAGGTTGAATCGTATGTCCCGCAGTTGTAAGCGGCAACGACAACAGCGTACCCCAGGTTTTCTTCGAGTGTTTTTTTTTTCCTTTGTCTGCGCCGGAATATGCCTCTATAGAGCTTTCCAAACACGAGCTTGTGGCCGGTGCCATTTTGAGCGTTCGTGCGTATGGCGCGTGCTTTGCTCGCTTTCCGAAGCGACGAACACGCGCGTGCTGGGCTGTGAAGATCGCACGCTGGACTGTGATTTTGTAAACATTGGAAAGGTCTATACGAAGCGTTTATTTGCTGGACGCTCCGGAAATCCCGACGAGATGACATTCATCGGCAACCACTGGTAACGGATAAAATATGCATGAGAAGTAGTTTTTACTGCTTTTAGTATCCGATTGCTCTTCGCTCGCCGGAGATCGAGTAGACGTACGGCGATTGAGATGATCGCGTAGGTTTTTGCCAGCAAATGGAGGGGTTCGTGTTCTCGATTTGCAGGTCCCGTGTAAAAAAAGAAAACAAAATAGCGCCGAGTGTTGCCTTGAACGTTTTGTATAGCGCAGGCTGCTGCTACACATGATGTCTATGTCAGTACGGCAGTGTTCAATTCGAAATGTTTCTTCTAGCAGCCGCACCGAAGCGCCACTGTCTTGTCGCACACTTCCAATAGAAGCAACAAATCTTTGGGGTCAAGCGGCATGAATACTAATCCTTAGTTAATGAAAAAAGTATCTATTGCGGATGGTATAGCAGGTCATGACGTTGGTTTTGTTCAGTTTAGTTCAATTTTTATTAAACTCCGAAGATATTAGTAAAGCGAAATAAGAATATTGAGGAATTAAGATACAATTAAGTCAGTTGCAATAAAGTACAAGTACTAGTTTAAAAAACAAAAAAAAAACAAAAAAAACAACGCCGGTGGGACAAGCACTACATTTAGAACAGGTTGTTCAAGACGAGGCGTTAAAACGCACAAAAAAAGTGATTGGTTCATCAAGACAGAGCTAGGGTAGCTAAAAGAACAAACAAGATAAAAACTGTCAGGCGCTCTTATCCGTTTTGATTTGGCCAAGTTTGAAATGGCGCATAAAGCTGCAGCGTTCTATAAGGTTTTTTTTTTTTTTTCTATTGCAGTGAGCACTATGGCTCGATATCCTGTGGTGGTGTAAGTTATTTCGAATTGCTTTTTGAGCATACACTGAGTATGTCCATACATATTTGCATGGTGCGTCATTAGAATCATAAACTATAAACTATATTGCAGTAACAGCAAGTGTTGTTTTTATAATCAGCATCCTGCTAACTGCATATGAAAGCCTTCATTCTCGTCTTCATACTTTTCTGAACCGAAGGTTTATCGCATCGAAGGTTCATGTAGCTCGATCTTTATTCGTTTGTAATTGATGAATTGAATTTCGTTTTTGCATTGCTGAACGGGATAACAAATGTACACTACAACTGCACGTTGGCTGGTAAACACTTTAATATATTCTAAAGGCAGCTGGAACTTCCCAGCAGCTGGCAAACCTGAAGTCCACCGAAGCTTTCTTTTATATGCAACAATACCAAACGTACATGACGAAGCACATTTCGAGTGAAAGAATGGCGTCTCTCTGCTCATTCGGGTGCTGTGCGCCTCCATTTCCTTCCTATAGCTTACACCGTCGCCCAGTCGGCGCTTTGATTAATGTTAGTACTTGTAGAATGCTTTGATCTTGGGAGTATACGTGGTGTTCACTGGCGACCATAATTGAGCCCGCTGTCGCAGAGCGCGAGCTCACGATAAGCTTCCACAATGCTTCTGCAACGTGCAATTCACGCAACCAAGATTTAAGTCCTCTTAGAAGATAAGTGGATATCGTTCTGGGCATGCGCTGTAAACGCTGTGCTGAAGTATGGCGCCCAGTGAATACCACCTATAGGCAAAGCAATATCGGGAACTTCGTTACCTATAGAATAATTTCAGTTGCTGTCTAACTAGGAATTAGAATGATTTCCTTTATTGCTGAACGCATCGCAAATACCCCATCAATAAATTATCAAAGCCTTTGGCAGTGCTCACCCATTCTGTTCAGCTTCACGCACTTTCGACGAGTAGAGTTGAAGGCTCAGCGCACTTCATCCGGTGAGATAAAATATGCCTCAGAGGTGAGTTCCATCACCAAAATATATTCACCGCTTGTGAATAACAGAACAAATGTAGAGTCATTTTCATTCCACACTTCTTCGAGTCTGAGCTTTATATTCCTCCGAGAGAATAACAACCTAAATGAACTCTATTCTCTTGTCTATTTGATGACGCAGTTAGAAACGACATCCCGTTCTCGTAAACGTCGATAATCTGTTCCACCTAAGACCAGAAAGAAAATACTGCATGATAAGTACTTTTGTCCGGATGGGCGCCGTTCGTAGTTCCATACGAGAGCTCTGCAGCTGAAACTGTTGTAACAGTTGGTACGACTGCATACAAAAAACAAGAAAAAAAGTTGGCACGATTGCAGTTGTGCGGCCGTACTGCGTGTTGCTGCATGCGTGGACGAATTGGCAGACATATCTGCTTCTGCTCCATACTGCGTTAAAATCTTGCCAGCCGAGGTATATTTTTTATTACTTCTGCATTCGGCTGTTGTTTTTTTTTTAATTCCAGTAAGAAAATGACAGATTGCACATGTTCCTATTTAGAAAGTTCTCGACACTATAATCGGCATAAAAGTAGCCGCCACGGGTCGTTGGACGCTTCGAAGCCGCAGCACTATGCGCGGTATTTTTTCTTGCATGCAGATGTTTGCCTCACACAAACCTTTTATTCTTCAGTTTTACATTCGCTTCCTTTTTGTTTGTTTCGTTTTCTACACAAAATGTGTTTATGGCTGGCACCTATACTCCTCTTCACAGTAAGTCCAAGCGTATAGAGTCAACGCTATAATCCACTAGAGCCATCAGCGCCAAAAACGTGTACCGTCACGACGCTCATCGGCTTTGTGTGTTTACTATCAATGGCTATAGACTGATCATACACAGTAAATGAGGCGTGATCTTGCACTCATCTTCTATGTGTGGTTGGATTAACCGGGGATATAGCCAACGCACAAAGACGACTATTGCTGTTGCGATTCACTCTTGTCGCAGATTGATTGGTAGCATCAGATCATTGTGATGGCTGATAGAAATAGTGGTCCCAATCAAACCTGAATGTTTAATCAACCAAAAAGAAAAAAAATGTGTGTTTGGTGTCGTTTAAATGCGTTCGTTTTTGTTTTCTTCTTCTTTTTTGCTATACTTCGTGGCAACAAAAGTCGATTATCCTACTCGTCTTGCCAGCGACATGAGTGGTCACGTGAGCCAAGGGAGGTTGTATCCAAGATGTATATTTTACTATGTACAAGAATATCGGGTAGCGTTGGGACTTGAGCGGCTCGCGTGAGGCCGGCGGTGTACAGATCGCGACAGATGTGGAAACCGGTACATCGCGGGGTTGTGAGCGTGCGTCGTGATAGGCGCGTCGCAACGTCGACGCCTACCTTACTAGGCTTATAGTGCCGTGAACTGCGTCTCCGACTGGTGTGCTTACCGCGTCCCAAAAAGTGGTCCCTCGATTTCCGCCTGATGACGTCATAGAAGTGTCGTGCTGTCGCCAGTCCCGATCCTGGCGGCGTCCCAACAGCGGTGGTGTATGTGACAGACGCCTGTTCCGCTGCAGATCGCTCTCCAGTGTGGCAGCCCGCGGAACTTTCGGCAGCCAGGAGTTGGGACGCCGCGACGACAGCGACACTCGCGTTCGCTCGTGCTTTTCACCAGCGTTTCTACGATCAACCGCTAGGATCGCAACATCCGACAGCGTGGCACTCCTGCTTTTGTGACGTCATTTGTTGCCCCTTTAAGGCCATTTTTTTATGTATGGGCGGGATAGGACGCTAAACACACCAGTCGTAAACGCGATCCAGGCACCATACTAGGTTGGCGCGTTGCGAAGGGCTGCGAGCACCTGGTGCAATATTTGCCAAACTTTGCCGGTTGCATCCTAACGAGTCCCCATTGCCAAGCCGCGACGATCCCAACACTTCCCCCGTATTCTAGTACACTGTACAGCGCACAGGATGAGTCAAAGGGATTGATGGCTATTTGAAGGGACCGCATAAATCGGTTTCTCAATGTAGCCAGCTAAGAGCATACACAGAGGTGGCCGAAGAACGTGCATTGAGGGCCTAAAAATTGCACTGAACTAACAGTAAAATGTTAGAAATTAAACACTTGAAATCTCCACCTACGGAAGCCGTCTGCTAATAAAATACGTGTATGACTGTCAACTATGACTGTGAAAAACTACCTATAGGTCAACGAACTGTTTACAACACTCGCATAGCATGTGCCCAGCTCGTTTACAACCCTCTCAGCGCTTTCCGCTTTTTATCAACATGATCGAGATAGTGCATTGTCTTGTTGGCCCCACGGTTGACCTTATATTTCACGACGATATCAATGTCACTAAAACAAGGCGCGCACGCCAGCAACTTTTGAACGAAGCACGTAATAACCTTAGCGCCGGGCAAGGACAACTCGAAGTGAACGAATAGCGCGTGATACACCGCCCCAGAAGCGAACATAGCAATCATCACGCCGTACTGCAAATGCTGGACTGATCGAATTTAGGGCTGGCTGCCAAAAGTACGACGAAGACAAACGACAACACCGGAAGTATCGTGGGTACCCGGTACGACCTTGGAGCGTTCTTCGTGGTCACCCGAAGCACGAAAAACGACGAAACTGCGATGAGCGAAATAATGCTCAACAAGGACGACCTATTGGGTATGAGGTTATTGACGGAGCCGGTCGAGGCGTACACCTGAGCAAAGAAACAGCGTAGCAACAAACGAGCTCAGCGGAACCGAAGGTTTGTTGTTGATGCCGCTAAAGATGGCGGGTAGGTGAACATTCCTGGCCATCGCGAGCATGGTCCTAGTGCCGCTGAAGAACCCAGCGGTCATTGTTCCGAAAGTGCTGATGGTCACCGCGAGCGCTATAGACCGACACGCTGTTTACAAACAAACCCGCTTTTGCCCACACCAGGTGTGGGCACTACGCGTGCGCAGAAATCGAATTCGCGTGAAGTGAAGCGTCTGCGCATGCTCAGTGCCGTCGACAGCACCACCGCAGCTGCGTGACGTCAGGGCCGCGTGCTGGTCTATAATGACGGTCCTCGCTGTTCCCCAGGTTGCAGACGCAAAGAAGACATCGATGACATCGAAGCTGGCCAGCGTAGCAGGTCCGAGGACTACGAAGTAGGCCACGTTGACCAGCAGGCTGAGAACTGTCACAATAGCGATTCCTCCGAACATAGCCTGTGGTATGTTTCACCGGGGATTCGTTATTTTGCCGGCAATGTTGCTGGTGGACTGCCTGCGAGCACGAGTACAACTTGTGAGACGCTTATTATACGAGTACATAGTAGGTGTGAGGCGGTTCAAAAGCAGGTGATCTTATGGTGTGGCATTCTTGATATGAAGTATGAGTGACGCAAAAACAAAGCAAGAATTTACGCGAGAAAAAAAAATTTGTTCCTTCAAAAAACGATGATACGAAGACGAACTGATCATCATAATCTAAAATCCGAGACACGAGGGGAAAATGGCAAAACGCCTAAGCGCCTATATATTAAAGAGAGACACATGATTTCCTTCAATTAAATTAAATTCCTCGTAATTCGCTTTGTCATTCTTCTTAATTTCATTGTCTGTAATTATCGTTGTGGTACCTTTCGTATAGCCGACGTGTTTCTACTTTTTACATTGTTCACCTTGTCAGAAAGGACAGAAAATACAACTCCTTCCTTCGAAATGTTGCGATTCCGCCGCGTAATCGCGAGGCAAATATTAGAATAGTTTCCGACTTATAGCCGCGAGCGGCGGCCATGAGAAACACGCGGCATGACGTCAATGGGGGTCTCGTAGAGAGATAGCAAGTTGTGCGAATACCCGCTCGATAAAAGGTAACTTTTCTATAAATCTTGTCGTTCCAACATAAATATAAATGAGTCAAAAACCTGGTATCACCGACAAAACTTTTATTATACGGAGTTTTAGTGGCGCCATCTATCCTAGGTCCACAAAACCGTCAGCTCTATCTGCTACCGCGCAGCCGCCAGAAGCCGGAGGGGGAGGGGGACACAGCCGGACGGGTATGGCCGGACCCGGATGAGACTTTCCTCCTTTCACCATATTGTTCGTGCTGCGCCCGCCAGTACGTGGTCACGCGGTCGCGAGCGGATGAGTTCTCGCTGCTCACTGATGGCTCTAGAGAGAGAGCTTCACCGGAACCCCGCGCAACCCCCATTGACGTCACAGCGCACGTGACTCGGAAGATGGTGAAGGAGTTTAGAGGTGCCGAAAACCTCAATCTTTGTCCATTTTTAAAATAAAGACTAGGACATGCAGGCGAACGCGGTTTTTTGTTCTTTACTTCAAAAAGGTCGAGACACCAACTCCCAAATTATTTAAGCAAAGCACTGAAACTGTTGCACAGCTCCTTTAAGGACTTTGAAGGTCGATTGAACGATGAGAAATATAAGGCTTTCGCCCTAATAAAATATCCAAGAAGTTATTTTATTTACCCCGTGTCTCAAGGTTTGGATCATGATGTACATTGTTCCTGTTGTGTTCGTTTTTTGTTTAACCCATAGCATGCTAGTATACAATTTCATGTTTGGAAGAACATCGTACTCCGTCTTACATTATAGTTCCAACTGCACCCAAAGTTGCGGTCCTAGAGCCAAGCAAGTGGAGCCAAACTAGTATTGTCAAGGCGTTCGTTTTCTGTCTGGGTGTGCTATCACTTGCTGAACCAATCCCGAGAAGAAACAAAAAGTGTGATCACAGCGCTTTTACTGTGAATGATTGCATCAGTGGGTAAGGGCGAAGCTACAGGCGATAAGCGCCGTGAGGATACACTATTTGGGCTGCTTGATCGGTGCCATTAGATCGTAGCCTAAGCCATAGAGTAATATAGTAAACGTAAAGAGAGGACACAGAAGCCGTTTCGCGGCCCAGATAGTGCATTTAATGCCCTCCGCTACGTAGCGCTTTTCTGTAATTTGGCTAATATTAATTAGAGCTCTCTCTCCGAGAAGTATTTATTTTTTAAATTGTTATGCTTTAGAACTATTTAAGGTACTTAAAACGACTAAATAGTGTTAATCAAACACGTCACAAAAATCACGTGATGAATGGCGCCTGCCATGGCCTGCCTGCCTGCACGCCGTCGCCTCTGCATCATTCTGCATGGTCTCTGCTCGCCCGTGCGTCGTTCGTCCGTGCCGTGCCTCCCGTGCGTCTGTGCGTTCTGCTGCATCCTGTTCGGTCGACTTTGCATCAATCAAGGTGACGCATGACCGCCTGTGCGCTTGCATTCTCGGCGGAAATTAGTGGAGCCGATCGGTTTGAGTTTCTCGCGCTGTTGTTTCCGCCGGGCTGTCGGGCTGCACTTGATCGTCTGTGCATCTTGATTTTCGATGAGATTGTTTTAAAAAAGAACTTAACTCACGACCCTGAACAGGACATTGTTCATGGATTTACAGATGACGGTGTTGAACTAATCTCTAACATTGCAGATAGAGCCTCGGTTGTTGTGCTCTCTGGAATTTCCAGGAGGTGGGGTGGGCTTAGCCCCTTGCGTACACTGTTGGGCAGGCACATAGCCAGGATTTTGTTTCGGGGGGGGGGGGGGGGGGGCGCCACCCATGAAAAATGCTGTATGTGGGGGAGGGGGGGGGAGGCCCCAGCAAAATGGAAGATTTCGGGGGGGGGGGGCCCATGCCCCCCCCCCCCCTGGCTACGTGCCTGCTGTTTTGCACTCTAACAACGTCTTCTGTTAAACGCAGTCTCCTCAGTTCTCTCATTCGGGGGCTTAAGACTGTTGGCTTCACAGTAAAGGCTGTGTCTGTAATTTAGGGGCTTCAAACGTAAGCTTGACCAACTAACAGTGTGTGTGTTGATAAGCCATGTTTTGAAGTTGACAACGAATATGTTTACTTTATCTTTGATGTTCCGCACCTCCCCAAAACAACCAAGAGCAATCCCCAAGCACACAAACTTTGCATTGGAAATGAGGTCATTGAGTGGTCCCATAAAGTTGAAGTTTATCGTTCTACCCATGAGATGAACTTGCAATTGGCTCCGAAACTTACTGAGAGACACATTTTTCAAAAGCCTTTCAGCAACATGGACGTAAATTGTGCCGCACAGGTAGTTGCCCAGGCAGCACGCCAGAGGAATGCCCAACTTGGGCAAAGGTCTGGCAAACATAAGGGCCCAACTTTGGCGCAGTTAGGTTTTTGCACCATGGCACTCATCAGTGCCAAAGTACGGTGCCTAACTATAGCCTTAGTTGGGCGATCCTAGGGCATGCCAAAGTTTGGCTCTTCTCTGGTACGCCAGACGAGTGCCAAAGTTGGTGCCATACTTGACCCATAACTGCCATAGTAAATCCTAATCTGGGAATTCGGGGCATGCCAAGGTTTGGCGTTTCTCTGGTCCGCCAGAGGAGCGCCAAAGTTGGTGCTATACTTGAGCCATAACTGCCATAGTAAATCCTAATCTGGGGAGTCGGGGCATGCCAAGGTTTGGCGTTTCTCTGGTCCGCCAGAGGAGCGCCAAAGTTGGTGCCATACTTCAGCCATAACTGCCAGAGCAACGCCTAACTTCGGTATTTGGGACGTGCCAAAGTTTGGCTTTTCTCTGGTTTTGGCCCAAAGATGCCAGATGAGACCCGAACTATCAGAAAATGAAGCCTAACTTTGGCACTTGTTTGGCGATTTTGCCCCAAAAATGCCAGATCTCAGCCGAACTACAAGGAAGTAAGCCTAACTCTGGCACTTCTGTTGCAATTTTGGCCCAAAGCTGCCAGATGACTGCCGAACTATAGGAAAGTAAAGCCTAACTTTGGCACTTGTTTGGCGATTTTGGCCCTAACATGCCAGATGTCAGCCGAACTACAAGCCACTAAGCCTAACTCTGGGACATCTGTGGCGATTTTGACCCAAAGGTGCCAGATGACAGCCGAACTATCAAAAAGTGAAGCCTAACTTTGGCATTTGTTTGGCAATTTTGGCCTGAAAATGCCAAATATCAGCCGAACTACCGGGCAGTAAGCCTAACTCTGGCATTTGTTAGGCGATTTAGGCCCAAATATGCCAGATGATAGCCGAACTACCAGGCAGTGAAGCCTAAATTTGGCACTTGTTTGGCGAATTAGGGCCAAAATACCCAGACTCTTGCCAAGGAAGGTCAGGTTTGGCTCTGCGTTTGCTTTTTCGGGCTTTTTAATGCCCTAAACTCCCAGACAAAAGCCAAATTTTGGCCCAGAACTCGGTGCTACCTGGGTAGTGCCTCAGTCTGTCTCGCAGTCCTATCCCTTGTTTATGCCAAGGAGCTTCCTGAGGTAGCCATGGCTACAGCCTATTGCTGTGATATGATATGTACATATTTTTTGATTGTCTAAATAGCTCACAATTCAAGAAGACAGGGCAGACGTTGCGTCATGCCATTCTGAAGGGGGAATCTAAAAATACTCGATTTCTTTCGTCAGCAACTCGGATAGATTCCAGCATGGCAGTTCCAAAGTAGGAGGCAGCCACAATCATAGGGTGGCAAGTTACTATAAAAAGTGTCCTCATGCTCTGGGATGAGCTTTCAAACAGCCATGACTTTAAGTTCTTACTTACACGACACCTGCAGCAAGACCCACTTGAGAAACGTTTTGGAGGTATATACGACAAATGCTGGGCTGCAACACAAACCCAAATGTGCATCAGTTCACCTTAGGACTAAAACACATAGGGATAAAGAAACTGTTCAAACTGTCGAACAATGGAAACGTAGAGGATGGCAAGGCTGACCTCCTCAAGGAGTTGCCAATATCTTCGCACCATGAAGGTTCAATTTCCGACAATGTGAGATGTCTTCCAATTGACAAATTCCCGCCACTAGAGGATATTTCTCAGCTGGCATCAGGCATCAGGTCTAACATAATTGATGACTCGTTCATTTATTACGTTTGGGGCTATTTAATCAAGCTTGTGCTTGAACAGACAACCCACAGCTGTGGCTGTTCTCAGCTGCTATGGGATGAGTCTGATAACTTGACCAGCCCTCACCAGTACTTTTTTGTGCTTAAAGCATACTACATGCCAGGAAATCTCTTCGTGAACTTAGTAGTACCATCAAAGGCTGCCTTTAATTTCATTCAGAAACTAGAAAATCACTCTCTTCCTATAATAGAGAGTGTGGCACATGTTCGAGGAGTGTATGCTGCCTTGTATCGCACACTTTGAGGTCTGGGTGGTTTTAGCCTTTGCTCAGAGGAGTGCTACAAAAGGTTTGTAAAAATGTTTTGCAGAATACGCTTGTGTTGGATGTTCGATTACTTAACCGGAATTTGGACGAAATTCAGTTGGACTATTCAGTGGCTGGTAAGCAACTAGACAGATTTAACTGTTAATAGTGTATTAACGGAGGCGGTTGCCAAACCAAAAACAGAAAGCGCTTATTAATTGGGCGGTGCTGTTTGCACTCCAAACATTTGTTTCCCCCTTTTCCAGCAAATGTGTATCACGGATTCCTAACAAAAATATTTATTCACTTTCTACTGAATTTCCATTGAAAATAGTGTACAGAGGCTAAAAATATTCGAAAAAAATGTATCTACTTCTGTATCCACTGTCCATAGTTTTTTAGTCGCTTTTTCTGAAGCCATACTATTTTCCTGAACAATTTTGGGGAATGTTTAGAGACGTTGAATCTTGTCAGCTTTCGAGTAGAGCTCTCATTGTTTGGTAATAGCTTGCCCACAGTGGGTTTGAGGCTAGGCAAATTGGCGTTTTCTATATTAGCCGGAATTTGGGAATTTGTACTATCCGGTCTGTGCTTCGCACTCTTATTATACTCTTATGACTGGTAAGGATAGCGATGTCTTATATATTTCTGTACCTACTTCCTGTGTGCCCGAGTCGGCGTGAAAGTGAATGAATTCTTCAGCATGTTCTCTGTGGAAAGTTTTTGTTAACTTGGTTCTGCTAAGAATCTATTACGAAGTGTATGAAATGCCGAACTCCTTCATATTAATTTATTTTTGTCAGTATCTGTTTCCTATAAAACATAGAGAGCTTCTGAAGTAAATCATGTATACATGAATGGGGTTCAATAAAATGTTTTCAAACCACTTACTGTTGTGGACCTCAAAATGTTCCACCAGCCAGGAGTCAATGTGGCGATCGTGTAACTTGGATGTTTTACAATAGGAAAAGAACAAGAAATACATTTCTGTTTTGTGCAGTAAGTTGAAATATTGTTTGACATATTTTGCACGGATTCTATCGTAAAAATTAAAATAAAAGTGCGTCAATATTAGAAAAAAAAAAAGCGGCTTCGGGAGTTGAGGAGCTCCCGAGAGCCGAGTGAGGAGCGAGGCGGGAAGGAAAGAGAGAGAGAGAAAGGTACCGGAGAACCGGAGCAGAAACGCCCAAACCGAAACCGAAACTAACTTGACCAGAACCGGAATCAGATTATGTTTAATGCCGCCCGCTAGGAGTGCCAGCTCTCACTGGTCTATCTGGGCCGCTGGGGCCTATGGCAGTGTCCGCTCTTTACCTTGTGTATATTCCTCTATGGTAAGACGTGGTGTGAAACGAAGTCATCAAAAGAAAACACCCTTTTTACAACTTCGGCTAGGTGGCGCAAGCTACCGCCCATCCACACAAAAAAGCGTGCGAAACCAGATTTGTGTGAGGCGAAGCGTCTGCGCACGCATGGATGAGTGGATGGATGAATCCGGCTGAGCCCTTTGGATCGGGCGGTAGCTTACGCCACCTTGCCATTTTGTCTTACCATTTAAGCTTAGAATATTTAAATATGAAAACTATATTCACTCCGCACTGAAAAGAAAGTGAGGCTATAAAACCCCCTTGCCACCAGTTAATAAGGAAATACCTAGTTTTCTCTCGCTTTCTGCCACCATTCACTTAATCTTTGCTTGGTAATCTCTACTGTCTTGAAATCCACTTTCCCTTCGCTGTCTCTGAAACCCAATGACTTTATAAAATCTAAGTTGTCTTAGGTAGGCATAGGGTGAAGCCTTTACCAGTAGAGTATCAAGTATTCAGCCGTCTCGTCCTCCTCTCCACAAGCAGCGCACACTGTATCCATTTCCTGGTACTTCGCTCTGTATGTTCTAGTTCGCAAAACACCTGTCCTTGCCTCAAACAACAATGAGCTTCCCCTAGAATTGTCATAAATGCTTTCTTTGGCAATAACTGTTTTGTTTAATCTACAGCTTTCCAGAGCCATTTTTGTCTGCATTCCCTCTAGCCACCGATCTCTTTCTGTGGCCATAACTTTCTACTTAACTGAGACCTGCTCTTCTGTAACCCCACTATAGCCTAAAACCTTTCCTCTTAATTTCCTAGTGCGCTGTCTCCACTTTGTGTCTATACTCCTCATGTATAAATAGCTGAAAACCTTTCGTGTCCATTGCTCCCCATCCATTTGCCTCAACCGATCCTCAAATTCTATCTTGCTCACAGCTTCCCTGCCCTCAAATGACGCCCATCCCATGTCTCCTTGTACTCCCTGGTTTGGCGTTTTGCAATGTGCCCCCAAAGCCAGCCTACCTACTCCGCGCTGTTTTGTTTCTAGTCTTGCATGAACTTCGGATTTCATGCATAGCACTGCGTTTCCAAAAGTCAAGCCAGGCACCATGACCCCTTTCCAAATCTCTCTCACCACCTCATACCTGTTGTAATTCCAAAGCGCTCTATTTTTCATTACAGCTGCATTTCTGTTGCCCTTACCTATTATATACTTTTCATGCTCACTGAGATATTCGGCACCATCACATATCCATACTCCTAGATACTTGTATTTACTAGCTCTCGAAACTGTAATATTCTGTATCTTCAGCCTCTCAACTTCATCATTGTTAAAAATCATGACTGCTGATTTTTCACTGCTGAATTCTAAACCTAATTCCTCTCCTTCCCTACCACAGATGCTCATTAATTCCTGCAAATCTATCCTGTTGTTAGCCATTAGTACAATATCATCCGCATACATCAATCCCGGTAAGGATTGCTGAATGTTTTGGCCTCGCTTACTGTACGAAAGGTCGAATCCAAGCCCACTCTTCTCTAGTCTATCCCCCAATCCTCTCAGATACAACATAAACAGCAAAGGCGATAACGGGCACCCCTGCCTAAGGCCTCATCCTATCTCTACTTTCCCCGTTGCCTTTCCTTCCCATGTTATAATCACCTTATTATCTTTGTAAATGTTCCTTAATATTGCTGTTAGTCCTTCATCTAGGTTTTAGCTCTCCACTATGTCCCACAGATTCCTTTGGTTCACATTGTCATAGGCACCCTTGATATCCAGAAATGCCAGCCAGAGATGTCTGTTTTCTTTTTGTGTTATTTCTATACACTGTGTTAGAGAAAATATATTGTCCTCCAACCTTATTTGTTTCCGAAACCCGTTCTGTAACTCGCCCAGTCTGCCCTCGCAATCTGCCTGTTCCTCCAGTCTGTTCTTTATAATCTGCATTACCAACCTGTAAATAACTGGTGTCACGGTTATGGGACGATAATTCCTAATATCAGACTTTTCTCCCTTTCCTTATCTATCATACTCATCCTACTAAGCCTCCATTCATCTGGAATATTTCCTTTTGTTATCCTAGTGCTCACTACCTCCCTTAGTTTCGCCTTAGATTTAGGACCCGAATTCTTCACCAGTTTGATTGGGATACCATCTGTGCCTGTCGACGTTCTATCTTTCTTACTTACATTACTCATCCATTCTTCACCCTTTCTTTGAATTTTCGCATTTATCAAACCGGATGCCTCTCGGCGGCATGTTATAAGAGTGTCCCATCTTCTTTTTACTTCCGTTTCTGACTCCCCACTACGCTTGGAATGCCAGTGTTCTCTGACTCCCACTACGCACCTTGCCGACAGCAGCGCCACCGTGGCGACGTAACGTCAAAGTCTCCCGTTCTTCTATATGGCCCTCCACGATGGATCCATAACATTTTTTACGCATGGTTAAGATCTCGAAATCCCGAATGAATCCCTCTTACACGTGAAGGAGAGCGTCGCCATCACCCGCGGGATGTAGGGGGCGCTGCACGTCGGGTAGAAAATTCCCAGTAGATAGCCGGACATCGATAGTCCTTGTAAGGTGGCGCTCATGGGATTGGCGAGGGTCACGTAGCTCCAGGCGTACATAAAGCGTACGCAATCTCCGAGTTTTCCTAGCGATTTGCTCGCCTCCGCAACGTAAGAGTATCCGCCACCGGATACGGGAAGCATTGCGCCCAGTTCGGCATGGCAAATCCCTCCTGCGAAACGCAACATGGTTAGCACTATACCAGTGTGGTTACCGAGAGCTTACGAAATGCAAGACGTGGCACAAGCTCGATCGTCTTAATATTAGTATTAATTAGTACTTCGAAGAGCAAATCCCGAAGCAAGTAGCACGATCATGAGCGTGATAAGCATAGCCCTGCGTTTCTTCAAGTTGTCAGTGACTGTAGACGCGATCACTGCCCCGACGTCCGCCATCACCGCGATGTTTGATTATGTCCATAGCGGGCGGCAGATATACTAGAGTGGCTGGCTGCAAAAACTAGCTGGATACTTCGCCGTCTGCGCGTAGAGAGCTCAATTTGTTAGGAAATTCTATTATAAAATTAAGCCAAGACTGGTGCAGTGATCGCGTCTACAGTAATCATTAACTCGCCTGCGCATTGTGTTTAAAGAAGATGATTTTTTTTTTGCGTTTAGGATTTTGTACATTGCGAAATTTAAAAATATTATGGCATTTAAAAAAATAGAACATGCTCGACACTTTCACAACGACCGGCTCTTACGAGTTCGACCGAGCTCAGACTCTAAAAAACAAGCTTTGAGACACTTCAGTGTGTCCAGAGGCGCGGTTGTGGCGCCATCTCCCGATAGTTTCAACAAGCATTCGTTGAAAGCGGACGACGCAGTAACAGGTGCTTGCTGCTCATGTCGAGGGAGTGCCCCACAAGTGCGTCTCTTTGATGACTGCGCCGGAGCCCGCTGTTGCAAATGTTAACGGTGGTCTGATTTTTCCCATGAATGCACCTATAATCTTCTGCTAAAATACTGCTTCGATTAAACTTCTAGCCTTATTTCTGCATGCACTGATCTCTACGGCTCGTTTAACATTAAGCCCCTCTACGCCACCCTATTTATAAGAACGGTTATCTTCACTTGTACTTGAGCGAACTCTTTAGGCGATACATCTAGATTTGAAGACACAAAGTGGCCTGTTATAGTCTGGTTCTTGGGATACACGAAAGGGCCTCGTGTAAACTCTTAAGCGTGACCCGCATGGAGCGTTTTTTGTACGCGATTCGCGCGCGTCGAGGTCAACGCTGTGTGCTTGGTTTCGTCGACGCGCCGGTTTTTCGCCGATCAGGAAAAAAGCGCGCGCCTGGCGCCGACGTCGGAAGTAAGCGTCTGCTATCACCAATGAGAGCCGTGCAAACAGTCACGTAAAATTGACGCTTCCGTTTTTCGCGCTGTGCGTGGTCATTACGGCCTTGCCTGTTTGCAACACGTTGTTGGGCCTCATGGTGGACAGGACAGCGTGCAGTGTAGTATTCACTTTCTTTAGTCTAAAAATACTCCGAAAGGCGAGAGACGTCATAATGCACATAGGAACACCGACGGGACATAACATAAAAAAAAAAAAAAATTCATGACGTTTCGCCTTCCCTGCAGGAGGCATCTTCAGTAAGTACAGCAGCAGTGCAAGGGTTTCTATCTCAGGGGTGGCCAGAGTGGCATGTGGTTAGAATCGTAGACAATACTACAAAAGTTCAGAGAGCCGCAGAGGGGAAAAAAAGGGAGGGGATTACTTTTAACAAAGAACGATATGGAGGATTCAGTCCTTTCCAAAGGGGACAACTATAATTGTCGACTACAAGAAATAACACCAGGCTGCAGAATGGTTCTTCAACCGCTAAGCAAAAAGGAATGCATGCCCCTAACGACCGTTATAAGTATATGGTTTAAATTCTTCCTAGAACAATAAAGGAAGCAGGGCCATTGGACACATTTATGTGTCAAAAAGCGCTCCAGTTGTATGTACGTAGTGTAGTACAAAGCTGGCCATGACTGTGAGCTCTTTTTCTTTTTTAATACTAGAACTCGTTTTTGGTTTTGGGGACACAGGAGGGGAAGGGGGAGAACGCTTACCAGAGAGCCGCAAGCCGCACTTGGACCTGCAAAGCGCCACAGGCGGCTCGCGAGCCACAGTTTGGCCACTCCTGGTCTATCTCGACACAGTTCTATGTATCGGAAAGTTCCGCGTACGCCTCGGGGAGAGGGCCGCGGTTCGTGTGTCACAATGACGTGTCCCCTCGGAAGAACCACGATTCTAGCAGTTTTGGGTGACTCCACCTCTCCTTCCTCGCCAAGGTCGTTACGGCCGCGAAGCCAAAAGAATGACCCATTGTCCAAGTGTGGTACATCACTTCAGTTTTCAGGCGAGTTGCTTGCGATGCATAGGTGACCTCACGCCTGTGTTCTTTGAGTGTTTTTCCGCACAGGACGCACCCAAGTTGGCCGATCTTGCATTTGCGCCTGATTCAGCACAAGCATGCTTTTAAGCAGGAGCAACTTTTTCCTATGCTCCATAACGGAGACTGCCTGCGACTCTCAGATCACAGGGAACTACCGAGGCGAAAATGCGAACGAGCCACAGCCAACGTTGGAACGAGCGTACGAGTACGCGAGTGAACAGCAGCTGCTGGATAACAGCGCGGTTTAGGCAGCTTTGTTTGCGACCTAAAACTAAAAGACCAGCCTTCTAGGACATGTAAGTTTACTTTAATCATTTATTTATTAATTTAATGGTTGTTGCGTAATACCTTATCTGCGTTAATTGTATATGCACGTAAGGCAGTTTGTGTAGTCTAGCAACATTGAGAACCCGATGACAGCGGTACATGCGAGTGCGTCTGAGTCCGCGATCGCACGCGCGTTCGTAGCGCGTCGCATTATCAGGAGCAAAAAAAAAAGGAAAAGCACTTCATGCTGATTGCGCTTTAGAAGTAACCAGTATTAGTAAAAATATATAAAGGGCACTTGTAGGGAAGGGCTTCACATTTTCGTCATGGCCTATGGTTTACATTCTTCGTTATCCTTTTCAAACAGGACACTTGTGTCAGATAATTTATAGAGAGACTGCTGCTCCGACGCACTGTCTTTCTCGCAAAAAAAAAAACAAAAAAAAACGAACCATTTGTAGAAAAAAACATTTCACTCAAAAAGGGCGTGCCAACCAGCCTAAAAATTACCGTATCTTTATACTTAACAAAAAAATACAGTCAGTGCGCAGGAGAGCTGTTGATGATGCAGATTATATGAACTCAAAATACGACGATATTAACTAGAAACCAATGGCACGAAAGAAAACTTGGAAGTGGTATAAAAAGAAACAAAAGGGTGGCATACGATGTGTCAAATCGAGAAGTTACCTGTTTCTTTATCCTTCTACTTTTTAACCCATCAATTTTAGTTGTCTTTTTTGCCGCAGTCTAGGGTTAATATTGCCATCAGTATACCGAACGTCTAGTTTCCCGTAAAGCACAAGAAAATCCAATCATATAAATCGAAGAAACAAGGAGCCTACGACAACGAGGAGGCCAGAAAATAGGCTAAGAACTAAAAATGGAATCTACGGTGCGACATTGAGAATGACGTGAGCGCGTGAAACCTCATGCTTTGTTTAACAGCACGCTTATTGACTGATGCATCGCAGGTTATCGTAATACACCAACGCAGTCTGAACGCTGCGAGATCATATTACAAACTCTAGCAATCAGAGAGTCAAGCTTGCATGTAAGTTCATTCTGCATGCCTTGTAAACTCAAACTATTTTAGCGCAGATGTCGGAAACACACGAGCACAGAAGATTTAGCTCGGTTTGCAGATAGTGTGTTTGTCCGTCTTTATTTTTTTTTCTAGTTCTCTTTTAGTGAGTGATAACTTAAAGAATGCTGTCCGGTAGCAAGTCCCGAGTATGTTAATATCGCGCTGCAGCCGATGAGATTGCAGCATTAGCTGATAAGAATACCGAGAAACGAATTACCAAGTAAGAGTCGATTAACATAATGAGACATGCCCCTCGTTTTTTAATATGTCTGTTATTAGAGTAACGGGTATTAGTATGTAACAGATTGCCTTCGGGGTTTCAACTTTGAAGAGTAGCTTTATGCATCAGCTCTTCCCAAATACTTAAATAATTATTTAAAAGTTTTGAAGGCGTTGCTTCTATCAACACCCTTGTATTTCTCATCTCTGAAGAATTCCGTAATATATAGGGGGTCGCAGGCGGAACTTTCACTGTAAACGAGCCGCAAAAATCGACGCCGGCACACGGAAAGCTTAAAATTTCACCGAATATTATGCATTAAGCAGGTCGGTTTAACCCTGTGAAATTTGAAGGCGCTAGTTCTTTTCCTGTAGGAGAAATAAGAGCAAGCAACTTTTCCAGAGTCAAGGTTGGTCATCGTCTGCTCGCTGCTACTATCGGTAGATGGCGCCACAAGTAAAAGGCGTCGCTACTTCGATCGTCTGCGAGCACGGCCTTAAACTTTCACGCGGCAAAAACTGACCTGCTCAGTGCATACCATACTCGGTGAAAGTTTGCCCTTTCAATGTGCAGACGCCGATTTTTCTGGCTTGTTTTGCAGCGGAAGGTCCGCAAATTGGGACACCCTATACGTTTATCCGCACCTATGCTTATTTTTCTTTTATTCATTCAGGAACAGCTTTAATGCTAACGTCGCAAGCGATCATGGAAAAGGGATTCTGATGCTTACTAACAATGGCGAAGCATCCCGATATGGACCATACCGCAAGCGCCACACCAGCAGAACCAGCATTTTTGTAAACAATACCGGGCGTTACAAATATCCCGGATCCTGCAAAGAACAGTTTAAGCACAAAGTTCGAACTAATACACTTAGCAACCTTTTGACGTTCTTATTATTACCTATATCTGGCAAGTTATATTATTTGTTTTAATGGTTTCTTTTTTTCTCAGTCGTCCTCAACTCAGCGAAAGATCCTAGCGCCCATTCAGATATACGAGTAAATTAGTGGCACTATATTTTCCTTACTGTGACTCCGTATAATCTTAAACTAAAAATTAATTTGGAGAAAAATCCTCCTAGAAGATTCTTCCCTAATGTTCCTTCATTTGACATTTAAAGGAGCTGTGCAACGATTTTAACCTTGAAAGAATTGGCATCTTCTGCTTATGACATTGTTTATCTTGTCACAAAGAACAGAAAGCACATTTCCTTCCTTCGAAATGTTGCGATTCCGCCGCGTAATCGCGAGGCAAAAGCCAGAATATTTCCAGACCTGCAGCCGCGAGTGGCGGTCATGAGAACCACGCAACATGACGTCAATGGGGGACTTGTAAAAAGATAGGAAGTTGTGCAAATACCTGCTCGATGAAAGGTAATAAAAAAAAAAAAAACCTTGTCGTTCCAACATAAATATAAATGCGTCAAAAACCTGGTATCATCGACAAAATATTTATTATACGGAGTTTTACTGGTACCGTCTATCCGAGGTCCACAAAACCGTCAGCTCTATCTGCTACCACGAAAAGGCGCCAGAAGCCGGAGGGGGGGTGACCGGGCCCGGACGAGACTTTCCTCCTTTCGCCATGTTGATCGCGCTGCGCAAGCAGTAGGTCATCTGGTCGCGAGCGGGTGAGTTCTCGCTGCTCACTGGTGACTCTAGAAAGAGAGCTTCACCGGAATCCCGCGCGTCCCCCATTCCCGTCACAGCGCACGTGATTTGGAAGATGGTGAAGGAGTTGAGAGGTGCCGAAAACCTCAATTTTCGATCATTTTTAAAATAAAAACTAGGACATGCAGGCAAAGCGGTTTTTGGTTCTTTACTTAACAAAAAGTCCGAGACACCAACTCCCAAATTATTTAAGCAGAGCACTGAAATTGTTGCACAGCTCCTTTAAACGTAGGGGGTTGAGGATAATAATCACTTCACATAATTGTTTTACGTTAGGCGTCTCTTACACTCTAAGGAACCTGGAAGGCTTACTTATCCACAAAGCATTATTGAAAACCAATCGCTGCGATCAGCGGAGGAAGCTTGGCGCCGATTGTTATTTTACAACACAGACTGCAGTTTTAGGTCTAAATTAGTCTTGTAGACGCGTTACTCGAAAAAGGAATGGATTAATTTTACAAAAACTCTCGTTTTAAAAAAAACCTTCAACTAGATTACTGGATTACTTGAGATGAAAAGTAATAGCCGTTACTTGAGAAAGAAAGAAACCGTTAGTCTTCCGATTACCTCAGATTTTCGAAAACGACAGTGTTCTCCCCGGTTCGAAAGCGGGTCTTTCGCACTGTCCATTATTGGATTATATAGAATCAGCGAACTAGACTCTGTTCATCTTCTTTTATCCACCAAGTTTCGTAAACTTGTTATGAAACCTGCAGAAACAAAAGGCGCCCTTAGAAACGGGACAAGAAAAAAAATAGTAAAGGTTACGAGTAATTTTAGTACTTCCAAAATATCAAAAGAAATATGATTACTTTATAATATTTGTAATATTTTTTATTACAGAATTGACCCAAAATTAATCGATTTGAAGTATTTTTATTACTTGTAATAAGTGCCGGTTAAGTCTGGTATGAATATATGTTTAGTCTTGCAATTCGCCGAGCTTCCTCCATTGATTGTAGCGATTAATACTCCCAAGTGCTTTTTACGCAATGTAGAGGATCCAGATTTCTTAAAGCGCAAAAGAGTTTGCACTTTTATGGCAATTGCTTTTACACCAGACACAAAATATAAAAGGGCTGGAAAGATGTTTGTTTTCAGGGGACAGGTCTGCGGTGTGGCAATTTGCGATGGAATTTAGGGAGGGCATTCAAGCATATTCAAGCGTGGACGATCAATTGGAACCTAAAATTATAGTGTTCGCAAGATGGGCAATCTAAATCATGTCTGACTGTGCCAACTAAATAAGACGACACCAGAGCTTTTTTGACGAAAAGGCTGAAATCAATAGCAATCCACCAGTAACTGCGACCGCAGGTATAACGAAGTGGTTGACTACAGAGTGACCAATTTGATTTGTACTTTTTGAGAACTTTTCAAACTACATAATGTTATACCATTGCAATATTCGAAATACAGTAGTTTAATGTTACTTAAATCCTACATCAAGGTCAAAACACTGCAACAAGGACAATTTATCAAATGTTTATTTTTGGTCGCGTGGTGAGCAAAAGAAATACCTTCGGGTCACTTTTAAAAGAACAGCAGAAGGAATAATTTAAAACGGAGAAGAGTAAACAAATTGACATACCTACAGTTGCACCAACGAGCAGTGCAATTGTGCCAAACAATCCAACCTCTCGTCTGAGAAATGTCTGAGATCCATCGTGGTTTCGCGTCTTTCCGCCGCTCAAGCTGCCATCAAAATCGTCTTCAAAAGCAGACATCGTCGATGAAGATCTAGTTGCATGAAGACGGATCGCTCTTGTGTCTGTTTTGTTTTATCAAAAAGCAATGCGGAGGGCAAGTTCGTCTGCTTCTTGCGCAGGGGGCAACGTTATTAGATTAACTCAGTTACGGAACTGTTCATAGACGCTGCATACACGAACAGTACCCCCCCTCACTCACCACGACTCGCCCAGATTCGCTCGACGCGCCGCCGCACGGCTGCTTTGGTAACTGAATCGGGATACGTTCGTTTCAACGTCACTAGAAACGTAAAAACCAACGAAAAAAACTCTTTTTGTAGGAACTTTTATTGGAGATTAGTACAAAATGGGGGCGGGTGATGTTTTCTAAAATTTTTAGTTTTCAAGGTTTTGCAGCACAATTAATATTGTTTTTATACAACCATGCCTCAGCGGGGATTTCAGGTAGCGCGTCCCGACCTAGGTGCATTTTAACTGGGGGGTATTTAGCGGCGCGCCCGCAAGGGAGACGGGGGTGGAGCCCCTGTAACCCGATTGAAGACAAAAATAGATGTCACGTGCAGTTCCTCGAGTGTCCGCTGCGGGAGAAATGGCGGCGTTGTGATCGCCATTTGGCGCTTCAGCTGTGCCCTTTAGAATGCACAGTTATGAAACGAATATATAGATGGCGCTTCGAACGACTCTAGGCGGATTGAGGTGAGTGAGGGGGGGTACCCCCCTCCGCGGGAGTTCCACAACTGAGGTAATCTAGAAACGTTGGCAGGGGGTAGCGGAGACGTCAGAACGCCAAGCCCTGATTGGCTGATCGCGACCCCCTATCTGAGCGTCGTCTGCTCGCAACGTCGTCTGCGTCTGTCTTACCTTTCTTGCGACTTTCGGAAGTGCAGAAACCAGATTCACAAAACCATCTTACGCCAAAAGAGTGCATAAGACAAAACGTGAGAACAAATTCGTATTCACGAAACGAAATTATCCTAAGTTTTGCTCAGGTTACGACGGAATCCTACGACGATCAACTCAGCATGGCCGACAGCGTCGCTCAGTTACTTGGTCGCGACGATCAATGGGCGTTTATTTTTGTACGTGCTCTTCTCACGCGTCCCGACTGCAAGCAGCAAGAAAAAAAGTAAAAAGTACTTGAAATAAACCACGACGAACAAGAACGCTGGATCCACAAACACCCCGGAAATGCTCCAACGGCCACGATTCCACCGACCCCGAGTAAGCGAGCTCGGCAGATAGGCCGAGCAGGCACAGCGGTGCTCCGACGGTCCTTGGCCAAGACCGTCTGCCCACGACCGGCTGGCGTGCTGAATGGAATATGCCCGCGCGACCCTTGTGAACCCTTCAATCTCTTCCTCTTGTCATCTTGTTTTCCGAGGCAGCGGTGACTCTCGCCGGTGAAAAAGCGGTGAATCTCCGACAGACGCAGGAAAGGTAAAGCAGCCATCGCTTTAACTAGCAGACGTAAAGCAGACGATGTTAACTGCGCCGACCCGCCGACGCCGTTAAAGAGTGAGGAGTCTCGCCGCACACGAAAGGAGGGAAAAAGTATTTGAGAGGGAACTTGCGGACACTAACACGCTCACTCTCGGTAATTAGCAAACAAACCTCGGCGCCTCGGGACACCTCGCCAGTGAGTCCTTTGACTTCTCTCCTTGATGCGCGTTTGCTATTTGTTAAAAACAACGTACCGCTCGATTTATTTCGTCTGCCCTCTCTGAAAGGCGAAGTCGAGGTCGCTCGTAAAGACCTGCACTTCCGAAAGTAGCAGGAAAGGTAAGACAGACGCAGACGACGTTGCGAGCAGACGACGTTGCAAAGGAGCAGACGACGCTCAGATAGGGGGGTCGCGATCAGCCAATCATGGCTCGGCGTTCGGACGTCACCGCTACTTTCTTTCTCATGCGCAGAAGACGAAAATGAGCCCACTTGCGTGGCGTATATAATTGTACCATGTAAAATAGCATTATGAATATGATAGAGTACCATATGAGGCGTGCAAGCGATGTATTGTTTCTCTGATACACACTCAACTTGTTTCAAAACAATAGCTAAGCGCATGCTTCAAGCTGTAAAGACAAGTCACCTTAATTGAAAGAAACATATCATCATCACCATTGCCACCATCATATGTCACAAAAATATCGCTTCCGTTTTAAATTATATTCACTGACAGTTTAAGAGTATCGCTCCTTGGCCAATGAGATTGCGACATTAGGCGATAAGAACGCCATAGAACTAGCCACGAAGCAAGAATATTTAACATAACAAGCAATGTGCTGCATTTCTTAGATTCTCAGTGAGTTAATACACTCGTCCCTTCAAGAAAAAGAAAGCAGATATAACGCATACCTTGCGAGAAGTGCGATATAGTTCTTGCATACGCATTTTGTGTGCTTGAAATGCCTTTGTTTTGATAAAGTAGCAAACGTAAAATCTTCAATGCACAAGAAGTACCTCAAATGTACTGCATAAGGACGTAAATTTGTATACAAATATGCATGGAGCCTATCTTGTTTTGTTACTAAAGTCACAGGGAGCCTAAATAACCAAGGAAGTGGCCTATTATATTAGTGTTTCTTGCTTTGATATTCGTTTTTCGGCGTTCTTATGGGTTAATGCCGCATTCTGGATACCATACACTCTAAAAAAAGCCTGCTTGTCCACTTACCCGCAAAACACTCAAAGAGCCAATCTCTGCGATCTATGAAATCAGTTCAGCGAACGATGAAGCGGAACATCCGTTTAGACCTAAAAATGAAGTCTGCGCTGTGGCATTACGCAATGCGAAGCGTCGTGTTTGCATTGCGTAATGCCACAGCGCAGACTTCATTCTTAGGTCTAAACGGATCATTTGAGTTCGCTTGGAACTTCCAGTAATTAGTCTGGAGATATAAATCTTTTTAGCCCCCATTTTTTTCTGATTTCTTGCGCATATATAGGGTGACTCAAGTCGCCAGGCTCGATCTAAAATGAACCGTAAAAATTGACGCCTGCGCATAGCAATCTAAACTTTTCGTCAAAGGTGTATTTCACAGGTCGGTTTTTTCTTGTAAAATTACAAAGCGTAGTTCTCTTTCTGTAAAAAATAAGGCCAAGAAACTTGCCTGGGTCAATGGCGGGCGGCGACGCAGACGACCAAGTCGAGGTGTGGGGTGTGTTCGACGCTCCTATTGATAGATGGCGCTAGCTCCTTGTTACGGCTCTGGTTTCGGTCAGAGCTCTGGTTTCGGTTTGCTTTTAAAGAAATATCGAAAGTGCCCGCGTCGACCGTGGTTTATTGACACGAACATAATCTTTTTTGTAATCTACCTTTGGCTTAAAAATGAATGCAGGCAATGATAGCAAAACTTCAGGTAACAAAAATAAAAGAAAACGCGGTTGCATAACGACAACGCTGACGGCGCTCTTGCAGCCGGCGGATTTCGTCTGCGTGTCGTCTGCTTTCTTTCGCTGGCCGGTTGCATCCTCGGACGCTGCTTCCAAGACCTTTTCTGTCGTGGTTGGTGAGAAAACAGTCACAATGCGTCACCTGACCGTCCAAGAGAGGGCACAGGTAGTCCTTTGGTTTACAGAAACCAGGAGTATGAGGCAAGTGAGATCGAAGTTTCGAGCCACTTTTCGTAGGCGTCCACCCACCCGTCGGACTCTCATGCGCTGGGTACACCGATTCAACACGGAGAGCACTGTGCAGACCAGGCTGCGAGTACTCGAAGAGAGGTCACCACAGCAGAACAAACGTCACGCCGTGCTTGCGGCATTTGCATTGAACCCACGCCAGTCCGTGCGACAAGTCGCAAGACAACTTGGCATCAGTAAAAGTTTTGTCTGGAGGGTGATCCGCCAACAAATGTATCCGTTCAAGCCACGGGTCCTGTTCGAGCTGCAGCCAGATGACTATGAACGGCAAAAGCTGTTCTGCGTGGACGAACTTGGGCGCATCTCCACAAACAGGAACCACCTTCCGTTTCTGCTTTTCACGGAGGAAGCTATTTTTTATCTGGATGGGCACGTGAACAAGCAGAACACCCGCTGCTGGTCCAAGACAAACCCCCACTGGATCATTGAAGAGGCTGTCCAGTCACCGAAGGTCGTAGTATGGTGTGGACTTTGGAAGGAAGGCGTTGTCGGTCCACTGTTTTTTGAGGGCACGGTCACCGGCGACGCCTACCTTCGCATGCTCGAACACGACGTCTTGCCGGAGCTGAAAGCTTCGCACATGCAAAGGTAGGTGTGCATCTTCCAGCAAGACGGAGCACCCCCGCATTACGCCACCACAGTGAGAGACTGGCTTGACAGAACCTTTCCCGGCAACTGGATGGATCGAGGGTCACCGACAATGCTCTGGCCCCCACGGTCCCCTGACCTGACAATTTGTGATTTTTTTGTTTGGGGTTTCGTGAAAGCCCAGGTCTACGCAGTTCGCGTGCGCACGATGACAGAACTAAAAAAGCGCATTCTATCCACCTTCGATGCGATCACGGACAACATGCGGGAGGCAGCCTTCAGGGATTATGAGCGAAGACTGCACAAGTGCCTCCAAGTTCGAGGTGGACATGTGGACTGAAGACAACGAGAACTCAAGAGCACATATCTTTCCATTTTGCACACATGACCAGCGGCTTTGACAACCGCGAAAACCGCGGGCTTCTGCTGACAGGCTCTTTTCAGAGCCATTAATTGCTGTGTATCTGGAGTTTGCTTTGGCAGCCTCCTGTGTCTCAAAAGTGGGGTCTAAATAGCGTCCATAATGACGCATTGTGATTGTTTTCCCACCAACCACGACAAAAAAAGGTCTCGGAAGCAGTGTCCGAGGATGCAACCGACCAGCGAAAGAAAGCAGACGACACGCAGACGAAATCCGCCGGCTGCAAGAGCGCCGTCAGCGGTGTCGTTATGCAACCACGTTTTCTTTTATTTTTGTTACTTGAAGTTTTGCTATCATTGTGTGCATTCATTTTTAAGCCAAAGGTAGATTACAAAAAAGATTATGTTCGTGTCAATAAACCACGGTCGACGCGGGCGCTTCCGATATTTTTTTAAAAGCAAACCGAAACCAGAGCTCTGACCGAAACCAGAGTCGTAACAAGGAGGTAGCGCCATCTATCAATAGGAGCGTCAAACACTCCCCGTACCTCGACTTGGTCGTCTGCGTCCCCGCCCACCGTTGCCCCAGGCAAGTTTCTTGGCCTTATTTTTTACAGAAAGAGAACTACGCTTTGTAATTTTACAAGAAAAAACCGACCTGTGAAATCCACCTTTGACGAAAAGTTTAGATTACTAAGTGCAGGCGTCGATTTTTACGGTCCATTTTAGATCGAGCCTGGTGACTTGAGCCACCCTATAGTTTATTGGGCCCATTGTATCTGGTACTTAGAAAAATAATCTATTCTTTCACGCCCATACGGATTCAAAATATATTTTGATGTTTGCCACCATATCTCAAGGGCGTCCCCGGCGTTATTCTGAATAAAACATTTTGCTGAGAGTAAGCAAAAATGACGACCCCATGATGACTTTCCACAAATATTATGTTATTCACGATTGATAAATGTAACTTGGAGAAAATTTCTGACCACCAGAAAAAAAAAAAAAAAACGCTAACATGACTTGAACACAGTTAAAGACCCCGCCGCCCGCAGAACTGCATATTCTCCCTTCAGACAACAACAACAAAAAAAAAAAAACGCTAAATTTAGCGGGAATATTGCTAAATCGGCAGTACTGCTGTGGAGCGATAATAAGGTGCTCGGTAATTAAAACACCTGGTTTGTGTGTGTGTTTTTAACCGACAGTGATTATAAGTGTTTCTAAAAGCGGGATAATGGTGTTAAATTATAATTTCGGGTGGTCGAAATATGATGCAGCACAGTGATAGTACGCCTTTTTTATCAATAGATAAAGTAGTGTCACGAATAAAGGTACTTTTTAGAAATCCTTAAACCAAGTTTAGTAATCAGGTCTGTTTGAGTTATGTGCCAGGTCTTTGCGATACATTTTTCCTAGCTTAATAAACGCATGGCGATGCTTTTGCGGAGCACTAGTTCGTCTGCTGCTTCCACAGGGTTCGCGATTATGTCAGAACGCCGAGCTCGTATTGAGTGGTTGAAAAAAAATAGTGGGCAGACCTCAAGGCAGCTTGATTTGAGATCTACCCACTCTCCTTTCAATCAAAGCCAATCAATGCTTGGCGTCGTTCTGATGTCACCGCAATTCCTGCGCAACAAGCAGACGACTTGCTCTCCCCATTATGTCCATGCTGCCTGTTTCGTGATTCGTTCTTTGGCGTCAGTGTTGGCTGATGCTGCAAACCCATTGGCTGCGGAGTGGGAATAAGATTCTTGAAATTCACAATGCTCTGCGATGTTGTCGGTGTCTATGGTATCAAGTACACTCATCCCTTAACTCAGCGCAAATACCAAACCGTTTCATGAGGAAAACCGTCGGCAATGCTTACCCATTCTGTTCGAATTCGCAGACCCTTTAGGAGTATCTGGCTGAAAACTCATTTTTCCGATGAGATGAATTGATGGACACAGGCGGTTTTTTGAAAGAAAGTTAAAAAAGAATACTCTTCCCTGCCTCACAAATTTGCCACACAGTTTTTTTTTTTGTTTGTTTTTCTCAAGTTTGTATAAAAGATTCCGCAAACTACAGATATCGAGAGAGAGAGAGAGAGAGAGAGAGAGAGAGAGAGAGGGGGGAAAGAGAAGTTAATTATGCTCCATAATCTTCCATATTTAATTCCATTTAATTCTTGATAAAGCGGGTGCAGATCACATGTCGGACGCGCTAACTAGCTACATTTTATATAAAGGCCGGAAATTCGTGCTACAAACAAAAAGAGAAAGAAAAAATGCGACATTCGATTTCGTCCAGATGTGCGAGTATTTTTATACCTTAGGAGAGCAGCGCGTGTGCTGTCAAGTGGCGTTATGACTAGTGCACTTCCGTTTTTTTGTTATGAATGACTACACTGGAGCACCGCACTCTAGTTGAGCATTGGTGATACCGCGATATCACGGTCCCCTGTCACCAAAAATAATTTTACTGCAGCAACGGCTGCCATTACCTCGTCAATAATTGACAAAAAGTGACGTTGAATTGGTGCGGACACCCATTCTGATCATCGACCCTACCCTCTAACGTCCTGTGACTTTTGTCATTGCTTCAATAACAACGTGTTTTATTGGCGGTAAGACACATTTTAGTGGTGACCCTAGCTTCCAGTGACCTTTTTCATTGCGTCTATAACAGACAGATAACAAGAAATTCATATAGATTTAGTGTGAGTACTCTTAAAACTGAAACAATATGACTAGTTGATGCCCGATGTCGGCTATCTTCACTCACTTAGAAGGTATGCACATTTAGTACGAGAATGAGGAAACAAGCTATCGCAACAAACCCCTTTCGGGGAAAAAAGTTTTTAAGCCAACGTGTTGTTAATACGAGATTTTAGTTGCTAATGTATCTTGCCTGTCTTTGAGGCGAGCTTTTGTTTCCTAGCAAGGAGAGTCTCGGTCGTCTTTAACAAGGTTTCCAGTAGCACACAATCTAATTTTGTAGAGTATATTAAAACCGGCTCAGATATAAATTTCAAATCCTGTCCGTGAAAAGAAACCAATTCTAGACGTAACGATCTATTGAAGGTGACTTATCCTAGCAAAAGACGGAGCGAATATTGACCATAATTCAAATACTATAATTTTGGGTGATAAGACCGTTTAGTCATCACCTCATATTGGCCCTAAAGGATGTAGTTGCTGGTATTTTCGAGCAGTGCGGGTGTTCCTTTCTTTTTTTTACGCCACCTTGAACGCTGCTTGAATTTCTGTACTGTATAATGTGACATCTTCATCGAACAAAACATATAGCTTTCGGTGTAATAGAGTAGCCGGAGCGCAGACCAGAATCCACAACTGAGATGCATCGAAATACGAAGGACAAGAGATTGTTGTGAACCTCGTATGTGTACGACATGTGCTGGTGTAAGAATTGTCACGCTGAAATAGCGCGTGTACAGTCTGCAGCCTTAGAGTTTAGTGTTTTTGATTATGTCGATCGTATTTTAACCACGTTTTGACCTAAAGGTATCGCGTGATACATAAAATGAGTATTTTAGATAGGACCGCAACAAAAAGTCTTGAGACGCGTTTAAGATGGCGCCTATAAACGCTCGTCTCCTGACCTCTCTCTGTCCAATATACGTCGTGTTTTCGACTGATCGCATGGCTCTTCACCGCACACCATGGTTTCCGTATCATACTATTGCTTTTTTAGAAGCACAAAAAAATCGACTATACTTCGTTTCACTTGAAGTAGGACCGCAGTCGACGCCATGACATGATGACACCAATCAACCCAGCGCCAAAATTGCATCGTAACTTCGCCCATCGTTTGAAATCAATGCGTCTGAAATCACCGACAAAACCCTTCCCCCATCTAATGCGCGCCCGCAATTCTACGTTTTTTTTTTGTTTTCTTTTTTGTGGGTGCCTGGTATAACTGTTGATATTAAACCAAACAAAAACAAAACTAGAGCCGTTACAATGCAATTTTGGCAGTGCTTGATTGCCTCCATCCTAACGATGTGGTTGTACCTAAAGTAAAACAGAGTATGAAACATTTATTAAAAAAAAAAAAAAACCTATCTGTACAGCAACACGATCACATCTTGTCTTTCAAGAGTGATTCGAGTTCATTCGCGCATGTCGCCGACATTAGCAGCTTCTGGACGAGCACAGTCAACGGCCGAGCCCCCGGGATGCTCATCCCCCACACCACAAACACCGTGTAGTACACAGCGCCCGCGCCGAACACGGCCGCGATCAGAACGTACTGCATGTACTCGTCCACGTTCACGAGTGGCATGATCACCAGCGACATGGATATCAGGAGCTTGGTGAGTGCGAGAACGGTGGGAGCCCTGTACAGCCTCGGAGCGTCCTTCATCGAAGACCGTAGGACGAACAAGCAGAGGATTCCGCAGATTTCGTAGACGTTGTACAAGAACGCGCAGCTTTCCACGATGAAACCGACCGAACCGGCGAAGGTGTACGCGAGCGAGAGGATGCCGCGAAGTAAGGTGGCGGCAAGAGGTACCGAAGTCTTGACGGAGACCAGGGAACAGGCTGTTGGAAGATGGCCCTGTCTGGCTGCGGCTAAGATGACTCTCGCGTTGACGAAGGAAGCGGCGAAGAGGGTACCGAAGGCGCAGACGGATACCGCTATGGGGATCAGGGTAGCGGCAACGGGTCCCCAAGTCACTGTGGCGAAAGTCACTGCGATGGCTTCTGTGTTGATGACTGTGGCGGCGTCGAGGACGATGAAGTAAGCGACGTTGGTTAGAACGTAGATCGCGGTTACGGTGAGGATGCCGCAGAAGAGTGCCCTTGGCAGGTTTCGAGTTGGGTCGGAAATCTCTCCGGCAATGAAGGCGATCTGTGTCCTGCACAGTGGTAAAAAAAACAAATATGAAACCAGGCAGGCATGTGTTATAGTAAAGAAAACCTGGAATGACCAGGCAGCGCAAGCGAAGTGAGAGCCCTCGTTTCTTCTGTAAACGCGTAACTTGGCGAAGGGCGACCGTTACACCCTGCATACCGCTCCGAAGACTGCGCTATGCGCTATGCGTGAGTGCCACACGCGCCCAGTGAATTAGTGCGACGCAGCGAAACGCACGGCGGTTATTCGCGGTTAAAGCATAGTCCGGTGGTACACGCTGTCACGTGCCTCACTCCGCTACTTCGATTGGCACTGAGCGACCGTAGCTTTCACCGTATTGTCAAGTTACACACCCACGTCTTCCAGCCGTTTTCATCCTGCCAACGAGTATTATGGTATCGCACCAACATTGTTTTTTTTTTGGTTTTTTTTTTTAAACTGCAGAGCCCCGAAATCCGTAGTGAGCGTAGTAAAGACTCCTGGCTCAGAACGATAAAGATATGAAGTTTTCATGAATGGAGACGTCATATGTCCTAATGGGTGGATACACCTACTCAGCACTCTGACTTCACGGCAGCGTGGTGGAGCTGCCGTTGGCACTGCGTACGCCCACAAGCTTCCCCTCACACGAATCTGGTTCTGCGCAAGCGGAGTGCTCGCACCGGGTGTGGGCAAATCCAGGCTTGTTTGTAAACAACGTGTTAGTGTATTTGCGTGTTTTCAGTGGGATCATGTACAGTTCTGCTTCTTACTTATGATGTTTTTTGTGGAGTCCAATTAATCTAAAGACCAATGTAGTTGTTTTAAGGTACTTTCAATAACGATTATTATTATTATTACTACTACTACTACTACTACTACTACTACTACTACTACTACTACTACTACTACTACTACTACTACTACAAGTTACCATCCTCCGTAGCATATCACAGCCCCCAGAAATGCCTGCGCCACGTTTCCGGGAAGAATGTCGTCACTGAAGAACGGACCAGATGTGAAGTGGTTCACTGTAAGCAAAGATAAGAAAAAAAGATATATTTAGATACAACACTTCACGCACATGAGAGCCGTAATGAGACTGAAATCATTAAACTGTTACATGCGTAAACCATACCACAGCGAGAAAAATATCCGACAACAACACGTAACAGCCCATTCGTCGCTTCCAACTCTGTAAAGGCCGGTTCAGACACCTGCGTTTGAGTGCGTTTGACTGCGTTGCGGCGAGAACCGAAAGCGAGTCACCGGCACATCTGTGCTTCGTACGAAGCGTGGAATCCAATTCAAGGAATCTTCTTGGCACGCGATATAAGCAGCAGGGATTTCCTGGTGTCTCGCTGCCGCAACGCAGTCAAACGCAGTCAAACGCAACTGTGTGAACCGGGCTTTACCCTTTTGGGCCGCCAACTGCGCGCGCTCCTGCGACAAAGGTGATATAGATATTTTGTTCATTTTGTATTGATTGCGGCCACTTAAGGCCTTCCTTTTACCCCCTCCCCCTCCCCCTAAATATTTGGGTGAACAGCAAAACTTTAAACAAATTGGCATCGAACTTGTTTTCTATGTTTGCTGTTTCATCGCGTTTTTGTGATGTTGTGCTCTGGAAAAATTTTGATGGTTGTTGATTTGCCTCCAGACTGGTTCAATACATCAATGCAGAGCTGAACTAGTATTCAAAACAGCAGGCAAAAAATACATTTTTTTCCGCAAAGTTCTTGAATTTTTAATTTTGGTCCTACCGTTCTTTTCAAACTGAAAAGTCTCTACTGGCAACATTGCAAACGTGACTACAGATATTGTAATTGATGCAGAACAACTTCTCCTCGGCGGCGTACAAGACTTATCCTGGTATAAAATAAATATCGGGTAACTTTGCTGGATCTGAACGAAAGGAATGAGCAGGATGCTTCGTGTTTTTTTTTTTTCGGACTGCCCGCTCAACCGAAGAGTTTTTTTTACAATATATGACGTCACGCAATGAAATGTGCGGGGTTATTTGAATGTTGGTTTTGGAATCACGTTGATTTGCAGTTTTCTCAATAACTACATTAAGGTAGCAATTTGGGCCAGATGGTTCATAATCACCTAAAAAAGCGCCAAAAAACAAAACAAGGACGAGGAAGTAGACAGACAAGAGCGCACTCGCAACTGGTTTTATTTGTGAAAACAATAATATATATATATATAGCTTCGAACTAACACGTACTCCCTCCTAAGATCTGTTCACCCCCGTAACAAGAAGGAATACTCATTCACCGATAAGGGAAGAGACGTATCACTTATATGCATTTTTTGCCCTTTGCCTGGATTTCGAAGGCCTCATGCAGCTCTCTAGAAACCCTATCCGGATATCTAGCCAGAAACCTGGTGTTGCCAAATGACGGGCGCATAGGCAACGACTGGAGTGAGTGGCAAGATGTCCCGATGGAGTGTACTGCGGGTGTTGTCTACCAAATTCCAGCGTCATGCGGCTCATCTTATATCGGCCAGACGGGAAGGTTGTTTCATTGATCATGCAGGTGAACACGCCGCGGTGACAAAAGCCACTCCATTGGGACATCTTGCCACTCACTGCAGTCGTTGCCTGTGTGCCCCGTCATTTGGCGTCACCAGATTCCTGGCTAGACACCCGAGTAGGGTTTCTAGAGAGCTGCATGAGGCCTTTGAAATCCAGGCAAAGGGCAAAAAATGCGTAAGTGATACGTCCCTTTCTTTATCGGTGAATGAGTATTCCTTCTTGTCACGGGGGTTAAACAGATCTTAGGAGAGAGTATACGTTAGTTCGAAGCTATATATATGATTGTTTTCACAAATAAAAACCAGCTGCGAGTGCGCTCTTGTCTGTCTACTTTCTCGTCCTTGTATTTTTGGCCCTTTTTAGGTGCTCAATAAATAATGTAAATTTAGAGATAATTAATAGCAACTCGGTAAATGTAAAACCTCACGTGTTCTGAAAATTTAGGTAGTTCGGGATAGCTAAGAAACCGTCGGAGCCAACCGGACTTCTAAACAAAAGGGAAGTTTTAGATCTTCTTCGTAATACTATACTAGTAGGCAAACTTGAAAACCACTCATTACAAGTAACCAAATTACTTGTAATCAATTACATTTTGTAGTAATGTTGTAATAATTTGAATTCTTTTTTAGGGAGCAATCGCGAACGTAATCGTGATTACCTTTCTAAGTACTAAAATTACTTGTATGCGTTACCATTTGCGCCCCCCCCCCCCCTTTTTCCTAATGCCACCCTTTGTTTCTACGAGTTTTCTACCAAGGAATCCTGAAACCAAGTTTGCGACCGGAGGATGGTCTACCAAAATAGGGAGTTTTAGGGAATTGTTCTTGCAGGCCCGATACGGTACGATGGGCCCTCCGGTAAGAACAGCGCATGCGCGAGTCTTCTGCGGTAGCGCACGTGCAGTTCGTACCGGAGAGCCCATCGTATACCGTATCGGATGTGCAAAACGGTTCCCTAATACTCCCTAAAGATGGGTAGCTTCGAATTCGGTGATTCTAATCCAATAAGATATTGCACGAAAAGACCGTTTTCAAACCGGCAGAAAACGTTTTCTCGCTGAAAATTTGAAGTAATGGTAATAGTAAAGGTTACCTTTTTCAGTAACGATTGTCTTCTTTTTTTCCTGTCAAGTAATCAAGTAATTTAATATTGAATACATTGTTAACCGAAACTGATTGTAGTTCTCGGTTACTCTTTCTAGTGTCATCTACAAGACTGCTTGTATGCAGTCTTCATATTCAAATGATAGGTGATTGTACTTTAAGCTAATGCAGTACGGCAGTTATTAAGAATTCAATTGCTTTTTTTTGTTCCCCAGGTTTCATCTAAGGTCGAGAGTGAACTCCTTGACGGAGGCGAAAACCCGGCAACTTTTCAGTGAGCTTGCTCAGTTTTTTTACCTCTTGTGGCGAAGGCGGCACCCGTTATAATGATGGCGATGAGGACGAGGCACTTGATGACGGACAAGACGTCTTGGACTCTTGCGGATGTCTTCACGGAGAAACAGTTGACGGCTGTGGCGAGCGCTGTAAGTTCAACGATTTCGTATGAGCAAAGCAAATCTTAAAGTGTATGTGGTTTGAAGCTATCGAGTCATCAGAACGAGCTGAGCACTGCTACTTTTTTGTTTATTATTTAAAGCATCCACGTTAGCATGCCCCAAGATACCTATAGCCAGGTCGCACAGCTTTAAGCGAAGTTTTTATTACTTTATTAATCGCGACTTTTGTCTATTAAGCACACATTTAGTTCAGCACTCTTGATGATTTTATCAGCCCACATTTTCGACAAGAACTGCCTTAGGCGTCAATTACCGCTTTCCAAGAAAACGAACATTATGTTGCTTCAATTTACGTCAGGTTTGTTTCTTCGTAATAAACGATGTTCAATACCCCATTCACACGACCGTACATGGCGTGAGTGCGGGCTGATTTGCCGATAGCAAAGATCCTTTATGTTACAGGTTACCATTGGCTGGTCATGTGAGTGATGTATAAGCGCGAACAGTAAATCAAGATAATTTATTTGTTCCGACTTAATGTAATTTTACAGCAGGCAGGTCCCAGAAGCCAGTAAAAAAAGACTTAAATACTTTCTATATACTATAGTCGCGATCACGCAACTTGAGGAAGCAGTACCCTGCCAAGGTGCTTCAAACCAATATCCTCATATATCAGCTTCTTCCTTCAACAATATTTCCGTTCTTCGAGGTTAACACATGCTCAAAAACAAGAAGAGATGGACGTGAACAAAATATAACTGATAAACGATCATTAACATATAGAGTTCCTGTGTATATACAACCTAGGGTAGCAGGGTTGCACGTTCATCCCTGGCGGGTGGCCATGACACCGGCGTTTCTGCACGGCCTTGGATTCTTTGCTCGTTACGCGTCTGAACTCGGCGAATATCGGCGCCGCGCGTGCCTAGGCGCATAGAAAACAGGAAAGGAGTAGAAGGAGACAGAAGCAGAATATACGCCGGGGCGCGTGCAAAGTCGGCGAAGCGATCGTATCGGTGGCTTTTCTGCACGGCGCTGGATTCTTTGCTCCTTACGTGATCGATCTCGGCGAACAGCCGCTTGGTGGCTCGTGGAAAACAAACGCGCAACTCTGCTTTCCTTCGGGTGAGCCTATTGAGGAACTCTACTCACATATAAAGGCTAGCGCCACCATGACCGTCACCGAATAGGGCGGGTTGCAGTCGGGGTACACGACGCTGAGCGCATAGCTGGAAAACGTGAGCCCCTGCAGCGCAGCGGTCATCGGATCCAAGATGATGACGAAGCTCCAGGCGTAGAAGAAGGGGAGGACGTCTCCTATTTTTCCGAACGACTTCCCGCACGCGGTCAGGTAGGCGTAGTCGCCGCCCGAAGCCGGCAGGAGCGAACCCAATTCCGCGTAGCATAATCCACCTGAAAGAGAAAGCGATGCGAATGTTAATCTTTTCATCATGACCTGCTCGATAAGTCGTTAAAAGCAGCTGACTGTAAGCCTAATGCCAGGATATGCCTAATCTGCGTTATCACGAACCCCGGCGTTTGTCGACTATGCACGCTTTAAACACGCGCCAGGTTACAGCCGCCGGTTATTACTTTCACTTGTCTCAGCGAGATGCCGAGCCATTGAGACGGGCGTTCACGAGCCCCCACAAAGGCCATTGCTGGGGAGGCGAACACAGGAAAATCTAATATGGCAGTGAATCGCCCTGATGTGGTAATCATGAAGTGAAGTACGCGGAATAAAGGAACATAAAACCTGAAGGTCAGTCATTGCGGCGCCTATGCACAGCCGCTTTAAAAGCATCTATATTCATGATGCTTAAACCTCGAGACTGAGAAGAAAACTTAAACGTATATAAGAAGAGACAGAAGAAAAGTGACAAACGCTTCTCTATCACCTATCTTCTGTTTCTTGTAATATATCTTCAAGTTTCCTTCCCAGTCCCAGGGTTCAAAGATCATGATTTATACGCACCAGCTAGCATGCACGTTGACAATTTTGTCCATATTCAGTGTTTTATCGTGACGTAACAAAACACTACGCTCATGTAGCTCGCTCGCGGCTTACAGAATCCCACCCCTGATGGCTGCATCGCCGTATACATAAAACATGCCCCCAATAAAGTCCACGCTCTTGTTCGTTGGAGCGCCGCCTGGACAAGTTACTACATCTGGCGACGAGGTCTAACGTGGTAAGCGTGCACGAAGCTCGCCTGCTGCGACATTTTCACTGTAGTCGGTGGCAGGTCAATAACAGTCAAGTGGAAGCTCCTCCCACCTATTTCCACTTTAGCAGAGCGAACGCATGAGGGGAAGCCGCCTCCTCTCCAGAGTTCGCAAGGCTAAAGTGGAAAGAGGTGGGAGGAGCTTCCACTTCTTAACCTGTCACCCACTATATAGATACAGGTCACCGAACGGACGGCTTGAGTCACAACCAGAGCCGTATATTAGGAGAGTTTGGACAATAGGCGGAGCAAAGGCCGCCGCCAGCGCCGAATATTCCCCCAACGCTTAGAGCGTAAACTAAATTTGTGACATAGCGTCGACCAATCAGGAGACCTCTACTCCATCTCACAAATGTCGACAGTGAAGACAAAGGCACAGGCGCGTGAGCCTGGCTCAGCGAAACGCTATTGTTTGTACGAGACCTCGTGCATAGGAGGCACTTTCCAAAGCCACGCGCTCGTGCCCATGCCTTTGTCTGCACTGCTAGAACAGCGTCCTGAGACTGGCTGAAAGAAAGCAGTGCAAAGGGTGGGGTGCGCGAGCGTCTTGAGACGCGGAGTTCCGCTCGGCACGGCTCAAATTATACTTCGTTTCACTTTACCTGCGAGCGAAGCCAAAGCTAGAAGCGCGAGACCAGCGCTTTTTGCATTTCTCCCCAGCTCGCGCGCTCGAGCAAAGCCTGAACGCACGGAGCTTCCGCTCTCGCGCTTCCAGTTTTGCCTTCGCTCGCACATAAGGTGAAACGAAGTATAGTCGTGGCACAAATTTAGAGCACGCGACCACCGCTAGGGGCTGTTTCGCGGCCTGTGGTTGGCCCGAGATGCTCGCCTATTCAAACCAATGTATGGCCAAACTCTCTCAATAAACGGCTCTGGTCACAACCACTGATCTCTATTGTAGTAGGCTGGATCGCGGATCGGGAGCCCGTCAGTGTCGCCACCGGCGGCCAAGGCTTGACACCAGGCAATACAGGCAAGTCTATGGGAGAAACGCACAAATGTAAGAATATTGAAGCATGCACGCTGTGCTCGGAGGCGAGTATTTTGTGGTGTGCTGCGATCGTTATGTCAAGTGTTTGGAGATCGAATCGGTATTTGACAAACGTTCGAACGCCGATTAAAAAAATCAAACGTACCGGAGCACCCGGCTGAGCTGGCAAGATTGCTCTCGTAGTGGAATAAACAAAGGAACTTGCCGTCAATGAGACCGTCCTCGGAGAAGCCCAGAAGTTGATGAATGTCAAAGAAGTACCATCTCGACAGCGGCTTTTCGCGGGAGTGAGCGAATTCCGCGTAGCAAAGCCTTCGAACTTGTCGTCTGCTAAACCCAACACAACGAAACCGCCACCGACTCCGTGATAACTCTAGGTAACTCTCGCCTCATTGAGCTGCACTACAGCGGAGTCACTCTCAACCACAAAATATTTATATATAAGAACTGCGAGGGCTGTCAGTTTTAATGTTTGCACGCAAGCTATTTGACGGGCTTATCGAAAAGCATCCAAAAGGTTTCAGTGCCGACAACAACTTAGAAACGGGGGAAAGGGCACTTTTTCTCGTTCTTCCCATAGAGTCCCATGGATTGGCTGGTGTCAATCAATGGCCGCCGGTGGCGGCACTCGGCCCCAGCTGCCGAGGCCGCGGTCCAGCCTACTACAATAGAGATCAGTGGTCACAACTCTTTCTTCCAGTGACAGTTCCTCGCCTCGCACAGTTTTCACCAACAGGTGACAGCTAAATAAACGCGGGGGCCTGGCGAGTCCCGGACTTCCTATTATCGCTTGACATACAACGACATTTCGACACCAATAGATAAGAACGCCGATCAGCAAATCACGAAACAAGATGCGTGACCATCGTTTGCTAAGCTGTCAGTGACTACACATGGACACAGTGTTTGCAAACAAACGCCCTCCTTTGTTCACAGCAGGTGTAGGTAAAGCGCGTGCGCAGAAACCAAATTCGCTCGAGATGAAGCTTGTGAGCATGCGCAGTACCGACAGCGGCGCCACCGCAGTGTCATGACGTCAGAGAGTTTAGTTGGTTTATGGTCTAATAGAAAGCGAAGAGTCTTCTTCGATCCACCGACGCATCGGGGTCTCACGAATTCTTTGTAGCAAAAAGAAAGAAGAAATATTCTTCGCAGACACATCGAATATACACTAAATAAACGTTGTTGAAAGCGAACGTTTTGACCATGAACATCACTATATTTGGCCGTAAGAGGTCACGTGTGCTCATAGCAACGGACAACTTGAAAAATGCGGGGCGGGGCTTATTCCGTCCACGCTTCTTGCTTTCTGATTGGTTCTTCGGTATTGTCATCGGCTAGTGCTGTAATCTCGTTGGCTGGAGAGCGTTAATTAGATGATCGGGCCTCGCTACGTCATGTGCTTCTTAGGCTGTCAGTCAGTTGGAAGTGGTCGTGTCTTGTTCCGTTTCCTCTGTATGATCTTTTTTCGTGTATCAACTAGGACATGAGTTGTGTACATGTGCATGGTTCTACTCGTCGTAAGGGTAAACTCACGAGCGGCTGATTATCAACGCCTTGGCGCGGAGTCTTAGCGAACGTAAAGGAGAGCAGACTACTGAACTTAGCAACAATGGATCTATCCTCTCCACGCATGCGCGTACTCCGGTCTCCATTGGAAAGGCGCCGCAGCGAGGGTTTCGCATGTTCATCCTTTCAGTCAACACAAGTTACGCGCCCTTCATTCATTTTAACGCTAAAGACTGGTGTCGGATAAGAGTTGCGCCAGAATAGGATCTCGAGCTCTAAGACACATTGTGCTCCTATCCCGGAGCAATCCAGGCGTATAACACGCACGTATGAGAAATATCAAACAAATACGCAACATGCTTAAGTGACGCCGTAGAAAATTACTTCGCTAATCAGCGGGTCGTGCGTTCTCTCTCTCTCTCTCTTTCTCTACCTTTTTTCTCGTGTCAGCCGAAATTAAGTTTGTTTACCACTTCCCTGCTCCGATAAGCCGTTGGGCGTGAAGTGGAGCGCGTACTAGGGCAAGATTCAGCGTAAAATATAGAAACACGGATCGAGACAAAAACCATACACGCACAAGACGGTATGCGTACGTAGAGACCCAGTCACTCGCACACAAACGCGCGTGCTTGATTAATCGTCTGGTGAATGAAGGACGTAGAATAATGAGCGGAAGCACGAATAATGAAACGCTGACATACTCGAGAACATGATTACATCGCACCGCGTACATGGCTACAGAAATGCTCACTCGCTCACGCAGAAACGCGCATGTGTGATTTGATTACAAGTCTGTTGAAGAAAGGTCCTAAAATAATAAACACAAGCACATGTAAGAAAACACTGACATACATATGAACATAAATATAGGCACACGCGCAACTACATCACAGATGTGGATAACGCTAAATCTACCAGTTTGGTGACCCATCCTTATTTGTGTAACGTTTTCGCCCCTCAACAGCATGGTTTTAGAAAATGTAAATATTAACTTGTTTAGTTTTATGATGATATCATCTCCTCTTACGACAAGTGTGATCAAATTATTGTTTTTTTATACTTTTATAAAGCATTCGATGTAGCCTCGTACAGATTTACTTTGCACAGATTATCAATGCTAAATATTCCTGAGAGTATTTGTTGCGGGTTGAGCGAATAATTAACCTATCATAAGCATTGTGTTCTAGTTAACGAATAGGAAAAAATTCAGACAGGTTAGATGTCATGTTGGGCGTTCCCCAGGCTTCCGTTTAGCGTGCATTGTCCACTATTCGGTTATTGGCAATGACTGCGTGGCGTTTCGCAATATTGAAACACTTTCAGACTGTACCATTCTGCAGGGTTACTCTAAGCAAATATCCATCTAGTGGGAAAAACGAGAGAAAAAACCTTGAATGTTGGGTGCCTTTATGGAAGGTTTACACGAAATCATTTTTCATTCGTTTGTTTCTCAGCTAAAAATACTCAATTAGTAGCACTGTAGTCACAATTGGAAGCGTGCGACAGGACAGTGGCGCCACGATGCGGCTCCCACACGAAGCATTTCATATAGACCACGGCATGACTGGCGTAGACCTTCTATGTAGCAACCAACCTTTCTAATAAATGTCAGCTTACCTGAGCACAGCGCTATACAAAACGTTCGGGGGCACAGTCGGGGCTAACCCTTTTTAATAAAATGCTTAGGTGGGCCAGTTGGTACATCATGGGAAAATAAGCGCCAAAAGAACAGGGACAAAGAGTAGAATAACAACGACACAGGGCGCACTCTCAACTGAATTTATTAGGAAACAACACAAACTTATATACCAACGGAAGCACACCATCAGACACCACACGTCACGTTAGTCCCCGCCCAGACCACGTTTCAAATATTCACTCATTCTTTGACAGAGCCAGAGAAGTATCGCTAACGCACTTTTCACCCCTACTCCTAATCTAGAACCACACTAGAACCACACCGTCAGGTCATTTGGCTGTGCATTGCAACAGATGCTCTTGCGCCCCGTCATTTGACAGCACTAAAATTTTGCCGAAGTACAAAAGCAAAGTGTCACGCGAGCTTCACGAGGCATTTGAGATTAGGAGTAAGGGTGAAAAGTGCATTAGCCATACTTCTCTGGCTCCGTCTAAGAATGAGTTTGAATATTTGAAACGTGGTCTGGGCGGGGACTAACGTGACGTGGGGTGTCTGATGGTGTATAAGGTATATAAGTTTGTGTTTTTTTCCTAATAAATTCAGTTGAGAGTGCGCCCTGTGTCGTTGTTATGCTACTCTTTGTCCCTGTTCCTTTGGCGCTTATTTTCCCATGACCCTTTTTAACACGAGACCCGGAAATTGAGAGCACAGATCACCTTTATGCGCCGGCGAAAACCGCCGCGATCATCTCAGCCTAGTCCCAGTACGCCTAAACGCGATCCGTCAGCGAGCGAAGCTCAGTCCGATAATAAGAGAAATGACGACTACTCATCATGTAGATTTTAGCTATTACTGGCACCGGTGAACGTCGTCCCGTAGAGATTTCGGAGCTCTCGAACACACAAACACTTCATGAAGGGGCATCTTCCAGTGCAGATAAGCGAAAAACATGGCGGTACGCTGCCTCCGTTCCCCCGCTCACAACTGCAGGGACACACGATTGAACGCGAGCTAACACCCAGATCAAAAATTGTAGCCAACACCCAAATCCAACTTGACTAAAGAAAAAAAAAAAAGATAAATAAATCTTATAAAGTCTATCTTTTTTAGCTCCTATTTGGAACCAAAATGGCGTCTTTCAATATTTGTATTTTAGTGTAAGATAGGGCATACTATTAAGTAATTAGGCGCCCACCTAAATTTGTTTGGTACGCAACCATATTTTCATAGTTTGTCTTACCTACGCGGGATTTTAAGAAAATTACAAAAATTTAGAGCATAATATCAGCAAAAATATATTTTTTTTTCAGAAAAAAGTTTTGTTCGAGTTTAGAGGTGTCTTTATCCAAATTAAGTTTTTTATACATATCTCAGACATGAAAAAAAAATTATCGCGTCTCCTTTGGCATGGAATCACCTTAACGAAAAATGATTTCTAGAAACGCACTTAACCAGGTACGCACAAACACCAGCACAAACAAGCGCCCGCACGAGCAAACGCCCAAAAAAACAGACACCCACACAAACAACCTTACTTATGCACATACTCGTGTATGCGTTAAGAAAACATTTAAAAAAAAAAGAACGCTCGTACGTGTGGTGCTTTGGGATCGTGAACGAATTAGAATAATCCCGGTTTAATGGCCGTAGATTAAAAAAAAAAAAAAAAAGAAACTAACAAAAAACGCCGATAATTTTTAGGGTTTGTTTTCATCGCAGGTTCTAACCGCGAAACATTTCACGACCAGTTCTTGTCACCATCCCACAAAGAAAAAAAAAAAAAAAAAACATTCGGCAATTCTTACCGAGAATGGTGGTGAGTCCGGATACAGACCACACGATGATGGCAACACCCGCAGAGCCGGAGTTTTTGAAGACTAGGCTGGGAGTTATAAATACGCCGGATCCTGAAGAAAAAAAAATCATTTATCAATTTGAGCCTTCGCAATCCGGTATCAAGTGTGCGCTGTTTGCGATAAAACATCACCAACCTCTCCGCATTATTTCATTAACGAACATATGATCCTTACCAATTACGTACAATGCGCGTTATGTGTACAGGATGTTTTTTTTTTGTTTTAGAGAGTTGCTTTAAAAATGTGGTGAAAGCTACACAACCGCGGTCTGTTCAGGTGAGTTATACGGCTAGTTGACATATATAAGACGAAAATTGTAACGATAAGTTGAATAATTAATCACAATTTGTTAACCTTTATAATAAGTGAAAATCAACGCACGTTTTCAATTACAAACTTGCTGACCGTCATCTAAGCCTACTATAGTCGGTGACAGGTCAAGAGTTCAGGGAAAACAACTCTCACCTACTTCCACTTTAGCAGAGCCATAGCCTCCTATATGCTGACAAAGCCTGGCAGGTCGCCACGAGAAGCGGCCGCCGAAATGGAAAAGGTGGGTCGGCAGACAACGAATGAGAGGAGAGCCACGTGACTGGCGCCCTGCTGCGGTGAGACGCCGAAACACACTTCTCCCAAGCGAATGAGTATATTTCAGGTCCTCGCCGCTGCAAAAGCTGTGCGCTAAAGTCCCGGTTCCACGAGAAAGGACTTTTTGATTCTCTGTGCTACCAGATCCTCGCGCTCCAAATCTGCGACCGGGCACTCACTCTATGGGCTCCGTCGTCGAACTGCCAGGCTTTGTGAGTATAGAGGAGGCTATGGCCGAGCGAACGCTGGAAAGAAAATCGCGTCCTTTCCAGCGTTCGGCCTGCTGAAGTGGAAATAGGTGAGAGGAGCTTCCCCTGAACTCTTAAACTGTCACCGACTACAGATAAATACATTTTAGAAAGATCTGGAGCGCATTGAAGCGCGGTAGTGCGCTAAAGTTACCACTGGTGCTACGGGCGTAATGCTGGCAGTGCGAACACGCGGATGATAAGAGATGGAGAAACCCCGCGGGCATACCTTCGCACCATTAACCTTGCGCCTGGTGCACGAATGGTAACTGTGGCGCACAATCCTTCTACCCAAACGCTCAAGACCATCCTAATATTTACAAATTTAGTGGTTTTCGATGACGCTTAGCAAGTTCTTGATGGGAACCGCATCTTTATTTTCAATATTTAAAAATTTTAACTAACAAATTTTCGTTAATTATTTTACTTATTGCTACGATTATTCCCCTATATAAGTCCTCCGGCATTATAACTCACCTGCACAAACCGCATTATTGTAGCATTTACGGCTTTTTAAAGGGAAATCAGTAAAGCCTTAAAGAACACACACAATGTTGATAATGTTCGGCGTTTATTAGTAAATACCGAAAAACCCCGAGGAATGAGACCCGAAGTGGTTTGGTTAAAAGCTGGAAAAACCGAAAAACCCCGAAGCGGAGCAGTCCTTGCGTAAGAAAAACACCGAAGCTTCGCGGGAAGACATTTGTATCTACAGGTTTAATTCTGTGTCAACCCGAAACTGTGTCAGCACTGAATTTCCCGCGAAGCTGCTTCTTTCTTCGTAACCGCAATCCATTAGAGAGTTTCGGTGGATCGTTTCGATGACTCGATAACGCTGTACCGGATACTCCGCCGCCGCCTTTTGCGCATGCGTCGTATCGTTATCGGGTATCTTTAGCGGGGGTATCGGAGGTATCAGAACGATCTGAAATGAGTGATAAGGCAGAGGAGAGCTGGTTTACGTTCATGATTTAAGACCACCAAGTGACAGTGGAAACAAGAAGGACAAACACGACGAACTCTTTGAGACTTCGTCGTGTTTGTCCTTCTTGCATCCTCTGTCTCGGGGTTGTCTTAAATCATGATCAGAACGATCCACTAAAACTCTCTAATATCTCGTTTCCTTTTCTTATCGGTACCGGGATGTGTTCCAAGTGTCCTGATCACGCGCACAGTCCCTGATGGTTAAAAAATCCCCCGCCCATGCAGCCAATTTTTTTTTTTTTTTTTTTTGCCATAAGCTTTTATTTACATTAATTTTCGGTTCGACACCAAAAACTGAAACCACATAGCACCAAATCTACGGGAAGAAATTAACAAAACAAGAAACGAAATCAAAGAAAAAACCACGACAACACGTAACGCTAGTTATAGCGAATATTACGAGAAATATGTAACGGCCGTTGCAATTTCTTTCGGCCACTCAGATCACGTTGAATCCATAGTTCATTCACCATTAAGCTGACAGAAAGGTATAGAAGCAGACTTGTATAGTACTCATTGAAAGTCATCAAATTCCTTGTAATCTATTACTTTTTAGAAGACTCTTGTAAGGATTTGTTTACTTTTGTTAAAACGTAATCACATGAGAGTAATTTGATTACATTTGGAAGCTCTAAAATTACTTTTAACCTTTACTATTTTTCCCCGAGTCTTACTAAATTCGTCCTTTGTTTCCACAAGAAATTGTCTCCAAAATTGTTGAATTCACAAAGTAAGCACTTTGTAAATCGGTAATTTTAATTCAATAATAAACTGTACGAAAGGCCCCGTTTTCAAACTAACAGAAAAATTTGTCGTTTTGAGAATCTGAAGTAATCGAAAAGGGTAACGGTTATGTTTTCAAGTAACGGTCGGTTACTTTTAATCTCGAGTAATTAAGTAATCTAATTGAATCCCTTTAACTAGGGCTGTACGTCGATTAAACATTTTGACCCGATTAATCAGCACCCTTTAATCGATTAATAAAACGATTAATCGACCTCGTTCATTTCTCTGCGCAATATTTTAAATAAAGTCAAACATAATAGTATATTTGCCTTTGCTGAATATGTTATAAACGGCGCAGTGTACAATTCACATTACGAATCAACATCGACGTGTACTCGAGAGCAGTTCAAAGGCACTCACACTCGTAGATTCTTACTTCAGCTGGATGAGGCAAGGAAATTGCTTGATACTCTCCAGTAAGAGAGACCTCCTTTGTTTGTTGAGAATATTCCTTTCTGCTCTAAACGGACAATCGCACTGCAATAAAGTGGCCGGGCACGTGTAACCTTCTGCGCCCTTCTGAAGTTATAGTTTAACGTGAGCGCGTTGGTTTTGATGACTTGTTACAGAAAGAATAAACAAAAGGGACGGACAAGGACGGACACCTTTCGCGAAAGATGTCCGTCCTTGTCCGTCCTTTTTGTTTATTCTTTCTGAAGTTACTTTAGGTTAAAATTTCACCTAAAGTTTGCCCTTCATACAGGTGTATACGTTCACGTGCGTGCGATGAAACCATTTAATTTTTACTTTCGTTTGGCTCGTCAAGGTGCTACCGATTAACCGGTTAAAAACAAAAAAAGATAATCGCGATTAAAACATTCACTGATTCATCGGTATAGGTTAATCGATCAATTGCTCAGCCCTACAGTTTTAACCGAGAGTATGTGAAATTGTAATCGATTCCTTTTTTCTGTTTTTCGAATAACGCGTGCAAGCTTGGCTGGAAGCTACGTGTTTGTTGGACTAATCAACCATCGGCCTTGCACTACGTGATTACGCATGCGCTGTAAGCGGGGTCGGGCATTTTTAAAAGGCGGACGGGTTGATTGGTCCGGGAGGCAGGTAGCTTCCGCGCCATCTCTGTGAGCTTAGCGGCGAGTGGAGAATATACTGACAACTTAACAAACGCTCATGCTGCAAGCCCTGTGATTGGTTCTTAGGTGATCGTATCGGACAGTGCTGCAGTTTTATCGGCTGCGGAGTGGTAATTATTGATGCTCGCTATTCGCCACGCTCTGCGTTTTTTAAACTGTCCTCAACTACAGCGAATAAAAAACTTAAGGACAAGTCGAGAAAACTCAATATTTTTTTTGCGTCGTCAACCCCCTTCGTCCCTCACATTTCACAGAAATGAGACGACGTTATATCTCACCAATGACCGCTCCGATGAGCAGAGCAGTCGCGCTGAAGAGCCCAACTTCCCTCTTTAACTGGATGGGAGCCCCGGCGTCTCTTTGTTGTGGGTCGCAGTGTCCGTCCTTTTCTTTGAAGAGTTCGTTAGCTCGAAATGCCGAGGCCGGCGGCATCTCATACCTCAGATGCCGTACTGTGTCTGAAAAAAAAAAACAGCGACAACAAGAATATTTCGAGTTGCATTCATGTTCAACCTTTTCTCGGTCAAGCTTTCTTCCAAGAAAACGCGCATTCCCCACGCGTGATTAGTTTATAGCCGGTGATATGAAATGCACAAATAGTACGAGCGCCGTGGTGATCCACTCGTATAACGCTACCCGAATGGCTTATCAAACTGTAACGTCGGGTCATGCGGAGCTTTAATCGCCGCCGTACATGTACGGCGACGACCGTGCTGGGCACTTCCGCACCGCCGTATATACATGTAGGGCGGCGACCGTCGAGGGCTTAAGGATTGTATCCATCAGTTCAATTAACACGTAAGTACAACATCAGATTCAACCCGCATCTACTGGAGCAAGACGCTCGGTTACAATCCTGTCCAATCAGTGAAGAGACGAACGCAGCGTCAGCGTTGGGCGGCAAATCGCGTTTCCATGGATCCGCCTGGAAAGTGAGAACCTTCGAAGCGGGGCCAGCCGTATAAAGGGGTGTCCAAACAGGACACTACAAAACGCACGACTCCGACAAATCGTGAAAATTGAAGCGGACGCCTCACGCATCAATTTTCACGATTTGTCGGAGTCGTGCGTTTTGAAGTGTCCTGTTTGGACACCCCTTAACACGGCCGTTGCTATGCCCGGAACATAGAACTTGAATCGTACATCTCGACCTACAGTTATATATGTACTGAACCGTTGCCGTGTGGAAAACGTACGTGTGATCGGTGCTTGGAGTAGATGCGTTTTTCGTGGGATCCGGACGTACTATGGTACAGTACTGTCGAACGCGTCAAATTTGGAAATAGCAAAACGTCTTGGGGGAGTGTGGCAATTGTTTCCCCGAGTGGACTGAAACTAAAATTGTTAGCAAAGCAAAAAGGATCTTTGTAAAAGGCTGTTGAAGGAGACTGTTCGGATAACAAGTGCTGGAAACTGCATAAGTGTTCCGTCCATTGTGTAAGACAAGGAGTTGCGGACGTTTTTATCTCGTGAAAGTTCTCGGTGACCTTGAACTTTTTGTGCGAGTGATGGGAAGTGGTGTATTTGTTTTTTTTTTTGTTTTTTCGAATTGGTGCGTTGGGGTTTGCCTTCCGGCGAGTGTCGGGGGTGACGGTGGATGTTCTATTGTTCTATTGTTGTGGAAGTTCGTTTGGTTCGGTTTCTTCGGATCGGGGTCGTTGGATCTTGCCCATTTTACGTGTATTGTGGGGTTGGCATACATGGGTAAATTACTTCCAAAATGTAATTTAATTACAATTACAATTACTTTGCTTCAAAAGTAGTTTAACTACAATTACAATTACTACTATGCGAAAAGTATTTAATTACAATTACAAATTCCTTTTAAAAAGTAATGCAATTACTTTACAATTATTTATTTCTCAGAGCGACCCGACTTGGGCAATATAACTTTAAACGAGTTGAATAGAATGCAACGTATTTGTTCATTCCTTCACTCTAAAAAATGCCTGCGCGTCTACTTACCCGCAATACACTCGAAGATCCAATCTCTGTGATCTACGAAATCAGCTCAGCGAATGATGAAGCGGAACATCTAGCTGTTTAGACCTGAAAATGAAATCTGCGCTGTGGCATTACGCAATGCAAAGCGTCATGCTTGCATTGCGTAATGCCGCAGCGCAGACTTCATTTTGAGGTCTAAACACATGTTCCGCCTCATCATTCGCTGAGCTGATTTCGTAGATCACAGAGATTGCATCTTCGAGTGTTTTGCGGGTAAGTAGACGCGCAGGCATTTTTAGAGTGTTGTTCCACTGTTTGAGAAGGCTTAAGCATTGCTGCATAAATGTCGCGCATTGTACTTTCCTTTCATGAATTTCGTTAAATTCATGTAGAACTTGACGGTTTGGGGCAATGAAGTACTACGTTCTTATATTTTTAATAAAGAATAATGAATAACTTTATATGCTGGAAGACGCCAGATCGCTAAAGAAAAAATTGTGCTGACAGACTTTTGTTAGCCAGGCAAATAAAAATGGGGCAATTAGTCATATATGAATATTTTACAAGTGTTAACAGAAAACTAAATTCCACACGCGCTGATACGACTCCATTCACATATAAACATCATGGTATTGTAAATTATGCAAATTGAGTTGAAATTATTATGTCTCAGAAATATATATATAAGAACCGAATCGGGGCTCCCCAATCATTGGTGACAATGTTCACAGGTGCTAGGTCAGTCCGAAGTTATCCGAAGTAAAACCAACAGGAAATAAACTTGAAAATATTACTAAGATACAAATATGCGACAATACTGTAAGAGAAGCGTAAAAACCTGGCAAAAAAAAAAAAAGCTTTATAGATAATGAACATTCCCAACCTCGACTGTAACCTGAAGCTCAATTTTTTTTTTCGATATTTTGGCATGTTTACGCTATTGTTTTCTGCTCGCACCGCAGACGGCGCCATACGGCGCCGTTGAGGTAGGCTCAAAAGAGGATTGTCTCAGCCCGCAGTGTAACCAACAAAGCAACAAACAATGCGACGCTATTTATGTTGTGCGTGTGTGTGAGTGCGTGTCTTTGTGCGAGTATTTCACCGAGAGCTAGGCCGCTTGTGCGAGTGCTGAGGCTTTCAGAGAGGTTCCGTCGGCGCCGCAAAGTTTTGCAAAGGTAATTGTAATTGTGCCTGAAATTTTGCAATTACTGACGCTAGAAAGTAATTAAATTACAATTACAATTCTTTTTAGCGAAAAGTAATTATTTACAATTACAAATTACCAAGGAAAGTAATTAAATTACAGTAATTCAATTACTGTAATTGAATTACTACCCAAGTTTGGTTGACGGTAGTAATTTCTAGTGAGGGCGGGGGTCGTTCTATAGAAAGGACGAGTCAGAAAAATTGATTCGCAGCTGTGTTTTAACTGCAGGGCTACCAGGTTAGGCTTTTAATAGCCAAATTGGGCTACTTTGTACTTCATTCGGCGTCGAAATTCGGCAGTTGGCTATGTGTCTATTATTGGGCTATTTAAAATTCTACAGCGGCATTTTTTTTTTTTTTTTTTTTGGGGGGGGGGGGGGTTAGAGTAGATGTACAAACGACAATTTATCGTAGACACAAAGCGACAGTCCCCGTTTTCCGGACTCCCGCTCTCAAGAACTTTTCTTGTGAAGATGCGTAGTCGTGACGCAAGATCCCATTAGCTCCAGCAAACAGAGTGACCTATTCGGCTCTGAATATGGCTTTTGTATTGATTGTGGCTTATCTTATGCTCCCAAGTTCTTTCTCCTTCCTACTGGCGTCTTTTATTTACTCGAGTTTCCCATCATCCTCCTCAGGAGGCACCTCTTCCGAGGAAAAATGACACTAAAGGCAACTGAAGAGCAGAATTTGATGTCGTCCGATAGCTAGGGCTGTATAGTATAAAACAAAGAAGGCTTTTCCGCGTAACGTTGAAGTTTCTTAAAGCGCAATAAGCCATAATTAAAGTTCCGTGTTTTTAGATAAATCCGCAAAAATCCGAAAAACACTCCCCGATAAATTTTCCATCAATTCGGATTTATCCAAAAAACTCTGAATTTTCAGGTGACAGCGACAAAGTAAACTCCAAAAAAAGACGGAGTTTTACAACTAAACTTTATGAGAGCACAATGTCAGTGGTCCTGAGATTCCACTTCAGTTTCTTTTGAAATTAAAAAAAAAAAAACTGACAAAAAGGGGTTTGTTTGCTTTTTTCATTATGTCGAGGTTCCTTCGGGAAAGCGGTTCATGGTACCCGGACCTTATTTATTTTGTTTTCGAATTTTTAAATCTTACGCAGTAAATTTAACTCCGAATTTCAAAGAATTGGGAATCTAACAAAAGTAAACTCCGATAATCCCCAAATCCCCAGCGAAAACTAAACACCGAAAAGCACCCTCCGAATTTCACGAAAAATAAACTCCGAAAACACGGAATCCTAGCCATAACATTGGAGAACAGATTTAGAACAATGAATAATCTGAAGATCAAGTTCGAAGCGCAAGGGCAGCCACGTTTCCGTTGCTATCCGAGCTTGCCATCGCGCTCCTGACGCTGCATCTCGATTGCCGCCGTGGTGAAAGTATTCAGTCACGTGTCCCTCACAAAGTCAGACCTAACAAACAGGATGTCTCTTCCAACTCTTCAAAACATCCTCTATGCAAAGGTTGCTTTGCTTGGTAAGAACGGGTGCTGTAAGGACATCCACCCCACTGAAGAATCTGTCACCCGTTTTAACACGGAAATCATATGAGGCAAGTCAGCCCAGCACGGGCGAAGGTTTCATAACTATGTAACCGTAAAAACGCGTGTGGAACATTTTTGTACTTTTTTGTGTTTGAAGTAAAATGTTTTCAATACATTTTAAGATGTCGTAGATCTTGCAAGCTGCTCCTAAACCCTAGATATGCAGACGCAGTGCCTTTGCCTTGAGCTCGTACATTTGAGCGCACAATATTTTCGGGCTCTGCAGATATCTTAATTATGGCTACTTCCGGGCTATATGAATCTCTTGTATTCGGTTACTTTTGGGCATTTGGTGGTTTGAGCAAGAACCCACCTGGCATCCCTGGCTTTGAGACTTCGTTGTGTTTGTCCTTCTTGTTTCCCCTGTCTCATGGTTGTCTTAAATCACGAGTATACGAGCGGGGAATTATCTTCGAACCCCATGTTACGCGTCTGTTGCTGCTGCTGACGCTGTATCCACTCCGAGCTTCGAAACTTTCAGTTGTAATGAATTAGCCAACAGATTTCAGCTAAGGCGTCTGACTCCCATCGAGCTACATGAATTGCGAGTCAACGGTGCACACGTTTTTAGTTTTGAGTAGAAAACAAAAACCAAAGAGTATCCGCAACTGGAGCCTTTTTTTTTTACTGTATGGATGTACATCAGCACAGCTGCTCTGAGCTCGACTTTCTGTCACACAGCTCTAAGCTTCGCGTCGTTTCGTTGCATGGAGTTTTCGATCGGAAACTACATGTCTGTCAGTCGCTTGTTATTTAGTTTCCCATGTAGCAGCTGTGTTGTAACCAGTGTTGCTAACTCACAAGAAAAAAAACGCAATAGAAAATCTAGAAAGCCGCTCAAAACCGCTCAATTTTATACGCAAGGAGATAACTTACGGTTAAGAGTTGAGCTTGTTGGTTACATACTTGGAGCTAGATCACCTTGAAATTCGGAGCTATACTTGGAAACTAAGAAAGAAAAAAAAATAGAAGAGGACAGACAGCTGCATGTCCTCTCTTGTCCTTTCTTTCTTCGTGTTCAAGTATAGTTCTGAAGTTAAAGTTGATCTATTCAGAAAAAGATGGCTTCTTAATGCAATTTACTGCCATAATTAGTCAAGAAGCACTATAATGAACAAAGCAAACACATTGCCCGTTTTTTACTTAGATCGCTTCCATGCAGAGAACAATGTTCACAGCATCATTTTGCAGTCACAAAGTTTGTTGCAGTACCTGTCCACGCACATTTCCGTCGTTCCGATTTTCGGAGCAAATATCTGAGGGCAAACCTTTGGTGACAAAATTCGGATAATTTTCAGAAAGTTCTCCCTTTGAGTAGAGGTGTCTGATTCGTCCGACATCGCTTGGAACTTCTAGTAACCACTCCAGTCTCTAAGTTTACAATCCTATAATGCCAAATGTCTTTCTCTTAATTTTTGTTCATACTTCACGGGACCCGTTTAATCTAGCAGACTTGGGAAAAACACATTAATACATTCACGCACAAGAAAGGTCAAAGCATGTTCCAGTGTTTGCCACCGGAATTCATCGAGGGCGTCGCCAGCGTTATTCTTACCAACAACAATTTAATAACAAAAAAATAATAAAAATAATAGTAAAGAGTTTAATTCCATCGTACGTTGATAATGAAGATCAAGGAAAAAACCTGTATGGCACAACTTGACAAGTTCTTGACCGCCTACAAGGCACAGTAGCAGCAGTAGCAGCAGCTCGACGAGAAAAAAAAAAAACATTCACAAAGCTTGATTACCACAATTTAACAAAGCGTGTTTCAGACAGAATATATTTTATCATCGGCTATAACAGAAAAGTGACCTATTTGCAGATAGAAGTTATGAGACCCTAAAAATTTTGTTTATACTCAGATTCATTTGTGGAGAAAATTAGTCGAATTTCTCTAAGGGATAATGTACTGAATTCCAGTCATTTATCTTCAAATAGGTTAAGTATTTTTGGGATAGTATGTTTAAGCATTTGTGTACCATAGTTCGTTCTTGCAGTGGCCACCTCCCAACATTCCGCACTACGGGAAGAATACGCGTGAATATTTTCAGAGCTGTCCAAAGTTTATCAAAACGTTTGTTCACCTAATTCGTTCGTTTTAGACTAGTGACAAGTCTGTAGCTAAATAGAGCATATACATTGATAACGCGAAACTTCTTAAATAGACTAGCTGTATAGAAGTCAAAAGGAACGTCTTCTTTAGCCCTTAACGCTTTTTTCTGTTGCAACAAGTGTATTTTTTCTAGATTCGTTGACGTTGTCGTACGCCTAGACTAAATTACAATAGTTTATGTAGGAGCAAAAAACCAATTGTATAGTGATAATTACACCTTTGCTGGTAACATGTACCGGTGGCGGTTTATCACACCTACTACTTGTGACAGCTGAGAAATAAGGTAGTTAACATGACTATCCCATGACACATTCTCGGTAAAAATGACACCTAGGAGCTTGAAGGAGCTTACAATCTTTATTTTGGAGGAGCTCAAAACGATATATCTTGTTATTGTGACTAGCTTATGTTTTGGGCGAAAAAGCACTGCTTTTGTTTTTTCAACGTTGATGCCGAGAGTAAGCAAAAGATTACTGCTCAAGGACTCTGACTTATTGCATGACTGAGAACTATAGAAGATGTTAGACTTCCACAAGAATAAAAACGCTATCCTGACTCAGAGGAGAAATGTTTCAACATCAGTACGGCCTTTCATGGCCGGGTAAGTAACATGCGGTAAAACAATGAGTGAATTAGTGAACTACTCAACTAGTAAATTGTCTCGCTCAACTTTTCGGCTTCTTTTCTAAGGTGCTGTCGTCAAGTTCCTTAGTTCTACCTCTATTCAACGATACATTCACATGCGTCTCGTACAAAACAGTGGTTCAGGTTCTGTAATGTTTACGAGTTAATTTAAAGCACCCGAAACGAAAGGAGGTCACATTCGATGTCGAGCTATCAAAAACCTTTCGAGTGCCACGCCCGATATATTACTTGGGCGCGTTCCTGTGTGGTTTTAATGTTGGTTTGCTCCCTGCGCCTCCAAACTAGGCTGTATTTCTGTGTGTGTGTCTGTTTGTAGTCGTATGTATAAGCGAGTGATGAAAACAATGTTTTATCTTGTAGCGTCACTATTTAATGGCCTGTATTTTTGTTTTGGCGACTTGTAATTCAAGTTCAAATTTTTTATTTATCTACAAATTGAAAAAGGGAGACCGAGATTAAAGAAACTCAATCCGTTGCTGAACGAGCCTGTTTCGGTATGCCCCTCTGTTGTTACAAAATGGCGAATCTGTGTCGTTAGAACTCGCGCTTAGTGGCGAGAACTGAGATCTAGAACCCACTCATGAACTCTGTGTTTGGCGACCGCGGAAGCAAGGAAGTTGCAGTTCAGAATAAACAAAGACCGAGTGTGGTCGCTCAAGATAGTGGTCTCAGGGTGCGAGTTCGAGATTCCACTACACGGTACCATGTCTCAAAAAGTGCAATACGAGAAATATGTGATAGGTTGGAGGCATTCAGATGTCAATTAACTTTTTACCTTTAAAGTGTGTGTCTTTTATAAATACAAATTTTTCATAGAGCATTCTACATCGTTACTGAGCAAACATTTGCGTTCGGAAGGCTGGAAAAAAATATTGTAGGACGAATTGTTGGGCAATCGTTTTGCGTACGTAAGGCTTTCCAGCATCAGGTGACAACAGGTCACGTGACGTCATTTTCCCCGCGAAATTGAATCGTTGTGTGGGTTACGGGAGGTTTACTTTCCCGCTAAATTTAGCGAGGGAATTGACGTCGCGTGACGTCAATACGCCGATTCAACTTCCCCACTATAATTAGCGGAGGCACTGCATCGGCGCATAGGTCTGTGAAGCCCCATAATGCAACGCTGCACGCGTTGCATCATGGGACGTCGCAGGCCACGGCTTCACGAAATGTGGCTTCACGAAATCGGGAGCAACCGTATATCCAAAGAACGTTTCACGTTAAAACTCCGACACTCAAATGGTTAACTCTCTGCCCGGGTGTATATAGTATATAAAGAGACCATTGTGCAAACCTACCCCATACACGAACACACTGTTTACAAACAAGCGCGCGTTCACCCACACCGGGTGTGGGCACTGCGGAAACCAGATTCGCGTGAGGCGAAGCACCTGCGCATGCGCAGTGCCGACACTAGCGCCACCGCAGCGGGGTGACGTCGGAGGGTTGAGTTGGTCTATATACTTCCATCCACTTACCCATTGCACCCAAGCTGTCTCTTCTCCGCGGCATTCTGTACGGCTGCGCCGGCGTCGTCGTCGCTCAGACCTGCGAAGATAGACCTCCATTTTCCTTCCCCGAAACACGCCGGCGGCGCCAGGACGCGGAACTTTCTGGCCCTCACGAATCCGCTGCCCAGAACGCATTGCACGTTTTTCCTGCGTCGTCCGCGTTCGAAGGACGAAGCCACGATGAGAGAAAGGGGCGCACGCACAATAATAATAGAACAACTAAAGAGACCACGAAAGTAATTGGGAATAAACTGGTCGGCCTTGACTGACCGTACGTTTCAAATCGGGGTAGGGCCGAACCTACGCGCGTTCATAAGCCGACGGAAAGGCTCATTATCACCCGAGGCGTGAATAGAACACGTTATGCCGTTTCTACGCGTTCTGTCACTCAGTCAAAGGTTACGAAGACTTTCTTCTTTTTAGATACTTATATAGTATTAATCGGTCGGCTGGAGCAACCATCCATTTCGCGGCATTTACCCATTCCTAGTCGGGGCGATTAATCGAGAGGAGAAATAAATCGTTTGGGCGGAATTTAAAAGTCTCTTCGGCGTGCAATTGTAACGCCCGTAAAACTATTCGATACAAGATTGCAAAAGACGCGATTACTCCTCTTACTAAAACCGGCCACGATGAGATTTTTTTTTTAATATACAGATATTCCTTGCCTTTTGCATTGTCCTCGTGGCCCTGATGGTATTTAAAATAAATATTAAATTAAAATAAATAAATATATAATCTGTATATTGTTTTCAATCTCAGTTTATTATATTACCTAATGTAGCTAAAAAGTTATATTAATAAAGTAAATCACCTGTATTAGTGTTCTAAATGATTTGAAAGTAAACTTTAAAAAAAATTATATGCATTGCTTACCCTGCTTGAAATCGTAGTGCGTTGGATTCGTAGCTCTAACACTTGAACGCGTTTAAAAAAAATGCTAACACCGTACGCATTCTTTTGGCTACATTTCTGCACATGTGCCTACAATCGCTCTTCAAAAAACTAATCTGCCCACTGAGAAAGAGTGAGGCTGAAAAAAAAAAAAACATGCACAGGTTTGGCAACAGTGTGTATGCCTTGTCGGGGTTTTGAGCATCGGGCGATATCTACACGCATTAGAATCAAAATATAGCTTTCCTGAGGCCGCACTTCCACACGTGTATTGCAACCAACGTTCGTAAATGAACTCAGTTATTATGATTCCAACGAGACACAAATTACTCCCCCTGAACTACCCCGGCGTTCGTCAACAGCCGATTGAAGCGCAACCTGTTTTACACGCTGCGGCGCGTCCCAGCAGCCGCGGTTCGAAAAACAGCCGCCACCTGCACAGAAGGTGACGCTCCAATCAACTGGTGACGAACATTGGGGGTGGAGGGGGGTTCAGTTTTTGAACGCAAACTTTTACGGGAGTCGGCCAACCGGCAGAAGCTGAGGTAAGGCAAGCAAAGCACAGACCACGAACTGAGATAAGATAAAAGAAAAAGAAGCAAATATGAAGTTTGCAGATAGCGCCTTCGAATGTCACTGCCAAGCGGTCAGCGTTTTACCGCCGAAGATTGCGTCAGACTCCTCATCGCTTACGACCGTCCACATTTATCAGTTGTATAGTAGGCTAGACACGAGGGATCTCTCGGAGATAACTGGGGCCGAATTCGAAGCACTCCGACATTAACCGGTATGATAACCTACATGCATCGTTTCGCACTGTTTTCTTTCGCCAATTACGACATACGATCCAAGCAAACATAGAAGCACTTCACCATAGTACGCTAAATCAGGTGGGGTACATTGTTCGGCAGGAGCGGTGACCTCCTTGATGCCTACTCTGCTAAAATTTTCGGAACTGAAGCTATCATCTGCACGCCTGTCTCGTGTTGGGTTACTATTAGTACACTAGAGCAGCCCATACATACTTCGTGTCTCATTAGATAAGTCCGACTGCAGCCGACGCTTCGTTTTAATGGCACGAATCAAGGAGCATCAAGAGGGCATCAGCACGGCGGTCGTTGTTTATGAGTTCGCTATCGTCGACTAAACCCATTACGCAAAGAAAAAAAAAAAAAAGCGCGGAATCGTTGTGATGTATTGTGCGTGATTGATTGAGTAGATGATGGGAAACTCAGAAAGATTGTGATTAAAATGGCGCAGGGTGACTTATCGTACTGTGCCGTCAAATTGAAGGGGTCGCCCGAGTAAGCATGGACCCTTTTCAAAGTAATCTACTCTCCCACAAAATCCAAAGCCGTTTGTGTGCGTAAACTTTCAAGCCGCATCAGCATGAGTGGTTATATGCATATAGGATTATAGGTTAAAAGTAAACAAATGATAGAAATATATTATTTTTAATATTTCCATTGCCTCGTGGCATAGTTACGTTATTGTTTTCCACCAAATTTCCACCAAAACTTTAAAATTGCGTTTTGGACCGATTAAAAATGTCTTTCTCTTCGTCCGTGTCGTTTCTGCGTTTGTCCCTTGTCCGTATCCCCAGTCTCGGGTTTACAACTATGCTCAACGTATTTTTGTTTCTTTACCAAGCGCTTTGTTTATTAAAAAAAAATGACTACTGGGCAATTCGTGGACATGGCTAAGTAATCCCGTTCACTTCTTTTGTAAATCACACGCTACGTGGGACGGACGTGTGCTAAAAAAATAAAGGAATTTTCTGACTGTTGAGTCCAGAGAAAACAAAAATACCTGCTTAATTTAAATGTTAAAATATAAATTCCAACGTACATTATATCTTTTTGAACTCAAAAGCACCTGAGAAGGTTACTCCTTCAGCGCTTGCCTTGGTGTACTTACCGCGACTATGAAACAGAATTCAGCAAGGTTTCACTTGAATGGCACCATGCACTTGAAATGACCTCACTTGGAATGGCATTCCTTGAAACAACATCGCAACTAATAAGGTTTATTTATGAATGCACATGATTCTTGCCTATGCTTGCTAAGTGTACGTAAAAAAATACATGCTGTCGTACAATATTTTTTTTAATTAGCTGTTATAGCATTTGTGTTCAGATTTAGACTTTCTTCAGTTCAGAAGAAAGAGAATTAAAATTTCTTGGTACTCAACTTCGTACTCAGTCGCTAAAAGTCACTACAGAAAATAAATAATGCAGCCTTTCTCACAAAAATAATTAGTAAGTAAAGAAAATGATAAATACCCCCTGCCGATCGAAAAAATGATGTATATACTGGTATTTGTCGAGTTCTTTAAGTTTTCTAGCTCATCACCGTAGTCCTCATTGTGTTTATTCTTTAGCTTTGTAAAACTCTCTTTATTGTTCGGTTTTAGTGTACCTATGCACTGAACACACAAGAAGTTAATCCCTCCTTTACCTTTTCTACGTACGCTTAACGTGCGCAAAAAAAAATGATGTATTTCTATCAAATTTATATATGTGGTTTATATATCTGAAAGCACTGTTTACCACCGGGTCCGGGAGAAAAATTAAGATAAAAATAAGAAAAAATGAAATAAAGCTCGTACGAAAATACAAAAAAAAAAACCAGTCTTGGTTGTTGTTTTTTTTATCGAAAAAAATGTTACAGGTGCCCGCGGTACAATTTTTTGTTTGTTTGACGACTATGCGATGGCGTTGGCTAAAATAAGCGTCGGCTCACAAAGACACCTTTTTTCTTTATTTCATTTTTTTAGGCAACGTCATGTTTTTATACTTCCGCGTTGCATCACCACCGTTAAGTAACATATTTTTCACTGCGATTCAGTTTTCCGCAATGCGTAGTTTTCTCATGCAGGTAGAAAAAAAACGGGTATACAAATTGGCAGCGACCAATTTGTCTACTATCTCCTATACTACTCAAAATGCAGCGTTAATCAATGGTCTTAAAGTGTTTAGAAAACACTACTCTATTATTTCGGTTAAAGAAGAAGAACCTAATTTTTTTATATATGAATTTCTTCATGAATGTTAGCGAGAAAGCGGAGTTGATGAAAAGGTATCGTGACATCAATTGTTTCCCCAAATCTAGCGGGAAAAGTGAAAAGGTGTTTATGATGTGACGTCAATTTTCTCAGCATATTGAACATGGAGACCGAGTTGTTTCCTACGTCACGTGACGTCAGGTCTTGTGACGTCATTATCCCCCCTGAATTCAGCGGGAAATTCATGGATGGACGGATGGACGGATGGACGCATAAAATTTTCGGATGGGGGGAGCTCCATCGGGATATAAGTTCACGCTGCAACGTGAGCCACGCCAAAAACGGGAACTTCGATCCCGAACTTCTAAAGTGATATGGCAGGGAAGAAATACCTTACGTTCGGTGGAAGCAGCAGGATGGTGCTCAATCCCCGCAAAAACGCCACAGTGTCGTAACTTGTCTAGGAGGCAAGCAGTGCCCGGCTCTTATACAGGCCTCACTATTAATCGAGGCCGATAAGAGTTCATTGATAGAGAAAGACAGCCGCAGCTGCTGTAATTGCGTAACAGTTTTCAAACATGAAAACAAGTTACAACGGTGGTGCGACATGAAAGCCACATCTTGCACTATTGAGCTGCTTCAGATTACGCACTTCAGCCAAAGGAAAAATAAAGGGGGGGGGGGGGGGGCATTTCTTAATAATAAAGGCGTACACGGAGTTTTTTTGTTTTTTTTTAAGAGTGAAATGCCTTGTTATTGGTGAAGTAGCAAGTATTGTCTTCCGTAACGTCACATCCGTCCGTGACATTCAGGTGGAATTGCCGGCTTATTCTTAGCTAAATCTTCTCCACCTTTGTGGACTTTCCCTCGGAGTCACTATTTGGAAGGAGAAAAACAGTCACGCCTCTAGAGGTACGCTTCAGTTGTGAGGACAACAAGCCGAATTTTCTTATTTTTTTTTTCTTTTTCTTTTTTTCTTTATTAGAGATATCGAAGATGGCGATTCGAAGACCGCTCTTTGTGCTACCAAAGCAATTGTCAAAGAGCAGCGCTCGTGCCGAGATCGAGAAACCGCACCCAGCTCGATCTTCTGTCCAATAGCAAATCATTCAGGTCTGATCTCACCATAGCGGTGGTTGTGATCAAGACTGGTGGTTACTGTTACCATCCGTTTGCTCATCTGAATGCACGCTCTTGATCACCTCTGTTCGTTGAGCACTCCACTGTAGTCAGATACAACCTAAGAAAGACAGTGGGACGGGGAAAAGGATGGAAACTAGGAAAGTTGAAGTGGAATGGAGCGACCACCTCTCCACAACGACTTTTCTGGTGCTGGTGCTCCTGTTTAAAGGAGCACCCTTAAACGCAATAGGAGATAAAAAAGGTTGTCTAGTTAAAACTGGACATACCATTTTAAGAACTGCCACCGTATAAACTCCGAATTCAATAAAATAAATGGTCATATAAGGAACAGCAACGCAACTAAAATAAAAAGTCAACATTGTAGTCGAAGGAAAATCAAGAGATTGAAAAACCCTGACGCTGCGGATCTAAACAAAATCCCGCGGAATTATTTTTATGGAACTCAAAATATTAGATAATGTAGGGACAATCCAAAGAGCCTTTAAGGTGGCAAATACAAACATTTTCGCGCCACCAGATGTTATTAAAAAACTAGCACTTTGTGCGATAGTTGTGGCCAGACTTTCCAGAAGACACGCTCTGCGCTTACACGCATAGAAAACCAGCCGTAAACCCTAAAGCCCCTCGATGTATTTGTGTTTGTCTTGCAAGTAGCGTCAGATGCGCCAGTGCACGAGGCCCGTGTCTCGAGTGGCCCTTGGAAGCGAATGGCGGCGGAGCACCCGCTCGTTGCCCGTGTCTTGCACGTTTCTACAACAATGGTCGGCGGTACTTGAAAGCGTGAATTTTATCAAGGGACTTTACTAAACCCGTCTCACCAGCCATTTTGTCTACGGCACCGCTGCCTCAATGCATCAAGATAACTTCAGTCTTTCTGAGCGTGCGACAATCTCTTTGAAGCCCTGTGCATGCAGAGTAAGAGACGCCACGAGCCGTCTCGCGCACTGCTGCCTGCCTTCTGTTGGGCAAAATGATGGCGGCTTAACGCACGCGCCGAACGCTTGGTGTGATCGGTTTGTTGTAGGACGCTTTCAGCGCACGCGCTAAATTTAAACTGATCTTCTTTTGTCTCACCTAAAAATACTGCAGGTCCTAGGATCCAGCGACTTTCATCTCAACGAGATAACCAGCCACCCACGCACAAAACCTCCTTTGAAGGTTTGAACACTGTGGTGACTCGAAGGTCAATAGCCTGACGTGCGAGCACATTGATAAAGTGACGCGAACGGATTTGATGTGTTGCATGTCTATTTATGGAGCGGGAAGTTTGCCAGCCCACGTGGACAATTGGTGACTCTCTGGGCAGGTGAATTTTCTGCCAGTGCAGTTCCACTGCTAGCCAAAGGCCTTAACGTGAGTCACGCAGTAGTGATGCGCGGCCGCACGCCGGTACGATGCCCATCCACATCAAAACAGGAAGGAGTGGGGATTGAACCCAGGATCCCTGTGTTGTGCAGCGTGAGCTTTGGTTCCATGGTGCTCCGGGCTGTTGTGCGCTAGCACACACGACCATCGATCTCCCGCGAATGGAATGAAAGGAAACAAAAAGGGAAGGTCACTTGCGGTTGCGGCCATGCACAGCCGCTCAAAAAGTATATTACCAGGCTCGTAAGTCTAAAATGTTCGATTCGCTCCGTATCGTCGCTCCTTGCATAGCCACTGTATCTCCAACATCTCTCGTCGTACATTCCCTGCAGATTCAACTTTTACGTTCAATAAAATTACTATATTTGAAAACATATTTCTGTGGCAATAAAGGAAGATATAGGGACGCACGTGGGCTCACGCAACCTCAGCGCCGATGGCGCCGATTAAAGCTGTGCACGCGCCTTCTTCTGAAATGCCACAGAAACTTAACGAAACACCCCCTGTGTTCCCGAAGTATCATTAATGTCATTTCTGCTCGTCAGAGCACTGCGAAGACAAATCATAAGAACTAATGCTTGTAGACGGGAATGGCCGGTGTGAAAAACATAGAACCAAGCAACTTAAAATCAAAATGGTAGAACTAGACGCACGTGCTGGTAAATTGTAGACTGAAAGCGTACGCGTCGACCACTGCAACCTCTGATGAAGATGAAAAAGATTAGTCACTGTTTCCTTCCTTGGGTCGCCATGGAACGGCAAGAGAGCTCCACAAAAGGACTCACCGACAGCTCGTTATTTACAAACCTTCCACCTCTAAGCGCTCAAAGCCAACCTGAAAGTCAGAAGCGGCGCACGAAGAAACACCAGAGACCTAAAAGGAAGAAAGACGCAGTGGACGGGCTTCCTGCTCAAGATCAGCCGGAGAGCACCAAAGACGCCTCTCTCAGAAAGTATTCAGGCGTGGGCAGCCTTCCAGATGTTGATGCCCAGCCCAAGGCCGTTAGCCATCCGATAGCTAAGGCGCCATCTGAGACCAACGTGGTACCTCCTGTTGGTAATGCGCCTGCAGCTATAAATGATACAGGCCACATCAATAGACGTCTGGTCGACTGCTCTCCTGATGACATTAGCGCCGCAGCGGAAACCAGAGCTTTGCCATCTAGCGACGCTCCTCCAGTGGTTGTCGGGTCTGCAACCATCTCTGGGGCAACCCCTGGTCAGAAGGCTGCCAAATCGGCCCCAGGTAATATTCTTGCCCCTGAAATGAGCTTGCTGCGGCAGTCTTGCGGCCAGGGCGAAGCCGCGGAAGCCAGTAGCTCACAGAAGTAACCATTTTAAGCCAATAGACTGTCCCAAATGCCCGCCGTCAGAAACAAAAAAAGGCGAGCCTTGAGACTGATCACGGTATTTCCCGACCAAATGCCACCTTCAGTTATATGCTAACTTAATATTTTGCTGGCTGGGGACACGCGCACCGCCAAGCAGCATACCAAATCAAGTTAACTACCGCTAAACGAAAATGTGAAATCGAGCCTGATTTCCTTTCGTGTACCATAATGCTTTAACCGATATACATTAAGACATAGCGCATTTTGGGATTCTCGAGTAGATTTCCAAGGAAAAAATGAAAGCCGTTTACAACTCCCTGTAACGCCGAATTGGAGCGCAGCTCTTGAGGAGGAGGATGGAAGGGTACTGAGGGGAGAGTATACCCCTCCTCCCTCCTCCTCACCTCGTCATCCTGCCTGCTACTCCACCATGGGGGCCACGTGGCCTCACGGGAGTCACGTGGCCTCAGGGGGGTCACGCGACCTCAGGGGAGTGGCGGGGGGGGGGGGGGGGGGTCACGTGACCTCACGGTTACGCTACGCCGACACCGCTCAGTCGGAAACGGGCGCCTAAGAGCTGCGCTCTAAAAACTTACAATGAAAGTAAACTGAATATCTGATACTTTTCAAACTCGACGTCTAGTTTGTTCCTAACAAAAAGAGGGGGGGGGGGGGGAGAGAGAGAAATAATGATGTTTACTTCATTAAAACCAATCCTTTTATTCCGCGTCACGGATAACTTTAACTTTTCCGAATTCAATTCACAGAGAATATGTTTAGAAACCAACATTAAGTGTACGCTGTGAATCAGTGCATGATGTAAGCATATGCTTAAGTCGTGCTCAGCCTCATATAGAGCTTACTTAGTTTTTTGGTTTAAGTGCATTATCAGCCTAGCCTTGCCATTCAGCCAGATTGCAGCGATTAAAACGATTGGCTCTCCCAAGTGCCTTGTAGGAAAGTCGACGTACCGAATTTCTTGGGCGCATTTGCAGGCTCCACAAAGCTAGTGCTGAATGACTCCGTTTAATGCCCAACGTCCCTCGGCGTATTGGGCCTTTGGCGTAGCATAGTCTGTGCAATGTATCTCACGCAGTTCTTATGACTGCTCGTGAACGCAAGCGTTCATGTAATAGACCCGAAACGTATCGTGAGCTCTATGCTGAACCGCGGCGGGATCGAATTGGTACTGCATCCAACATCGGAAGCTAAACAGCAGGACACAATATTTCAAATTACGACACCCGTGACACTGACATACCGGGTGTTTTTTGTTTATTCTTGCAAATTTGTTTTTTAAAAATGTCATGAAAGCTACACTTATGCGGTTTGTGCGAGTGAGGTGAGGTGAGGTGAGGTAGACTTCATTGGGTCCAAAACTGTTAGATCCCCGCGTCAAGCGAGTCTCTCTTTGGGAGGGACTCTTGACGAAGCGATCCCCTCGGTCGACAGACGAGACGCGATGTTCCCGGCGGCGTCCGAGGCCAGCTGGACTAGAATTTTCTGAGTCTTGGGGTCAAGATCCCGCAGGAAGGATTCCCAGGCGCCTGGTTGCCTGGCTTGCTTGATGAACTCCTTATTCTTCGAATGAAGAAGCAGCTCCGGGCACCCCCAGAGTATATGGTGGAGTGTGGCGATCTCGTCACAGTTCCTGCAAGACGGGTCGTAGGTATCTGGATACCACGTGTACAACTGCGCCGGGTTGAGGAAGGTCTCCGTCTGAACTTGACGGAGGATGGTGGATTCTGCCTTGCTGAGAGTGCTGTGAGCCTCTGGGTAGGCTCGGCGTTCTGCTCCGTAGTGGTCCAGCACTCCCTCAAAGGTGTAGAGGTTGTCGTGGCTCGACGAGGCGAAGGTGGAGCGTTCACTTTTTGTGCTAGCCCGGTGTGTAAGAGCGCAGGCTGCACTGCGAACATTCTCGTTGCCTGGGAGTGACGCATGGGCTGGAGACCATAGGATGCGGACTGGGTGGTCGATCAGGCGATAACTAGTGGCGATCTTGAGGGCTTTGTCAAAGATGTGGCCACGCATGTACTGGCAGATGGCCATCTGGGAGTCACTGACGATGACTTTCGTGGTGCTGAGGGTGAGGGCCAAGGCGATGGCTGCTTCCTCTGCCTCTGTACTGTTGATGGTATACATGCTGCCTGCCGTGAGGATTTGGCCGGAGCGATTCGTAACTGCAAGGGTCATTCGACCCCTGTCAGCTGAGGCTGCGTCGACATAGGTCACCTCGGAGTCGTCCTAGCCTTGCTGTAGAGTGTGCTCCAGAGCCTTGACCCTGGCCATGCGTCTGCCTGTGTCGTGCACTGGATGCATGTGACGAGGTAGAGGCGCAATCTGTAGCTGCTCGCGTAGCTCCTTTGGAAGCCAGCCTCGCGTTCTGTGCCCTGTTGGGTAGTAGTTGATGCCCAAAGATGTGAGGATGATTCTCCCCGCTGTGGTCAGAGATAGCCTTTCGTAGTGGGCTATCCTTTGTGCCTCAATGATCTCCGAGAGGGTGTTGTGAAGCCCAAGCTTCTCGAGTGAGTTATACGCTCGATGATATATATATCACGAGATGTATATCTCGTGATTAGCAGGATTGTGCGAGTGAGTTATATACGCCCAGGGGGACATTATGCGGGTGGCTGATCTTTGCGATAAATGAAATAATTAATTCAAAATCACCAATTAACTTTTAATTAGGGAAAATAGACATATGGTCCCAATTAGAAATTAACTGAGCCTTATCGAAAACCACTAAATCAGTCATTTTCAGAAAGACTTTCAGCGCGTGAGAAGCGTAGTTGTGCACTAAAGTTACCACTCGTGGAGCAGGTTCAAGGCTAGCGGTTTCGGTAAGGCGCCCGCGCAATTTTTCCGTCTCTTATCTAGTCCCAGCCTTGTACCTACTCCACGAGTGGTAACTTCAGCTCACTACTGCGCTTCTCATGCGCTCAAAGTCTTTCTAAAAATTACTGATTTAGGGGTTTTGGACGACGCTCAGCAAGTTTCTAATTGGAACCACATGTCTATTTTTACTAATATAAAAGTTTATTAGTGAATTTTAATTAATTAGCCAACTCATTGCAAAGATTAGCCACCCATATAATGTCCCCCTGGGCGTATAATTCACTCGCACAAACCGCATAAGTGTAGCTTCCATGGCTTTTTTTAAAACAAATCTGTAAGAATAAAAAAAAAAACACCCGGTATACTTTACACGAGTAACTGTAATGAAGCCTAGTTACTTTGTGCGAGTAGGTAAAACTTTAACTGAGTGCATTTAGAAACGGGTGTCTACTTGTGAGTTAAATATTTCAGCTCAGGTTATTGAAACCTTGAGCAAACCACTGCAACACAGTAACTTCTGCGGTTCTTTTGGTGTGGCCTACTTCATGGCGTTCCAGCTGGAAGAAGTAGCGTTGAAATATTACGTCGATTCAACACGTTACTCACGACATATTGTGTGCCTATTAGATAAACGCTATAGCCTTCACCGGAAGACGTAAGAACTGAACGAGAGACTTTGTATTTTGCATAAAAGGCGTATTGGATCTCCCATAATGCGGACCGCAAGTTCGTCTGCTTCTTGCACAAGGTTTGCAGTGACGTCAAAACGCCGAGTTTTGATTGGCTCTGATCAAAAGGATAGTGGGTAGACATCAATGCTAGCGCCCTTGAGGCCTCCCCACTGTTCTTCAATCAGAGCCAATCACAGCTTGCCGTTCTGACGTCACCGCAGCCCCCTCGCAAGAATCAGACGAACTTCCGCTCCGCACAGTCGCCGACAGATTAAAGGGGCCCTGCAATCATATTTAAGCGTCTGCCTTTTTTGCGGTTTCCACGTCTCTTGGGGTTCGGGAAAGCCAGCGGGCATGGAGAGAGCAACTAAATATCAGTGCGTCATATTTTAACCGGACGACGCAGAAACCTCCTCCGCCTACGAGGGCGACCCACGTTGCCGAAAGCGCGCGAAATGTGACGTCTTTGGTCCTGGGCTTACTACTGGTCAGAGCCGCTAAAAGCTTTTTTTCAGTCGAGATACAAAATATAAGTGTCGCGAACCGTTTCAATTATGTATGAAACTAATTTTTGTTCAGTATTTTAGATCAGAAAAGAAACAAATGCAGTTTGTAAAGTATGGAAACAAGAAATGATCCGTCGACGTACCCGCCACCAAGCGGCGGAAAAAACGGCACATACTAGAAAGGGCTAGTGGGATGAGGCCCCGACGAACGGCGAGCGTAGACAAATCCCGGGTGTACGCGGCGGCGCTGCGATCGTATACCGGCTCGAGCATCCGACCGCTTCCGAGCGTTCCGAAGGCCTTCGGCGCGGGCTTGGTGTGCGATTTGGCCATTTGGCGGTATGGCAGCGCGAAGTGGCTCCCGTTCTGAACTGATCTTTACCCCGTGTTTGCTGTCGTTTGTGGCCAACAAAGTGTTATGCCGAATCAGTCTTTAATCGCGCAGCAAATGCAATGCGAGCCGCCCTGGCCGCCCGCTTCATACAGCCTATCCAAAACATGCTTTAGTGGCGCCCTCTCGAGCCGTCGACACGGAGTGCGGCAGCCGTGAACGCTCGATGAGCCCACTAACCTTCCTCTAGTTCACGGCCACTCAAGCCAGGACCTACGACGTCATGAAGGAGGCTATTTTTCGCTTGTTTTTGTAATTCTAATTTGCCTATAACTTTTAAAATAAAGCGAAATTTGAGAAAAGAAAAGTTTCATTAAGTTACTACGTTCAGTGCGCTCAGGTTCGGTGCAAATTAAAAACCAGTAAAAACGTCATTGCAGGGCGAAACGCAGAGCGCGGCTTGTACATCACGCCTCCCGCATCGTGATTGGTACTTAGATTTTTTTATCGGCTAATCTGAATTCTCCTCAGCAACTCTAGACGTTTGCAAGTACGGCCCCTGGGCTTCACCATTTTCCTGCTGGTGCGGGCAGATTGTCTGATAATCAAGCATAGCTGAGACCGCGGGTAAGCCTCAGCAGTGCTTGACTATCAGGCGATCTCTCCACCCCAGCAGCAAGATGGCGACGCCCAGAGTCCGTACTTGCAAATGTCTATAGTTCTCATGTATTCGTTCGAGAAGGACGAATGCCATCTGTGAATATGGACTGCTGCTAAGTATTTATCAGGGCTCTAAGTGTGCTTCAATAACAGAAGAGAAAAATGCAGCTAAAGTTTTTACGTTGTTTTTCTTTCTTTTTTTCTTTTTTTCTTTTACTTTTTGCAGGACAGGAGCCAAGGTCCCAAACGTCTCCGCAACACTTTATACCCAATATGGAGAATCACGTTCCCGGGAAAGTTTTAGCCATCTTGATTAGTATGGTCGTCTCCGCATTACTTATTATAATCCTACTGTCTTACTTGTATCTGAAAGAATTTAGTGAAGCGCCGGGACGTGGTTGCAGAGGTTCCAGTTGCAGCTCCACGACTGAATATGGAAATCAAACGCATCACGTGTAACGGTGCTTTGGCATAATTTACCTCAAAGTCAAACCAGGCCGGATAGCTATTAGCGTGTTTTGCTGTAGGTACGCACACTGCTGGCAAATAAAATATTTAAAAATCTCAAGCGCCTCATTTTCGATGCAGTATTTGGACGCATGTATCGCAGAAGGAAAAAAGCGGGTGAAGGGGGGAGGGGGAGGGGCAAAGCAGTTTCTTCTTTAGTGACAACTATGGATGGCGTTTCACTCGTCAAAACCTAAAAACCAGACCCGTTACTGAGTAACTTCGCTAGTTTTTGCCGCATTTGATTGTTGAATCAATCGATAGAATAAAGCGCCGTTCACACATATGCAACCGAGTAAGACCGAGAAAGACCAGACCGGTATTTAAGCCTCTTGCGACGTCTTAGGACCGCATGCGCTGCAGCGGAGCAGGTCCTAAGACGTCGCAAGAGGCTTAAAAACCGGTCTGGTAGCTCTCTCGGTCTTACTCGGTTGCATATGTGTGAACGGGCCTTTATAAGGTCCAAGAAACAATAGGGAGTTGTTATACTAGGCACTTTACACAAGCGTACAGACACAACTGTGGCACAACTTTGGCGCTCGCACGGAACGCCACTTACCAAACAGCTTCTTTGTTGCGGTGTATATTCAAGGATACAAGCGGTCTATACCAACACCACTTAGATAAGAAAGCCCGAGTACTGAATTTTCCTGTGTAACTAGAAAAGGTCACCGTAGGCCAGAGAATGGACACGACCACGGTGTCAGCGTTCGGCTAGGAGTCGTGCTCTGAGTAATTGGACACGAGTTGCAGCAGAATGCTGCCGCATCACTCGGGTCCAATTTCTGGCCGGTGCCTCCTGGGTATTCACTGGACGCCATATTTGAGGGCGCTGTTTAGAGCTCATGCTCAGAACGAGCCCCCATTAATAGGCTGTTGTGACCGGCAATCTTTATGGTGTGGAATGCACGTAGCAAAAGAACTGTGGAAGCTTGTCGTCAGCACGCGCTCAGCAGTCGCGCACACAGCTGTAGTGAATACTTCCCTATTATACTCCGTTTCACCTTATGTTGTACCGCAGACAAGGCTAGAAGCGCGAGCTCATAGCGTTGGGAGCTACTTTCAACGCACGAGAGCTTGTGCCGCCGAGATGTGCCCTAGAGCAAGGAGCTCGCGCTTGTAGCCTTTCCTGCGGTACATCATAAGGTGAAACAGAGTATAGTGGCGAGATGTTTCGGTGGCACCCTCGTTTGGTTACCTTTCGTGACGTCATTGCCTTGTGAGCAACAAGTTCGATGGTGTTTGTAATGAGCAGGTGGAAGCCTGAAATCATAGCGCTCTCAAAGCAACACTGCCAACACCGTCAAAATTGAAGTTCTTACATTCCTCTTATTTCCGTCGATAGACATCCTTTGCTGACGTCATACTCATCATTCGGCCAATCGTAGAAGGCCGACCACAGCGACGCGTTTGATCGCGCACGTCGCCAATTCTCGTATAAGCTACACTATTCCTGTCGGCCTTTCTCCACGAGATATAGAAGCTCGATGCTCCACCCTACGACTACAGTGTACTAGAAAACGGGGTAGTGTTTGGACCGGCGCGACTCGACAATGGGAACTTGTCAACAAGCTTGAGTCTTACCTTAGAGCGGTAAACCGGAACCCACAGCCTGCAGCGGAAATGGCACCCCCCCCCCCCCCCCCGGTTGCCGCCATCTTGCCTGTTTGCCACATTAGTGATCACGTGACGTTAAGATGGCTGCACCCAGAGGTGGGCCAGATCAGATTGGCCAGATCACGGTGAGCAGACGGGACATCTGGGGTTGTGTTCCAATCTCACTCAAATAGATCCGAGTTATTCCGGCGGATCAAGTCACGTGATAAGACAGATTTATTTATTTATTTATACATCCTGCAGCCCCAGTGGGGCTATGGCAGGAGTGGGAGTTATACACAGACGGTCCAGGCATCACCATGAACCACTGTCAACGGCACACAGAAATTCATCTGGTTGTAGTGATCGGATGTTTCCTGGTAACAAATTCCAGCGTTCAATGGTGTGAGGAACAAAAACTGTATTTAAACATATCAGTACGAGGATGAAAAGGTAAAATGTTTAATTCGTGGTGGCTCCTGGTTGCAGTTGGCTTGAGAAACTTTATGCAGCTATCTAAAGAGTCAAAACGTGATGAGTTAATCATGAAATACAAAGACTTTAGGCGCTCAATACCACGACGCTCAGAAAGAAGTCTTAGGCCTAACACGGAAAGGTTAGAAGAAAGAGAAAAGTTTCTGTCATACCGACGACAAATAAAACGTACCGATTTCTTTTGAACTGATTCGACTTTATTTATATCGGACTGTTTATAGGGAAACCAAATAATAGAACCATAATCGAGGATTGGGCGAATCAAAGTTTTAAAAGTTAAAAGCTTAGTATCTTGAGGTGCCACACGTAAGGTACGCCGCAGGTATCCAAGTCTTTTAAGAGATTTGTTGCATGTCGTATCAATGTGCTTAGACCAAGATAAATCTGGCGTGAAAAGGAGGCCAAGATATTTATATTCAAAAACTCTTTCTAGGCATAACCCGTCAAATGAATAATTAAACACAGAAGGTGATGAACGCCTAGAAAAGGTCATAAAAACGGTTTTACGAAAATTCAGGTTCATTTGCCAGGTTTTACACCACGTACAAAAATTCACAAAAGAATTGTTAAGAGTTAAATTGTCATCGGAGGAGTTTATCACATGATATAGTACGCAGTCGTCAGCGTAAAGTCGTATCTTAGTGGAAATATAGCATGGCAAATCATTGATGTATAACAAGAAGAGTAGCGGTCCAAGAATGTATAACAAGAAGAGGACGTGGGTAGGTTTTCGAACGCAACGGGTGCAAGACCTTTATTCGAGATGAGATAGAGTAAATTTTGGAGCACGGCTACGGTAGCCACCGTAGCACGGCGGCACGGCCGCCTGGACGGGGACCGAGCTGACCGAGCCGAGCGTGCAAGTGAGAGCTGGGGTGCTATGTTGCGCTTTTTGGACTCCCAGGAGACTTGGAAGAGGGAAGTGACGTCAACGACTAGAGAAACGCAGATTGGATGTTGACAGAAGAAAACAAAATCAACATCCAATCTGCATTTGCTGCGTTGTTGACGTCACTTCCCTCTCCCTAGTCTCCTGGGAGTCTAAAAAGCGCAACATAGCCCTAGGGAGAGGGAAGTGACGTCAACAACGCAGCAAATGCAGATTGGATGTTGATTTTGTTTTCTTCTGTCAACGTCCAATCTGCGTTTCTCTAGTCGTTGACGTCACTTCCCTCTTCCAAGTCTCCTGGGAGTCCAAAAAGCGCAACATAGCACCCCTGGAGCTGAGCCGGTTGGTTAGACATACTTACTTGAATACCAGCTGAACGTTAGGAAAAGCGACGGAGAGAAGAGAACAAAGAACCACACTGCTGAACTATCAACCTTTTAATAAAACTTCCTTTTCCTCAACCTTATCCTAAAAAGTATCTTCTTCTTCATCAGTCAGAGCTTAGATCTTAGACAGAAACTTCCTTTTTCTCCACATGCACCAGGGTTGGGCAGAAATACTCAAAAATGTATTTGGAAATACAAATACTGGGATACATTAAAATAGTAGCTAAAATACTGATACTGAAATATATCTGTAAAAGTGTATCGCGATACGTATCGGAAATACATTTTAAATAGACGTAAAAAGTATTTGGAAATACAAATACAGGAATACATCTAGGGAGGGCAGAAATACAAATACAGAAATACTGATACTGCAATACATTTTTCAAGTATGTTTGAGACGCCAAATGAGATGAAGCAATTGAAGTTGGAAGTGGAACTTTTCGATCCTGAAATTACTTTCCCGTAGGCTTGGCACTTTGCCTTGAAGGTAGTGATTTCGGACGACCAAGAGTCTTCAATGGGCTCAAAAAAAAAAAAGTTCCATTAACGACTGACCACGGTCCCTTCCCTGACATCCTGTCTGTCTGACGAGGGATGCGAAGAGACTTCGACCTCTAAATAAATTCTATGTCATCCTAGTATATCCCATCAAAACGTCACCGCGCCCCTGTGCAATAAGGACGCCTCTGTCAACATTTATCACATGACGTCACGGTGGAATGAACTGGTATTCTTTATGTGTAGGTGTGGCCTTGAACATGAAACTTTACCACGCTGCTGTATGAAAGGACAATACGTACTTTCATTGTAGGCGACCTCGTTAAAGATCGTGTAGGCAGTGTCATTTGGAATTTTTGAGAATAGTGGACCACCTGAAGCATCCTGGAACACACGTCTTATCTTCTGTTACGGTTGAAATAACAATACGGTGGCGTCCCTGTTGTGAAGGTCCTTCCTGCTGACCCTCCGCCACCTACGCATGGATTGCAGTCCTTAAGTTTCGCCTAGCATCATCTAAACAGAGATCTCGTGGATTGCGCCCTGATATTGCCGGCACAGGTACGAGTGCTCCGAGAAACAGCGCGCTCGAGACGAGTCGCAGGTGTACGAAGTCTGGGTCGGCATAGCGAGGCCACGACTGGCCTCCTTCCTGGGTTCGGATCACCACAGCAGCGGGTCACGTCCAGGTTGGCTGATGACGTACCTTTGAGTCGTGCAATATTACGGGGGCAGCCGCAGACGCATTCGAATATGTGTTGAACTTCACCGCGTGAGTCATCCTACTATATCAAGTCAACCACCGCCAGGCTTGTGGTGCAACGGACTGTGACTCAGCTTTGCCGGACGGGTGTACAGTATTCGCTAAGGCAAGAGAGACGTTTATAAGCGGACTTTGGATGCCAGCAAACAATGACTCAAGAAATCCCTACCTAAAGAGCTGCGGCTCTGACTCTGACTCCACTCCTTGCAAGCCACCTGGTTCGAGTCCACGACTACGCAACTCTTCTCAGAAAAGGGAAGAGGAGGCATAGAAAAATAGTTTGGAGAATCAGAAGGAACCTTGGCCAGCATAGTAACAATGCCCCAGCATCTCCTTGACCCTGGAGCCCTCAGAAGTTAAAAAAAAATGCGTTCGGATTTTTTTTTTTCGGAAAATGGGGGGGGGGGGGGCAGTATTTCTCAAGAAATGTAACGAAATACATTTCACCCTGATTGTATCGCGATACAAAGGAACATTCAAAAATGTATTTCGATACACGAATACAGATACTGGTGAAAAAAATGTATCGCGATACAGAAATACAGATACGAAATGTATTTCTGAAATACTATCGCGATACATTTGTATCGCGATACTGCCCAACCCTGACATGCACTAACCGTGGAGTTTACCTCTTCTTCAGCTGTCGGATCTTACAAAACTTCCTTTTTTTCCTCTATACTTCCGGCAGCGTCAACTTCTTTTTACTCTGTCGGATCTTGGAGTCAAATGGGCCTCCTGCGTTGCCCAGGGGGTGCTGCGAAAAGGGACTTGTTAGGACTTGTTAGGCCTTGTTTTGGGTAGTACAAAATTTAGCGTCTCAAACTGTCACGCATGCAGAAGTGTGCCTGCTCTGGTGCAGAGCGCGAGATCACGATGAAACAAGAAACAACAAGATGCCGTTTCACGCGTTCCAAAGTAGACATGAAAAATAAAAAGAAAAATGAAAGCGTCGCGAAACAGGTGTTTTGACGTCACCACCCAGACATAAGAGACGCGTACCCTAGCGGTGGTGTCATCAATTTGGCACCTTTGATTGTCTTGCGGCGTTTAGTCTGGCCGATTTTAGGCGTCCAAAGGTGTTTTTTTCGTTCTTCAGCATGAGACAGAATTAAAAAAGCTCAACCAACGTGCCATAAGTAGTGCGAGGCTCAATCAGGTGAGCTTGTACTACCCAAAATGAGGGCGCTGCAGTTTGTTCAAAGCTTCAGCGCAGGAGGCCTATACCCCGCATCGAGGCCATCTTTCGGTATGTTGACGACTTCCTCATACTATGCAACTCTGATGCAGATGAGGAGAGTAACGGGTGCTTAGAAGTGGTCATGCGCAGCTTCGAACAGAGCTGCCATGGATTGTTTTTTACCCATGAACTTCCCGTAAACAAATCCATGCGTTTTCTGGATCTCTCATTGGAATTTCAACCTTCCCACGTGTGCTGGATTTATGAACCCCGTTCATGTAAGGGGTTCCTTCCGAGTAACTCGAAGCATTTCAAAAATGTAAAACGGGGGCTGGCCACCAAAGCTCTCGTCTCGGCGCTACAGAAGTCCTCCCCTCATAAGGTGGGGCGCAGCTTTCAAAGACAGCTTGGTAGACTCCAGGATTCCGGGTACTCGAGTACCCTCCTCGTACCGATATGTGAGAAGCTTTGTAAGCAAATGCGACATAATCCTGAGAAAAATCAAACAACGAAAACGAAACCCCCAAAGCCTTTCGTAGTGGTACCATATATACACGGCATCACTCATCGTTTAAAAAAGATCGCCGGCCGACAAGGCATCCACATTTTGTGCTCCGCCCCCAACAAGGCGTACGCCATGTGCCGTAGGGTGAACCGGGAAACCGACCAGAACGGGACGACGACCTGCGGCACTGCGCATCGAACACCCTACGCCCCATGCGAAAAAGGAGTCGTATACAAGATCCCTATGTCATGTGGCAAAAGCTACATAGCGCAAACAGGGAGGTGCATAAACGGCCGCACCAGAGAACATGCAGCCTCTGTGGCCGCACTAACGTCGGCGGGCCATCTTTCGGCACATTGTCGGGACTGCAAATGTGCTCCTGATTTCACAAACATTACCGTCGTCGCACGACACCGGAAGCAGCTTGGAAGGGAGATCCTCGAGTCGCTGGCCATTAAGGAGAGGGAGGGAGAATGCGTAAGTGTTGCCTCCATTGCGCTCTTGCCCAAAGAAAAAATGTATCTGAGGAGAGCGGCCCCTCGGAGCAACCAAGTCGGGACTATTTGACTCCAAGGTCCGACAGAGTAAAAAGAAGTTGACGCTGCCAGAAGTATAGAGGAAAAAAAGGAAGTTTCTGTAAGATCCGACAGCTGAAGAAGAGGTAAACTCCACGGTTAGTGCGGAGAAAAACGAAGTTTCTGTATAAGATCTAAGCCACCGATCTCAGCCCCACTCTCCCTCCCCAAAAGGCCAATAAACGCTTTCTGAACTGAACTGAACTGATCTAAGCTCTAGGAGAACTTGGAGCTATCCAACTGGCACTGCGCACCATCATCGAGAAGGAAGTCCAACCGACACACCTACACATTTTCACTGACTCTGCGGCCGCATTAATAGAATGTCGCTCCCGCCACTCCCCGAGCAAGCGAGTTAAGGCAATCCGACGGATGGCCTCCGACCTACTTGCAGCCGGTACAACCATCAAAGTGTCCTGGATACCTGCCCACGCAGATATTCTGGGCAACGTACAAGCTCACTGCATGGCCCGCGCGCATCTGGATTCCCCCCGCGAGCCGAGTAGTGTGCCAAGTCACCTACAAGAACACGGGTACTCGCTCCCGCCTGAGCTTGGCGAAGATGGCGAAGACCCCGACTACGACCCTGAGGAGGCAAAACAACTCGTTAAAGAAGCCTCAAGACAGATCCTGAGGGGGGGGGGTCAGGGCCCCCTGCGGATTTACGCAGGGGGCCCTGACCCCCTGCGTAAATCCGCTCCCGAGCGGAATGGGCAGGGGATCAACGGTGCTGCTCCGGAGGATAATCACAAACACCACCTGCACACCGGCACGCAGGGCGCATTGGACCACGCCACCCACATCACCCCATTGCAGTTTCTGTCAAGACCCCAGCCTTCTTGCCGACCAAAGCCACTTACTCTGGGACTGCCCGGAGCTGGAAGAAATTCGTCGAAAACACAAACCATTAGACGTCTCCAGCATGGAGGAATGGGTCCATCCTCAGGGCCCTCCCGACAAACGTCGGGTGGTTATGACCACGCTCGTGGATTTCATCCACGATGCGGGGCTAACCGCCTATCTATAACCCCCCTCAACCCCTTCCCTTGGCCATAGATCCAGGCTTGCAAGCCACCGATCTCAGCCCCACTCTCCCTCCCCAAAAGGCCAATAAACGCCTGCCGTGCAAGAACCATAACACATAGCCAGCTGGTGGAGGCTGCCGACACCAAGGTGCCACGGGCAGCTGCGCTGGCCTGGCCGCGCTGGTTGTCACTGGTCACCTGCGGCAAAGAGTGCGGTGGTATTGCTACACGGGCGTACGCAGGACCCTGGAAGATGCTTACGAAGCACGCCCCGCTGGTGGTGGGGAGCGGCTGGGTCAGTAGGCCGCCCTGCAGGGCTGCTCCAGAGGTCCTGGCCGCTGGTTGCTGCAAACACGGTACGAGAATCCACGTTTTGCAGAAATATGGGTTCGAGAATAAATGGATTTGTCGCCCTTACTTACCGGATTTTGACTTACATTTCCATGAGGCGGGGTTTTGTGCTGTGTCAGGCTGCAACACTGACTGATGGTGTCTCATGCACTCTTGCACAAGGACCACTCCGAATTAAAAAAAAGGTCTCTGGCATGGAACAGAGATGTCAACAGCATACCAGGTCCACAATATTATAGGTCACCTGTGCCTCTTTCAAATCATATCAGTAAAAACATCTTGACACAAGATAAATTATTGCTTTTAATTCACTCTCATAATCTAGGTAAATACCAAAGGAGCAAAAATCTCACTTATCCTCGTTACACGCACTCACTTGACTTTCAGAATGTAAAAACAAGCTTGGAACAGCTGTGGCTTTCAGTCTCAGAGCACCTCGTCTGGAACTGGGAGGGCTCGAAGTGGTCCTGCAGCTAGCGAATAACGTTTTGGTAGACGTCAAAACTGTGTATTCAGCCGCTCAAGTCACAGTACAGTTATTCCGCTGACGAGAGGCTCACGCTTTCAAAATACGCGATCTTACAAATCCATCATCGCATGACGCCACAGGCCTGAACCACTTGTCTTTCTGCAGTGAAGCGAAAGCGCGCAGGACGCTTCCACGGCAATAGGGAATAGATCACGAAATACACGGTTTTGTCACATTGCACTCACGTCCACCGTGCTCGCGTCACAATATTAACAATGAACAATACCTCACCTCGCAAAGGTACGTCCTGTCGAAACGCTTGATTCTTAAAAGCCAGTTTCCGTCTACTCGGAGGTTTCGGCAGCTTGAACAAGCGAATTCCCCTCGAAGCATTGTTCCGGCACTTCAACGCACAACAACTACCCATTTTTCAAACAAGACCGCAACTCCCGCGGCTACATAAACTTTTGTTTACGTTATTTAAACGCACGTGTCCGCGTGTTCGATCCAGAGAATATTCGGCTCTGGTGCACATTCGCTTATTCTACCATTAAAGAAGGCTATGACGAAAAGCTCACATGCACCAAGTTTTCAGTCACCAGGCGTTAACTGTTTTAACTCTAGCGACGCTAAAATGAAATTACCGAACCCTGCTTTACTTGTGAGGCTCACGACCGCCGCTAGGGGAGGTTTTGCGGCTTGTGATTGGTCACAAGCGGCCTGTCAATCAACTTTCCGGCCAATAGATTTTCGCCCCATTTGATACCAATGAATGGCCAAACTCTCTCAATATACGGCTCTGCTCTCAAGTTTTGAGCAGCGCTCCAGGCGAGCAAAATAGAATATTTGGCTCGCGCTTCGAACGTGCCGTTAGTGCCGTCATCACGATTCCCCATTACAGTTTTTTATACTCCGTTCCATTCGAAGTAGCAGAGGCTACAAAACCTAGGGTGCCTTCATCTGCGCTTTGCTTGGGGTGATGACATCTGGCCATTTTGTTTCGAACGCTTATTTTTATTTTTTGTTCTAAAGCGCGTGAAAGGGCGTGTCCCTGCACGCGCTCGTGGCGCTGACTGCGCTACGGCGACATTTGGTTTCCTGCGATTTCTTTGTATTTTCCCCGTGAGCGCGTGCTGTCGGCATCGGGTGCACGTACTACAAACGATGGCATCACCCTAAACAGAAGGACATTGAGGCACTCTAGAGTTATTACAATAAATGCTAGATGTTCAGGTGGCGCTAGAGTGCTGTTGCATTTTCAAGCGGACAGCAACAAGTCTAAATTGAATTCCCGGTAATGCATTCCTATGGGAAACCGCAAATGCGTTTTTTCTTCGCGCTCGATTATAACGGCAAAGTTAGCTTAGTGTTGTGACAGAATAAAAAGTTTAGAACGTTTTACAATCGGATGTACAAAAAGTAATGTCAGTTAAAGCGATTTTCTTTGGAATTCATGGCGTCGAACACTGCGCTAAAATAGAGTGCTACTATAGTAATAATAATAATAATAATAATATTTATTTGCAGACAAAAATCTGATCCTTGGTGGCGTGCACGGCTGTGCAGAAAGGTTAAAACCCGTACGCGAGTGCGCCTGCCAGCCCGCCACCCAGGAGTTAAAAAAAAAAAGGACACACACGCACACATATACCAAATTTGTACACAGGGCCGCAACCCAGAATGTTTTAAAAGAAAAATGAGGGTGAAATGTAGATTGTAAGTTGTCTCCCACGTATACCTAGAAGAACACACACACAAACACACACTATACACACTACACTACACCATTGTTATGACGCCTGCTGCTGTAGGTGCTTTGAAAACAAGCGACACATCGACACAGATTCAGTACGGTCCTGGGGAAGCGGCGAACGTATCCTGAGCGGGGCCGAGATGAAGTCCTCGATGCCGGCTAAGATCGGCGAGGAACTGTGGTGTTTGGTACGCGCTCGAATAAGTTCAGGCTGCCCCGATCTCTTGTTAATCCTTGGGATGGTCGCAAGGTACGTCCCTTTGAGCGAGCCGTCGAGGAGTCGGCAGGTAAGGCCCACCCTGGCGACTCTTCTCCGGTGAGCCAGGGAATGCCATTTGAGAATCTTAAGCCGACTGTCGTAGGGTAACGCAGGGCTGTGTTGGCGAGTAAAGTATGTCCGAGTAGCACGCCGCTGCACGCTTTCCAGGCTGTCAACCAAATTAGTTTGATGTGGGCACCACACCGCACTACAGTACTCGAGATGCGGAAGAACGAGCGCGGTGTATAGAACACGGAAGGTGGTAGGACCGCACGCTTTGGAAACTCGTGTCACGAATCCCAAAAGACGTCGGGCTTTGGCAACAGCATTGGCAACGTGCAGAGAGAATTTTAAGTCAGGGGTGAACGTCACACCCAGAATTGGTAATGATGTGACCGATGTAAGAGGTATTGCAGACACGGTGTACAAAGGGGCTCCTGAGCTGCGGCTGTGACTGACCCGCATGACTGCACACTTGGATGGGTTAAGAAGAAGGCAGTTTGAGTCGGACCACTGCTGCACTATAGACAGGTTCCGCTGAAGGTTGGGACAGCTTGCGTGAGGTGTAGTTTGTGCAAGCAGAGTGATGTCGTCAGCATATTGGACTATCTGCGTGTCGATAGATTGGGAAAGATTGTTGGTGTACGTGGAGAACAGAGTAGGGCCAAGGACGGATCCCTGAGGTACCCCTGCTGAGACGGCGAAGCTCTCGGAACGGGATCCTTGGAAGAGGACCTGGTGTGTGCGGCCAGTAAGGAACCGAGCTAACCACCGAAGCAGAGGACCGCGGACACCTACCCTTCCTAGTTTCCGAAGGAGTATAGCATGGTTCAGCGTGTCAAACGCATTGCTAAAATCCAGTTGCACCATATCGGTCGAAATACCACGGTCAAGGTTGTCACTGACGTAGTGCATGATCGTAGCCAGTGCTGTTTCACAGCTCCTGTTCTTCCTGAAGCCGTGCTGTGTGGGAGAAAGGATGTTGTTTTCCTCGTAGAATTCAAGCAGTTTACTGTTGATCATGCGCTCAAACGTCCGACACAGTATAGAGGTGATGGACACCGGGCGGTAGTTGCATGCAGAGTGTGTTGATTTTCCTCTGCCCTTGTGAATGGGGGAGATGAAAGCTCGCTTCCATGTGTCCGGAACAAAAGCATTGTCTGCAAATGATTGCAGCATGTTCAGCAGGGGATGCGAGATGAGAGGGTAAAGCAGCTTGAGGAAAGTCGGAGCAAGGTGGTCAGGTCCAACGGAGCGTGATGACTTGAGGCGTTCGATGGCACTTTGTAGATCGTCAGGAGAAAACTGAATGGTGGAAAGGACAGTGGTGGGGCAGATAGTGCTTTCTTCCACTTCATCAACAAGCGTGTCTACATCGAGGTCACCTGAGTGGCTACGGTAGACCGACGAGAACTGTGTGGCGAAGAGTTGGGCAATATCTCGGGGAGCCGTTACGCGGCGATCACCGGATAGGAGGCACGGTTTGTGAGGGGTGGACCGCTGTCGACTAATGAATGCCCAAAACAGCTGAGGATCGTCCTTGATCTTTCCGGCGATGATGCGTGAATAGTTGGTAAATGCAACGTAAATTGCGGTTTTCAGACGCCTTTGGAGCTGCTTAGCTTCTTGGAATAAGACAGGACAGTGCATGCGGGCAGCTTTTTTAAACAGAGTCCGCTTCCTACGGGCCATCTTCAGTAAATCAGTGGTCATCCATGGGGACCGCTTTCGCCGCGCTGAACTAGAGGTGCTTGGAACGCACTCTTGCTGAATAGCGGCGACAAGGTCGCACCAGAGGTCATAGTTTGATACGCAGTCAGACCCTGAGGTGGTGATACACCACGGAACAAGGTGGGCCAGTTGGGACATATGGTCGTGATCTGTGTTGGCATAATTCCAGAAAGTTCGGGCGATCCGTCCCGTGCGGGGCAGCGTGATGAAGTATGTCAGCTCAATTGCGGAGTGGTCACTTCCGGTGAGGCCGGGAATGACATCGCAAGCCCCAACTTTCACAATGTCTGAAACGAACGCCAAGTCAAGGAAGCTAGTATTGCCGTCGTTTGACGTGTGTGTAGGTGCCCGACATACCTGGTAGAGTCCGGCGGAAGGACATTGCGTCAAGAAGAAGGTCATCGACTCGGTCGCCAGGAACTGCCTCATCATGACCCCACCAGTCGATATGAGCGTTGAAGTCGCCCATTATCAGGATGTCTTTGTACGTCTTTTTCGCTGCACGGGTCATTGAAGCGTCAAGGTGTTTGTACGCAGATTCTTTGTTGTGAGGTGGACAATAAACGCAGCCGAGAAGTATGCCAGTTGAACGTAGAAAGATACATGAAGAGAGAGAGATTAAGAAAAGAGTACAAAACCACTGCTGGACTAGCAACCATTTACTGAAGATCTTCCAGACTCATGAGTTTCATATCTTCGAAACTAATGGGTGTGGAAAAAGAAGATGTTTATATTCAGTAAATGGGTTCTAGTACAGCAGTTCCGAGCATCTTTCTACAGAGGAGGCAGGCACCTGAGGGAATCCGGAGAGCTTGCGCGAAGCGGAGACAGAACGATGTAAGGATTGCCAGTTGGGAGCTCCTGCAGGGTTGCTTGGCAGCACTCTTGGCAGCTTGCGTTGGGCTTCACCGCACGGCCAGTTTGGCGAACGCTTCTCTGGCTCCACCACACGGCATCCACACGTACTATTTGCCCTCTTCCTTCCGTTTTCCGCTGCTCGAAGCCCACAGGCAAAGTGTAACTCATATAGGAGGCGCTGGTCTTGCCTATCGTGGCCATCTTTAGCGACCCAGGAAAGTTCAGCAATTAGGCTTTCTTATCTAGAAGGTATCTTCTATTCGCACCTTCCACGACCTATAGGGGGCACACTGACGCCTATCAAAATGGCTGCCATCTGATTGATCATCGTAGAACTGCAGGACGGGGCTGGGTCTGTAACACGTAAGTAATTCTCGTTTTACCCTATACGAGCAATTTTCGAGTCGTATTTTGTTTTTTTTCACGTCACGAAGGTGTAGGCAAGTACATTTATTGTGAAGCCGATCACCCTGAAGCTAGAGAGCGCGATTCGCACACCGCGGTACCACCATCGCTGAAAGTTGAAAATACTCGGAAACAACTTTCCTTGTCAATGCACTCAAAGGTACGGGCACGCATCGCCTCCCCCATTTGTAGCGCTGATTAAAGCTGTGCGCGCGCTCTCCTCCTCTACACCGAAATGCTGAAAAAAAGTTGTCCCGTGTATGTTATTTTAATCTCTCCTTCGCAAAGCTTGCTAACCTAGCTCGTGATGATGACAATGTTGGTGTGATCTAGTCAAGAGCGCGACCTACTCTATACTATATAGAGTTGGTCGTGGTCAAGGGAGCCACCCCAGGATGATGAGTCTAATTTAGCTCATGTACTAGTACTGAGTAAAGTCAAGATGCGGGCGAGCTGATTTGATTAAAAAAAAATTGGGTTGTGTTTATGTTTATACAGCCTAGAACTTGGTCTGCCTCGACGGGCGACGAGTCTCCCAGCTGTAGATGAGCAATTTAGCCAGTGCAGTACAACCGCTAGCCTGGGGTCTTTAACGTGCATCACGCAGTAGTGATACACGACCGCACGCCGGTACGATGCTCATCCAGATCGAAACGGGCAGGGGTGGGGATTGAACCCAGGATCCCTGAGTTCTGCAGCGCGAGCTTTCGCTCCACGTGCTCCGAGCTGGTGTGCGCTAGCCCACTCGGCCACCGATATTTTTTTTTTCTTTATTGCCGGATTTATTACATTGTCAAATAGGCAGGCATATCGCTCAAAACATAGGAAACAGGGCAAGGCTAAGCTAAACCAGTCCGAAGTGACTGGCGTTGAGGGCTAAAGTTGTTTCATGGACAAAAGTGTCTCAATGCGCGGAAGCCACTCAGGCTCGCACTTCTGTGCTCTGTTGACTTCAACTAACAAAGATACACTTTCACGAAAATATTCCCGCGCCTCCCGTACATTATTGTCAGCGTTGTGTACAGCCATTCGGGACTTCCAAATACTGTGCAGACCCAACGGCATAACCAGGTCAAAGGGAAAACCTTCCTCGTTTTTAACCGAAAGATAACGGATTCCATGCGCGTCTAGGGGGAGATCCTTTTTCAGGGTACGTTGGAGGACGTCCCAGAAGAAGACCCCATCCCAGCACTCAAGAAACACGTGCTCGACCGTCTCTGGCTTCTCCCCCTGATTTGATTAATTTGACTTGGGTATTGTGTTTGCCCACTTTGTACTTCAGGGATAGAACGTAAAAAAATTGTGCGACGATCACACGCCGTGATGCATTTAGACAGCGTCAGCTGTGCTGACGCTCTCTAAATGTTAATTGATGTTAATCGATATGACGATCGATTAACATTGCCCCGATAGTGCGTCATACGATGATCTGATATTGAAATGACGTTGCGTTTATCTAGCGTTGATACGTTGTTCATGAATAAATGTTTTTAAGGCGTTGATACGTTGTTGATGAATATGTTTTCCCGCCAAATTTAGTCGGGAAGCTGAATTGCTGCAAAGGTCACGTGACGTAAATTTAGCGGGGAACTTGGATTTATGTGTAGGTCCCGTGACGCCAGGTCACGGGACATCAATTTTCCCGCCACGTTTAGTGGGGGAACTGAATTGGTGCATAGGTCACGGGACGTCACTTTTTACGCTAAATTTAGCGGGGAAATTGATTTGGTGCATAGGTCACAGGCAGGGTTTTGCTGTATCGCGATACATGTTTCAAATCAGTATTTGTATTTCAGTGTCGAAATACATTTTTGGTGTATTCCTTGTATCGCGATACAATCCCGGGCCAATGTATCTCGTTACCATGTTCGAGAAATCAGTGACCCCCAAGCGAAAGATCAAGAGATTGTTTTCTTTCTTCTCGTGTGTTTCAGAGAGGTAAAAGGTACAGTAAATGGGACTTTAAGACTAATTGTTATCAAGAAGACCAAGGTTCGTTTCGAACATTATGGCCCCGACATTGGTGACTCCCTTCCCTATTTTACAAACATAACGTTTGTCTTCCGGAGTCCTTCAGTTGAGCAACTATTTTTATAAAATCAAAACGTTGAAGGCACTGTGGCTACGAGCTTTATAACTGTACAAGGCACTCCCAGACTCAAGCCCCATTTACTAGGGCGAGCGTACAGCTTCAGATCGTCGGATAAAATAACATCCTTTCATTTAAAGGCAACGTCTTGAACTCACTGCAGAAAAGGTGCCGACATGGGACTATAGGATGCTGACCTTTCGGGGATATCTGGGTAGACATAAAACAAACTTGGAGGCTCGTGTGGTATTGCTTCGAAGGCGTGAAATATTATTAAAGGAGATCTGCACTGCACTCTGGATGGAAATTATTTCCAACCTATTGGAAACTCGCATAGTTCCCATAGCTTTATATTAAAAGGAAAATGATAATTCTACGTGAAGATAACTTGGGACGCGAGAACGTCCAAGTTCAACTTCAATCTTTACCTCACGGTTAATAAGAGTCTTTTTTGTTTCACTGCAGGACTTTTTTTATCGCCTTAGAAGTACAAACCTTGTCAACGAAGCCTACCTATTACCACCTCCAAGCGAGGTCTTTATGTACATTGAAAACAGGAAAAAAAATATGTACGCATGTTTTAAAACTCTTTCTTTCTGAAAGCGGTCTTCGTTTGATCTAGTAAGACTTCTGGTTCGTTGACACTTGTAGAACGCTTAATTTCGTTCGCTAACATGACTCTTTGCCCAAATTGGCAGGAGCAGAGCGACGAGCTATTTAAAAATGAACTTCTCATCAGTTGTATTTGAGTGTAGCAGCAAAGTCGTATTTTTACTTTTCGTTTGTATTGCTTTCATGTGAATAAATAAAATGTATAGCAGAAAGTTGTTTCGTTTCTGTTTTACAAATAGTAACTTTTTGCCTGTAATACAAGAAATAACATCACACAGTTATTAAAAAAAAAAAATGCATGTGAATATTGCTCTCCCGGCAAAAAGTTTTCCTGTATTTGTACTTCCAAATACCTTTCTAATTTTCAAATGCATTTCTGATACGTATGGCGATGCTTTTGTACGGGTGTATTTCAGTATCAGTTTTTGAGCTGTCCTCGGCATGTATCCCAGTATTTGTATTTCCAAATACATTTTAGAGTATCTCTGCCCAACCCTGGTCACGGGGCGTAAATTTTTCCGCTAAATTAAGGGGGAATCTGAATTTGTCTGTAGGTTCCATGATGTTAAATTACGTGACATCAAGTTTCCCGCCAAATTTAGCAGGGAACTGAATTGCTGCGTAGGTCATGTGACATCAATTTTTCCACTAAATTTAACGGGGACACTTTTCGTTTCCGCTCACACCGTCGAGAAACCAGGCAACGAGCCACTAACAGCTGACGCTGTAAAAGAAAAAAAGAAACCTGGTATCAACAACAAATAAGTTTTATTGTCCGGGAACACTGCAGAATACATTCTCTAGCGAAGCTCCGACGAAGCGTAACATGATATTAATACATTTGTTAGAGCGGCGTATTGTACAAGGCAGACATTAAGTGTAACATGATTATCACGTACCGATCGCGTCACATGCGAGGAGACAGAGGAGCCTTCTTGGCCACGACCGGGAGCTTCTCTCCTTGCAGGTACGGGTTGGTCCCCTGGATAAATGGATTCTCTTTACTGTGTCGTAGTCAAACATGCATTCTAAAAAAAAAAAAGGTGGTTTGTAAGGTTAGTTTTTCCGCAGAACACGAGGCACCAAATCATGGAGTAGAGTAGAAGGATCTTAGCGAACAGCAAAGTTGATAATTGGGAGTTTTCGTAGGCCGCGTTTTCCCCTCCGCTAAGCTCTCCGCATCGAAGCCGCTACTGCACCTGCGCGCCGGTGGCCTTGACTGTAGAGTTGGGGGTATCGTAGCGAGTTGCGGAGAGCGTTGCGGGATGGCGAAAACCATCTACGAAAACTCCCTAATACCATTATACCTCGAAAATGCGATGTGTGCAGGCACAACGGGCAATAGACCCTTTTCTAAAACCCACCCCATCGCCTGTCCGCCTATTGCTTGATCACGTATTCCAAGCATGTATTAGACACGAGTGCTTTGTTAGTGTTCGGCGAAGACTCGGATCCAGTCACGTGCTTCATGTCCAAGCAATGGCGACCGCCAATGTTGCTTGATGGCCTTTTGAAAAGGGTGTATTGAAACGTAATGCTCTTTGTCCCTGCGAAAATCGAATTTTTTGGGTCTCATTGTATTCTTAGCTTCGTCGTTTGCTGAAATCCTTCTATGCACCCTTTCCGAAATTTATGTTTCATCTTGTGGCTGTCGTTAAATAAATACGTTTCAAAGCAAAGCAAGAAAACTAATCAAAGAGTAGTTTCACTTTCGACCAACTGATGGCGGTCATGAAACTGTATATGATCGGGCACCGTCGCCTTCGCACGTCAATGGCAGAGAGGGATTGGTCCTTGAATCACCTCATAATTCTTTCTCGATTTATTTGAAATTCCATGATGCGAAAATAGAAACTGACCAGTACGAAGCGGCGACCTATAGGCCCCTTTGAAAATTACGCCCTCCCACGGTCGATCTGAAAATACTGCAAAGTGCCGTGCGGAAAAAAAAAAAAAAACCGCTAACAAGTTAGAAAGTCTATAGCTGATATAATTCTCACTTCCAAGATACTGTATAAAACCGATAGACTTGTCATTTTATGGTATTTTTGTGCGCACGCCTCTCTGCGGTTTTCTCAGATTGACCGTAAGAGAGGGCGTAATTTTGGATGGGGTCATATAAGCCCCTCAGATTCCCGCCATCAAAAGGATTCAGAGCCAAACTTGTGCCAAAACAAATTGTTTGGAACGCACTATGAAAGAAAGACTCTTACGCAGTCGTTATGTCTAAAGGACGATTCACACACTTGCGTCGAGTCTGACCAAGTGCAACTGGCACGCCTTGCGACGTACGGGTCGCTATGGCAACAACTGCGTCTGCTCCAACAAAAAAAGAGTGCGACTGCAATTGACCTTTTGTTTTAGAGTGTGCAACCAAATTATCCAATATTTCAGATTTTATAGCGCTGTAGTACGAGAGCAATTAAAACGGAACGTTTTTTCAATAATTTACGAAACACAATCTGATCAGTGTGACGCACTGGCCCTGCTTCGGGGGCGGTGTTCTTTGGGAGTTTTGAGCTACACTCTAAAAAAAGCCCACATGTCTGCTTTCCCGCACAACACTCGGAGGGCCAATCACCGCAACTTACAAAGGCAGCTCAGCGAATGACGATGCCGAAACATATGTTTAGACCAAAAAACGCAGTCTGAGTTGTGACATTAAGCAATGCAAAACGTCACGCTTGCATTGCTTAATGTCACAACTAAGACTGCGTTTTTTGGTCTAAACATATGATTCGGCATCGTCATTCGCTGAGCTGCCTTTGTAAGTTGCGGTGATTGACTCTCCGAGTGTTGTGCGGGAAAGCAGACGCACGGGCTTTTTTTAGAGTGTATTTGCCGTCTTTCACCCCATTCACACGGTGCGATTTTGCTTGCGATGTCGCAGTTGCGAGGTCGATAGTGCGCCAAAAAAAGGCGTGGGTGAAGCTGCGGTGCTCAACGTTGCATCTAAAAAATCACAAACAAAATCTCACAATGCCAATCGAGCTTTTGTCTTGCACTCGCAGTCACAGCTACCGGAATGCGCCAAGAGGTAACTTTTTTATATTAAGTCATCTTGTCTATTCTATACAGCCGACTGCAAATTTCCAATTGAAATATGTCAGATATAATATAGTTAAAAGGTTGGTTATAGAACCTGAGTTAACTAGACCACTAACCTTTTATTTATACTTGAGCCTTGACATCTGCCTCGGTATATAACATTATTCGGCAGGCATAGTTGTTTGTTTTTTTTTTAGTTTCTTTATACATTTTGTTTTATATACTTAATTTTCTTCTTGGAAACATATACCCTATATTCCTCCGTTATGAATTGCACATTGTGTCATTTAGACAAATAAATTACGCCTTGCTCATAATTACACTTATCTGCAATGAAAGCTGATATTCTCTGCAATTAAACTTCTCTGTAGTAAAAGCTAAAATGATTACTAAATAAATAAATAATCCCACTTCCTTACAAAACTTCAACCGAGCACCATATAGATGGCTTTCTATTTTTTTAACTTACCAAGTTTCTTAATTGTTTGACGCTTTTCTTGGTCTTTTTCTGGAATCGCTTTGAATATCGTGCGCGATGCTGAAACAAATAGAAAAAAAGACAAGCATACTTTTAGTTTTCGGATTCGCAGCGCCCTGTACAAAGAGCCCCATAGTCCTGCCAAAATATTTGTCGCCCCTTAAATCCTACGTACCTCATTATTGAAGAACTTCTTGGCCATCACCGTCTTGTGCTGTCCTTCCACCTGTTAGATAAAAATAAGGCAAATCCAAAGAGCAAATGTCATTTATATTTATGGCAAACCACCACCACTGTAGTATCAATGTACAGTTTCTATATTTCTTCTCATATACTATCTAATGCATCATGTAAACTTCAGGACAGCCCCCCCCCCCCTCCCCCCCAACTCCCCGATTTCCGTAGCAAAACGGCGTACAAATGTGTTACTTTTGTGACGTCACAGAAAAAGGACAGTGGAGGTGGACCCAGAAGCGGTATTTTTCTAACGAAAGGGACTGCCGTATGGTGCCAATTGGGTATTAAAGTGATATTTTGTATTGCGGGCAAGACCTCTTCTGTTTTTCTTAATACTAAGACATGTTTATTTTTCGTCCCGATTCCTCGATTTTCTCGTGGGCGCCGCCATTTTGTTGCCTAGTGCAGAGTGGGCGCAACTGGTGATAGTCACTATTAAACAAATTTAATGTGACTTCCTGAGTCTATTTGGTGTCAGGCGATCTCGTTTTAGTTTGTCATGAGCTGTTTTAACATTTAAGGAGGACGGAAAAGAGTGTCCCTCGATTTCAAATAAAGGTTTATATATATGAAAATTATTATTTTAAGCAATGATACGGCAGAAATGTCGTAACTCTGGACCGTAGTTTATTTAGTAGACCTATGTTGGAAGTGAGCACACTTTAAGAGGTGTCTTGCAATTAAGGAATTTTCGGAACACGCTTTTTAATTTCTTTAACATTTCTTTGGCGCCAGCTCAGCATCGCCTCTTCCCTTTGTATGAAAGACCAACGCAGTTTCCCCAAAGTTCAACTACCGATTGGACGCAATCGCTAAGTTACCCCAGCTAGACGCTGTCGTCTCATCAGTATCTCGCGTTAGTATGACGGTAATGTTCTCTGAAAACTTGAAAAGAGTCCACTCACTTCAATGTCCCTGATAGTGAGTGCACTCACTGCCCCTGAAGTGAGTGCGCTCACTTCAATGCCCCTGATATCCTCGTCATGACGAGGATATCAGGGGCATTGCGTTATTAATGTGGCATCGCAACACGTGCCACATATTTTTTTCATAAACTTTCATAGAATCGGTCTGCTTTCTGTAGGCCTATGTGGTTCAATGATTCTGTAAAGCACGTTTGGCTGATTTGCCTTTGTTGTACCGTGTAATGAACATCAGACAGATGTCATCGGAAAGTTACAGCTTTCTATGACGTTGAAATTCGGGTGTTAGCGGAACCATACTTTATCTCTTGCGCAGTGCTATCAAAGGCACTAAACTGGGAGCTTAGTTCAGCAAACTAGTTTGTTACCAAGAGCAGTCGTGCAAGGATAACACATGCTAAATATTTTTACAACAACCCGCGAACGTGGGAACAATACAAAAATGGGGACACTTCACATGGGGTCTGTAGAGAAGCTATACGGTTGTCTGTTCTGTTCTTTGCGCATCTGGTGCCTTTATTCACTTGCTAAACGCAACAACGCGCTGTTTGTCCCCCTCCCCCCCCCCCCCCCCCCAACCTCAAACAATGACGGCGCGTGCTTGACTGCTTCGTCATCGCGAGTTTCCTGCGCGTTCTCTTTGGTGCCCGTTGATTGGTGCGCCCCTCTTTGCGTTTCGATGCGCTTGCTCGCCGTATAGCCGCGGCCTCAAACACGCGGCCCGCGACCCGCAGGACACTCACTGATATCCCCCCCCGCCCCCCCCCCCCCTGTTATGTCTTGTGTGCTCGAGAAATGGCACGCGCCATAATGATCTCATGTGACCGATTCATATCCGCTCAGTATGTATAGCTCTGGTCTTAGGACGTATGACGGCTGAACGAATTCTTAGTCAACAGGAGCAACTGCCAAACATAAAGCTACGAGCTCGTGATTCTCGCTTTCAGAAAGTATCACAATTAAAAAGACAAGTAATTTCTCAGACTGTTCCTTAAAAAAGTCGCCAGGAAACCAGGAAATATATATATATGCAGGGTGTTTTTTTTTTTTTAAGCTTAACAGATTTGTTTAAAAAAAGACGTGAAAGTTACACTTATGCCGCTTGTGGAGGTGAGTTATACGGTCAGGTGGACATATAATAGGGGGATAATCGTAACGATCAGTCGGCTAATTAATCAAAATTCGTTAATTAACTTTTTAATTAATGAACATAGACATATGGTTCTAAGTAGAAACTTGCTCAGAGACATCGAAAACCACTAAATCAGTCATTTTCAGAAATACTTTGAGCGCGTGAGAAGCGTAGTAGTGCACTAAAGTTACCACTCATGGAGCAGGATATATATATATATATATATATATATATGGTGACCATATTCCTCAAGGTAGAAAACGGGACATGATTTTTTATTGGGACAAAAAGACGGGACGGCAGAAGCGGACCTCAAAAATGGGACTGTCCCGGCCAAAACGGGACGTCTGGTCACCCTATATATATATATATATATATATATATACTTTTTTTTGTATAAACATCTTGAGTCTGTATTATTCCGAGGGAATTAAACAGGGAGAACGATCGGTAGTGTGCTTGATCTCAAACTCTATATAAAAAAAGCCAGCACAATGGTGGGACGCTGCCATATTAATTCTTACTATCGCATCAGGTAAAAGGCCACAGTATTCTTGTAAACAAATCACACCTAAGAATATACCACTGTCAAAACTGTGAGTTTACAAAAGAAGCGTAAAGGCACGAGGCCGGACTACCCTCTGTAAAATATTTTGCCTCCCCCCCTTCCTCTCTTCTCCGCCTTACTCTTTCCCTCTGCCTTTTCATGATGGGCCCATCTGGCCCCCACGGTGACAAGCTCGCGGTGACAAGCTCGCTAGGGTCGCTGCTGTTTGTCTCCCTATGGATAGTGCACGTGCTACACACGCGGTTATGTTTTCATTTTCGTAGGGCATAAAAGCTTGACATTGCACGTGCTTGCACCAGTTAAGGAAATTGAAGGATCCTCACTTTGGGTTGTGAAAAAAATTCCACCAGGCGGCGATACTTATATTTCTCGCGCAAATAGTCACCAACAGCCTAAGACATGTCTCTTCATCTTCACGTTTCTTGCTTCGTAATTGGTCCTTAGATTTTCTTATCGGCTAATGCCGACACCTGATTGGATTCTGAGCAATAATGAGATGCACGGGACTTCTTAGGTTGTCGGCGACGTATGTATTCCAGATCCCAGAAGATAAAATTACGGGAACGCTTGGATCGATGTGCTGCACGATGCGGTCCAGGGTGGACTCCATCAGTCCCTCGTTCTGGATGGAGCGAGCCAGGGCGTCGATCTCGTTCTCCTGGGTGGCGCCGGGGCAGTCGAACATGTGCTCCGAGTCGCACATGCAGTCCTGGGCAGACTGGTACTCCCGGCTGAAGGTCGCCGTGTTCTCGAACTCCTCCAGGCAGCCGTCCTCGCCTGCACGACGGTTGTCGTTCACACGCTCGCCCTTCATTACGACCGAGTTCTCGTGATCTCTTTGCAATGATAGAACACACTGGCACGCTGGCGCCATCTGTAAGATGACTCTAAAACTGCATTTTACTAAAGCAATTTTTTTTTTTTGCGGCGTTTGAGATATTAAGTGGGCGTACTATCTGTGAGAAATGCTCGTTTATAACATTGTTAGAAGTGTTTCCAGCCAAAAAAGAAAGAACAATGCACGAACAAAAAAAAAGTACTAAAACTGCAAGTGCTCCACGGTCAACCGACAGATGGTGCCAGTGTTTTCTGTCGTCGTAAAAGATTCTAAGAGGTTTTAAGGTACGCGGTCGTAAGCAGTCGCAAGTGTGGGAACCAGCGTTGAGCAACAGAAAATACGCGGGTAATAAAAAAAAATTGTCGCACAAACGTTTTCGGTATCCATCTCGCACAAACTTTTTCAAACCGAAGTCTGTTTGGATTATCGCATAGGCAGAGCCTTGGCTGATTTACAAATGATTTGCTACGTCATTCTTTGTCCCTCGTCTATCCGACAGAATCTATTCGCGCGCACGTTCAGCGTCGTCCTTCGTCGTACGACATGGACGGGTGTCCGACTCCTCCTTCATCGCCGACACTTGTGCGTCTCTCCTTGAACTTTGATATTCATTCACACGCATTTCTGCGCGACATACAACACTTTTCTACATACTGTGCACAGTCTTCAATAAATATCGGCACCAGACACACACCCTCACAAGAAACAAATGGTTGCACGCAGCTCGTCCTTGATGCGAATCACAAGTGGGGCAGCCCATTTATTTCCCATACAGCAGTCAAAGCGGAACTGATAAGACACGTCCAAATCTGCGCATAAGTGACAGAAGAGACATCGACATCGTGCGAGAACCGTTGATAAGACAAGGCGGCCAACGGAAGTTTAATGGCAGCCGAAGGGTAGATACATTTTATTACCCTTGTAGTGTCGAAAACTGTAGTAACCACTGACCCCAAACTAGACACATTTTCGGAATAGCCGGGCTTTGCTCTTCCCCATGGCACGCTCTTTATTGCCTCTAATTTTAATTCAGGCACTGTGAAGGCGGCAAGTTGAGGTGATGCCAAAACCAACATTAAAAGTTTTCTCGTACTTTTGAATGGAGGGACGTCGCAATTTGTGAAACTTGTATGCCGAGCAGGCAGTCAAAATAATGCAATATACCCCGTTTTTTTTTGTTTGTTTGTTTTCTTCTGCCGGAGTGAGTTATTTCGGCATTAGTTTCAACCCATCAAACCTCTAAAATTTACAAGCCAAATTCTTGTAACCTCTAAAATTTAAAAATTTAGATTATAGTTCGCGTTTTTGCCCCAGCGCCTTCGCCTTTTACACCGACTTCGCCTTCGTCTTTCTAAAAATGACTAATCCTGTGGGTTTTTATGACGCCCAGCAAGTTTCTAGTTTGAAAAAAATTTGTTTGTTTTCACTAATAAAGAATTGTTTTTTTTTTTTTTAATTTAGCCCTATATTGAGGCCTCCTGGCCATATACCGGTAATTCACTTTCACAGACCGCATTGGTGTGCGTTTTATGGCTTCTTATTAAAATTAATACGTTCCACTTAACATCAGACACCCTTTATATCGCTGGCTAGCGCAGATTGCCTCTCCTCAGTAAACAATTTTTTTTTCAATAACTTATAAAATATATTCTAATATCTAGGGTAAAAAATGTCTTGTTTTCCACTACTGCCGTACTTTATAATAGACTCTAAGGATTTCATCATCTCCTCATTATGTTCCTACTCGCATTAATGAAAAATTATAGATATTGTTACTTGTAAAGCCTTTCCTTGTCGTCTTCTCATCTATCTTTCTAGCGTCCGTTAGTAATGCGCACATTACAAAGAGTGTGACAGCCAGGGTTGGGCATAAATACTCAAAACTGTATTTGGAAATACAAATACTGGGATACATTAAAATAGTAGCTAAAATACTGATACTAAAATATATTTATAAAAAATGTATCGCGATACATATCGGAAATACAATTTAAATAGAGCCGAAAAGTATTTGGAAATACAAATACAGGAATACATTTTAGGAAGGGCAGAAATCCAAATACCGAAATTCTGATACTGCAATACATTTTTCAAAATTGTTTGAGACGCCAAGTGAGATGAAGCTTGAAGTGGAAGTTTTTGATCCCGAAACTACTTTCCCGTAGGCTTGGCACTCTGCCTTGAAGGTAGTGGTTTCGGACGGCGAGGAGTCTTCAATGCGCTCAAAAAAACGTTCCATCTAGGACTGGCCGCGGTCCCTTTTCTGACATCCTGCCTGTCTGACGAGGGATGCGAAAAGACTTCAACCTCTAAATAAATTCGATGTCATCCTAAATCCCATCAAAACGCCACAACGCCCCTGTCCAATAAGGATGCCCCTGTTAACATTGATCGCATGACGTCACGGTGGAACGAACTGGTATTCTTTATCTGTAGGTGTGGCCTTTAACATCAAGCTTTACCACGCTATACATAATGATTGAAAACCTGAGACTGTGGTTTGAAAACGGAAAATCGTGAAGTAGGAAGAAAAAAGGGGACAGACAACGTCTCAAACTCAGCTAAAAACTTTATTGCCTCTACGCCTGATATACACCCTCCCCGGACATCGAACGTCGCCACCACCAAACGGTTAATCACCGAACTACAAAAAAACAAAAAATAAATAAAAAAAACCTTTGGAATAACAATTCGCCGGACCGCAAACAATACATAAAAAAAACAGTATACAATTTATGTATTGTTTGGGGGTATTTCTCAAGAAATGTAACGAAATGCATTTCATCCTGATTGTATCGCGATACAAAGAAACATTCGAACTGTATTTCGAATCGAAATACATTTGGAATGTTTCTTTGTATCGCGATACAATCAGGATGAAATGCGTTTCGTTACATTTCTTGAGAAATACCCCCCCCCCTTTTTAGAAAAAAAAAAGTAAAAGAAAAACAAGTCCGAATTCTTTTCTTTTTTTTTTTTTACTTCTTGTACCGTACGCATTACAAGTAATCAAATTACTTGTAATCGATTACTTTTTGGAGTAATTTTGTAATCAGTTGATTACTTTTATTAGGCAGTAATCACAAGAGTAATTTGATTACTTTTTGAAGTAATAAAATTACTTGTAACCATTACTATTTTTCCACGGGACCCCCCCCCCCCCCCCCTCCCTCGGTACACGCCTTTTTTTTCTGAAATGACAAAAATAAAATTTGCTTTTTTTTTTTTTCGAACGGAAAAAAGAAAGAGTTTTGCGGAGCTGTATCAAACGAGGTCGATCCCTTTCTATGTACAGTTTCTGTGGAATGTCCGTTTTTTTTTTTTCGAGCTGCGACTGGGAGTGGGAAGCCCCAGGGAAGCCACAGTGCGTGACAAAGGCCACGCAGAGCGAAGTTTGAGGGAGCAGAATGTAGCTTTGTAAGTCCTTCGTTCAAACTAGCCCCTCACGCACACACACACAGAAATAAAAAAATAAAAAAACTCCTGCTTAGGGTACCTACTCGCAGCCCGTAGGAGAACCAGAATCGAAGAATGCCTAAGCGGATGCAAAATGTAACAAAGCCAGTTGAAATATTTCCCCATTTCCCCTACGTGGTCTTTGTGACAAGCAATGTTTCGAGTTGAGAAGTGGTCGGGGCGATCTCTTCCGCTAATGGATACTACACATGATCCGTTTCAAATCCTGGAGCTGCTGCTCTTTTGTATAACATGCGAGCTCATCCACATGTGAATAATAAAATGAGCAACGCAAACTTTGAGCGACAACCCTTGCTCAAGCTTAACAAGATCTAGAACCCCCTCCGCTTCCCCCCCCCCCCCCCCCCACACACACACACACTGGCGAACGCCCAAATCATTAAACTTCTTCAAACGAATTATTATGCTTGTGTCCGCATTGTGAAGGTGCAACGACCATGAAGAGGGAACCAGTTTTTCTTCTTCAATACTTGTGCAAATGTGAAATATAGGTTGGAAGTAGTTCATTGTTATGAGCGCTAAAGATGTGTCTTCACACAATAAAGTAATCGTAAAAGTAACGGTTACTTCTTTAAGTAATGTCCAATTCCTTTTGCCGTCGAGTAATCAAGTAATCTAATCGAATACCTTTTAGCCAAGAGTAATAGTAATTGTAATCGATTACTTTTTTTTAGTAACGTGTACAAGACTGATTTCGACACAGGAATACAGATACTGGTGAAAAAAATATATCGCGATACAGAAATACAGATACGAAATGTATTTCTGAAATACTATCGCGATACATTTGTATCTTGATACTGCCCAACCCTGTGTGACACCATGTTTTCGAGACTGCGGTTCTAGGGTGTTTCCGAGTGTTATAAGGTTCGTAAACAAATTCGTGTAGATAAACTGCTCAACTGAGCCCAATAATGCTTTTCACAAAGGTGTCTTCATATGGAGCGTATATCTTCCTCAAATTATAAAAGTAACCGCTCCTTAAAACGAAAAGGTAAAATAAGAAAAGAAACTGCAAAACATAAAGCAACAGCGTGAAAGCTTCTTTGAAATGAACAATCGAAAGCAGTTTCAGCTGATCCGAGCGTTTGTAGCGCCATCTGTGAACAACAGCGTCAATCAGACGTGTTTTTTTTTTTTTTTTTATCGAGTTGTCCCCGCTTTCTGCATAGAAACAAAACAGGACTTTTCAAGCTTAAACATTTTTTGATGAATCTCGCGAGTATAAAACTTTAGTATGATAATCGCACCACCCAAAGACACCTATCTAAAAAAGATGCAATGTACTCTGTTCATTCGTTTATTTATACGAATTTTTTTTTACGTCCCAATAGCGGTCAGAAACACCGTGTAGTTTTCATATGTGAAACTACTTGAACACTCCAAACAGAGACCAGGGTCGTCGACAGATTCCGAGAGATAGAGCAAAACAATGACTGTGATTCGTCTCTTGTCAGTGGGTTCTTGACTCTTCTGATAGGGCGAAGCTGCAATCTTTTTATAGCTCACCCGGGATAATTAGGTCATGCGAGATATAGCCATTCCCGGTCGTTCTCGAGTTCCGTTGACCCTGCCTTGCGCTCAGCTTATAGACCTTTGCAAAAATTGCCTTCTGCGCGCTGCCATCTTTGTCTGCTGGGCTGTGGAACGCTTTCTGAGCATGCGCTGTTGGTCTGCTGTGCAGTATATAGGATGCTGCGCATGCGTCCACAGCTCAGTGACTCAGCATTTTCCGCCCGGGCGCTTCGTTCAAGACTGCCGCTGGAAAGGTCTATATATGGCTCGCACGTGACGTCATCGCCTCGTGATGGCGGCCAGTCTGGGCCATTCCCACTTCACGCCGGGAAAAGTGCAAAGCCCGTGCCGCGGAAGGCGCATGCTCAGCAGCAAGCAGGGAGCTTAGAAGGGTAGGAGGGGGCATGACGTCAGCCGTGTAGCCTCCACAAGCCATGCTCCTTTGTCGCCTCGCCTCTTTCTCATTTTCCTCCTTACCCTCCTCACTTATCGGGCCAACGTGACCACAGCACGTGACCGTCGCGTGGTTGATGGTTGCGGGTAGCAGGGAGCGTGGTGCTGGAGGCTTTTATTTATCAGTCATCACAACTAGAAACTGTGGCCCGCGCCCAGCCAACCGATTCTACGGCTGCTGCGCTTTGTTATGTACCCTCAATTATAAAGTAAATGCATTATATTTTCTAGGGACCGTTACCATCCTGAAAACAATAGTGTTCAACGTGGCACGTCCCTGCGCTGTAACGATTGCCTTTTTTCGGTAATGTGCCGTGCATCTGCGGGGAGTATACTTTTTGATCTCCTGGCCACTATTTGCTACAGTGGCCAAAGCAAGAATAAATTATATACACGCATGATTGCGTAACTATGTCGACCCGATAATTTAGACCGATACTTAGGCATTTTTACGGCGATGATTTCCGCGCTCGCTTGCAAATGATAGCTGCGCTCTCCTCGCTCTCATGTTATATCACACTACAATATGTTTGACTTTTTCTTTTCGTTGCTGCCGCTATGCAGTTCGTCCACTGGAACATTTTATTGCGGTCGTGACAAATTAAACCAGCTCAACTTGACTCGAGGTTGGGAGATGTTTTATTGACTATGGGAAGTGCACGGAGCACACACCACGCTCCACTTCGATGGGGTCCAGCCACCGCCGCGACCAACGGCCGAAATCGATCGTTTCCGCAGTTCGGCGACCGTCGGAAATCCAAGAGAATTGTTGATCGGTTCCTATTATCGTAAAACTATGTGTGTGTAATACGCCAAGGGCTTACCGGTGAAAGGTAACCCCCGTTGAAGAAAAGCCAGTCCGATTGCTGCAGCCGACCACGCTGCAAGCGCCCATCCCGTAGCCGGGGGAAATTAGCGTCCCGGCGACGCCAGGCTTTCGTTTTCTGCGTTGCGATTGCGGCGACTGCCTTGATCGTCTCGTGTACCAGCAGCGGTGTGTCGTCTGCTCGTGATCCGCCTCAACCGCTTGCTTCCTTGCTTACTTCACACCTTGCCTTCGATCTGCTAAAACCTACCGGACGGAGCGCGCGCAACCCTGCAAGGAATCTTTCTACAATCAACCATCCATCTCCTTCGTGACGTGTCACGCGCACAAATTGCCAGAGAGATCTACGGTCACGTTGGCCACAAAATCGTTTAAACTTTTTATGACTAGGTTTGACAAATATTGCAACGTGCCCCCTCCTAGTATTTATAACCTCCTTGGCAGCAAGGCCATCACAGTGCCGGCTGATGGGACATCAGTGCAAGCTATGTATAGACCTTTTCTTTAACGGCGCCGCCATCTTGAGAATTGCGGCGCCGACGACGCCGTCTAGCGGCTTAGAAAAAAAAATACCGGCTAGTTCTGGCAGCACAGCTATCTGGGTTGGCAACGGTGTGGGTATGGGGGGAACTTGGCTGCAATAACTTGGTTGGAGCTTGTCCGGTTGAATCCAGCTGGCTACTCGCAGGCCATCACCTTGCCTCCTCGAGAGAACGAGGACGAAGACGGTGGGGTGTTTTGATTGAGTTTCCACACCGAAGTACAGGGTGTCACAAAAGAAAATTTACACGGTCATTTTTACCGCAAAAATAAACTAGGCATCGCCGAACGCTCATTCTCCGCCCGAAGGTAGAGGTAGAGGTAACAACCAGATGCCAAAGTTTCAGCCCGATCCGATAACTTAATCAAAAGTTATAAGTGATTTTCTGAAAATTTCAATGGGAAAATGGCGGCCGACGGAGTTTTCAAACATATGGGGCTCTATGGCACCAGAAACCGAAAACGAGCAAAAGTGGGCTCCATTTTCCCATTGAAATTTTCAGAAAATCACTTATAACTTTTGATTAAGTTATCGGATCGGGCTGAAACTTTGACATCTGGTTGTGACCTCTACCTCTACCTTTGGGCGGAGAATGAGCGTTCGGCGATGCCTAGTTTATTTTTGCGGTAAAAATGACCGTGTAAATTTTCTTTTGTGACACCCTGTATATATGAGCAGTTTAATGTAGTCTATGCAGGTAAGCTCTCGGCATTTGATAGCTCCATCTTGAGTGGTGGCATGCAGACTTTTTCATACCTTTCACATACCGTGGGGCTTGCAGTGATAACCTAATTGCACCACCTGCACCGCGAATTAAAATCGGTCCTCTTGTCGTAGACGAAGTGGTCGTGAGCTTAAACGTGACGTTGAGTCTGATACGAATCTCTCGCGATTCAAGCTCGCAATCGACTGACTTCATAAATAGGGATTCTTGGGGAAAATGTGAAGCTCGATAACATTGCAGCCACACTCGCGCTGCAGCTTCTTGTGCTCATGGCACACTTTCTAATATTGTTCTTATGCTTTTTAAAATTATTTATTCATCCGAAGACCACGCAGTGGTCGCCAGACAACCGTAGATTTTTGGAAATTGCAGCACGGTAAAAAGGAGCACTCGGAACTAACTCATGCACGACGTCCGTTTTTAAGCCTTTTCGCCCACACCTTTGGCGGTTGCATACCTTGTGTCAGCGGGTAATCCAAAAATGCACCAGGTCGAGGGTACGTCAGTTACTGGCTGGTTTGAGGTTATGCGAAAAAGGTCTATAGCTGAGCGCGTGCTGATTGCAATCCTCCAAAGTTATTTTGCAACGTGCACTCCGCACCTTCAGGATTGCCGGTCTTAGCAGCCTCGTTCTCAACATGTGCTCTAAACATCGTCCTCAAATATGGCGTCCAGTGAATACCCCTCCGTTGAAAAACGCATTTGTCCGCGTCAGGTGCGCACATGTGCATGACACATGCACATGCATATTTCATATTCGGCTTATGCGCAGAAGCTCGGCTCTTCAGAAAACAGAATTATTTGTGTGCGCACTGCCCCCAGCTCCTGTTGGCAAGCTCGTTTGTTTACAGATAGGGTTCCGACATTTTCGGCGCTTGTTTCATCTTCTATTTTTGGGGCTGTTTGATCAGGGTTTATTTTTTTACCAGAAATTCGGTATTTTTCGGTGCCTATTCTCGGTGTCGAACCCCGAAAAAAAGCTCCCCGGAGAAAAGCTCACCGCAAAACCGGGAATGCGGAGAAAAGCTCACTGGCCATTGAACGTATGCGAAGAAAGCCTCACCGATTTTTTTTTTCTTTTCGTATGGAGGCTGTTAGATCATGCGTAACATATATCAATTTATTATCATTAAAATTCGCCAGCTTGGTAAAAAATTAAATGTCAATTTTTGTAATATTTGTTAAGCTTATGGGTATATTGCTCCCCAATTAATAACTGCGGGCGGGTGTTTTCGGTGGTTTACTCTCTAGGCGACGGAAGCCTAACTGAAAACTTTATGAACTTGAAAAATTTCGAAAACTTAGTAATGTCTGCCTAAAACCTAAAAAGCAAAACTGTAAATGCCGAAAATTCGAAGGTACGTGCGCAACAACGTGGTGCCCGAAAATCTCTTTGACGCTTTTGTTAACCTTTGAAAACAGGATAGATTGGTCAGTAGGATATATAGGTTTCTTTTTTCCACGGTCATGCACATTTTCTAGCCGTTAGTGCGTGGTGTTTCCACACGTTGCCTTTGTGTGATAGTGCCCTTCTACGGCGAGCCACCCCAGACCTTCACAGCTGCACACTGTCACCGTTGTTACTCGCGACCTATATAGCAACTAGACTTCTGTAAGGTAGCGAATGGGGCGAATCGGTAAATGTTATACGCGATGAAAACCGCTCAAACGACGAGGACGGAAAAAGACAACAAACACGACAGGACGAAGCTGTTCTCGCAAACTAAAGTTTTATTAGTAAAAAGAACAGAAATAAAACAACGTAGCCGACACTGATTACTTATCTATCAGGCACCACACAATCTGCGGAGTTGAAACGGTTCACACACCGCTATTCATATTAGCTAGCAAAAAAACAAACCTCTCTATCTGACAGAACTGCCGACGGAAGACTGTCATACCCGGCCTTACACCGATTGAAGAACCTTCGAAACAGGAGTGGGAAGTAGGACTGCGAAGTGAGGATGCCGACAAGCAACAGATGCTTGTAGGAAGAGCTGTCGAAGTCACCACTGCAATTGGAGCCCTGGACTAAGGCCACCCACCTATACAACAACTCATGTTTACAAACAAACCGGAGCGCCCCTCCGCCACCGACGCCGCGCATGCGCGATGGAGGTGTGGGCAAGAAGCTCGCCGTCGCCCATAAACAAACCATTGGAATGGGATGTTGTCGGCGTCGGTGAGTCCCCGCGCTCTTTTTCGCGATGGAATTGCTGAATCTACGTCTTCCTGGCGATGTCTGACTACTTGAGCGGCCTCAGCGAAATTAACGGGATCGTTACACCGCAAAACTTCGCGTCAATAATGTGACATGCGGCGATTCATTTTGCGTGGACGCCGCAAAATGGACGTTAAAGCACGATTCACATGGTGAGGTTCTGCTCGCTATTTTCAGTCGAGACGTCGCTCGGGCTACAGAAGCCTGAACCGTAACTGAGATGTCGACGACGATACTGAAAGTCGCAAGCAGAATCGGACCGAGTGAATCAGGCATAACAAGTCGGTGATGGCCACTTGTAACAATTATCAACATCTCCTTATATTTACTGTTTACACCGAGCCTACTTACACGAAGCAACCTCCAAACTAAAACGTCTTTTAAGGTCTGCACTTCTTATCGAAATTGGCGGGTCAACGTTTGGTCTACGGGCCGGTGTCGTTTGAACGAACAGACGACAAGCAGAAACGTTTGAGAGAGCAGACGACAGCTCGAACGATGAGGCGGCCGTTTGAACGTGATGACGCACTGAACGTAGTCCGCAGGTGGTCTGTGCAACTTGACGGTTTTCCCGAGTTCATGTTGGAAAAAACAAATAAATCTTGCGACCACAAGTATCCGTGAATCCAATCCAAAGTGCTTTCCGCCCAAACAATCGTGGTCCGACGGCGTCTGTTTTCCTTTTTTCACGGCCCCTTTTTACGTTCCCGGACGAACCGAGCAGGCAGAAAACGCATGAAAGCTGACCTTTAAACCTTTTTCCGACTCTTTAGGTAAAGCCCCAGTCGCGGCGTCTTGACGAGAATGCAGGTTTTTGTCCGGTTTCTTCCAAAGTAACACAGGAATGCACGTGCCCCATGGCGACTTCCGCCCACAGCTCCAGACCGGAAGTGCGCCCGACGCGCCACCACCGCGCCGTGACGTAACAGAGATGAGTTCGTGTATATTCTCTAGAACTTTAATTCCATATCCCACCCCCCTATTCTATTTAAACAAAGCTTTCAACAACAAGTTGTCAATAACTTGTATTTTTTACGGGTGTCCGACGTTCTGATTTTATACTTCCGGCACCATTAATATACAAAATGGGCGATTACTAATTTCTGAAAAATTAGTAAATATGCCCATTGAACTTCAAGAATATTACAAAAAATAGGCCAATTATTTTTAATTAAGTGACGAAATCTAATTGCGTTAAATTGCCACGTCTGGCGCACAATTCGCTAAGCTAAGAAAAAAATTTTTAAATCGGTGAGCTTTTCTCCGCATCCGCTCAAAGGTCGGTGAGCTTTTTTCCGCATCTGTCTGTTTCGAGGTGAGCTTTTGTCCGCCGCTCCTCGGTGTCGGACAAAAAAAAAATTGTGGTTATCTGCCGAGAAATTTCCCCCGAGGGACATGCGCGTGACCCGAATACTGGGAATACTTACCGGTATTGATAAAAGAAGAAACCTAGATAAGCGGTGTTCCCGAAGAAAGATAAACCACGCAGACAGCTCAGTAAGAGCTGCGTTCCGGGTCAACACAGAATAAAGCTTAAAGGGGTACTCCACAGATTTGTTTGAGCTACCTCAACTAACTATATTTTCTGACTCCCCGTCCTTTAGCCTTTCCGGTATGCTATTTAGTATCGCGAAATTCATAATAGGTATTGTGAAATCGGCAAATGAAAATGAGGCAAAAAGTAACATTCAAATATACGCGCGCTTTTCAGTGCCGTGACGTCAGTGGCAGGCAGGCTTGCCAGTCGAGCAAGCAGTCTAAAAATAGAATATGCCAAACATTTGTTCCGTGCTGGAGCGCGGATACTGGAGCGAGCTTCCAAAGCATTCATTTGACACCATGAAACTGCATCGAATCCGTTGGGAACAACATCTACAGTCCGAAAAGTGAACCCCTGCCTTCCACTGACGTCACTTTTTTGTTGTTGCCAGTAGAGACTTTCAGTTTGAAAAACACGGTGAGGACCAAAACTGTGTATTCAATAACTTCGTGAAAAAACATTATTTTGACCTAATATTTGGGATACCATTTCAGCGATGTTTGTTGGTTAGTTTAGCAAAATTTCAAGCAAATCGAAGACAATGAAAAAAATTACACCATCTTCCCGAGGGGAACCATGGGGTGATGCGGAGCATCGGGGTGGTGCTGAGGCTTGCTTGCGCCAACCCACTAACTGACGGGACTGTTGCTTCCATCACACTTCATCGGAAGAACGGAGTGAAGTGGAGTCAACAGCGGTGAACTGATGTAGCACGAGTAACTTTGAAAGTCTAATCAGACCGCACGGTAAGGCGGCGCAAAATGCCCTAACAGCGCTTGCAGGTTTCCTCGTCGAGACCGGGCTGGCCGGCGAAATCTAGGCTGCAACGGACGCGAGCGGTCGGGAAATGCTAGCAGACGACAGCCGCGGAGTTGCGGGGAAAGCTCACCCCACTAGAAAGGCCTGGCCTGGCGCTGCGACCCGCGCGCCGAAAACTTTCCTCCTTTCCCTCCTCCGGGGAAACACGGTTTCGCCTCAGACCCCGCCCCGGTCACGTGATGGGGAACGCGCGCAGCGCGCTACCGCTCACACTTGAAGGAGAGGAGACTAGAGGAGGAGAGTTGCGCATGCGTAGTGTGAGTGCGGACTACGACGCCGACGCCGCGGGACATAGACCCGAGCAAGAGATGCTCCGCATCTAAAAATCTGTGGAGTACGCCTTTAACAGAACCGTGCAACAATGGTTGGAATTCGGTCAAATAATTTGGTACTTGTTCCCTGTAACGACTGGAATAAAGAACTGCAAACCAATTTCGCCTACACGCGTTAGTTTTTTGAGAAAAAGAAAAGTCAAACAATTGACGTTTTGGGAGCCTCGAAACCCCTCTAAACGCTTACACCGTCTTCCGAGTCACGTGCGTGGTGATGTGCAATGGGGATATGGAGGATACGGTTGGGTTCTCTTTCAGAGCCTCCAGGACCTAGAGCGCGCGGCCTCTGGTTGCGAATCACATGGTGACCTTGAAGGTTGGTCTGAGCGATGGATTCCGAGTCGGAACATCCAACGCACCAAAACATCCAACGAGTCAACACATTCATTCCTGGATGTTTTGACTCGTTGGACGTTTTGACGCGTTGGATTTTCTGACTCGCACGGATGTTCCGACTCGTTGAACGTTTTAACGCGATCCAGGTTCCGATTCAGATATATAAAGCTTGCTTGTGGGGTGTTAGGTCTATTTTACCTGAAAGAGTTGTTCTTTTTTGTAACCGAATTTTTAAAAATATGGCAAGCAAATGTCATATGTTCCTCGATAAACCTATATAAATGACGAAGAGACCAACAATATTCTCACATTTTCAGGAAATAGAAGCCAAGCGCTGAGAATGAGTGGAATATTTCTACATTCTGTTTTGTCATTTTTTTAATGTACAGTACTTTGGTAAATGACGCTGTAGACCCTGCCACTCTCGTATCTTATCAGAGTTCACGAAAACCGCTTGTAGTGTTCCGCTCTGTATTTAACCTAGGAGGAACGGGCATGTGCAGCGGGAACGGCTTTATAATGCGGTGAGCGGATTGCATGCTTGAAAACGATATATTGAAACTTACTGCGTATCAAATATTCTTCAGCATGCAGGTATGCGAATGGTATGTTCCAAGAAGGTTTAAAAAATAACATATGGTTTTAGATATATGGGAAAAGAATTTCAGCAATTTATTTAAGCTGAACGCCAAATTAAGAAGAAAGAATATAGATGTGTATATTTTCCTTCACCTATTCAAGCATAGTACATGTCACATGCGGAGGACCAGCAAAGCGGGTGATGGGCTCCAAGTAGTGTCCGTGATAGCACGAGTTAAGACGACATCAGCGGAGCAATCATGGGGAAGGGTGAAAATCATCAAGCTCGGGAGCGGCCTCCACGTGCCTCTAATATTGTTGCAGCTAAGGCCGAGCAAGTGGTCCGGAATCGTGTAGCAGTAGCGTAAGCTCGGGAATCCAAAGTAATGGCTCAACGAGAGGCAGACGCTCAACGAGAGGCAGACGCTGGAGAAACAGGCGCATGGAAGGCCGAAAACATTTTATGCTCCAGGCCATATTTGAGCAACGATGAAGTAAAGTCCCTTGATACTTCTTTAACAAGTAATGACAACCAACACAAATGACAAAGCATATTCCTCTGGAACAAACAGGCGGCATTCTGTAGAAACCTCTGCTGTGCGCCGCCATTTGCTTCCTAAAACCTGCACCATCACGCAGTCGGCGCTTCAAAGAATGTCGCTACCTGTAGGGAGCTCTTATCTAGGGACTTTACGATGAAGGGCTGCTATTACCTGTTTAGGCGCATATGCCCAGTTGTGGTTCATCACACTGCACTCCCTTCGCCCCGAAGCTGACAGTGCAGAAGAAACTGCACGCTCGCAAGACCTGTCGGAGTCACAACCACGTGATCGCCCCTATTTCCGTATATGCTTACATGAGAAGAACGATGTCAAGCTACAAGAAGCATGCCATCGGTTGCACTTGCGAAAAGATGCCTTCCACAGCGCTTCCACCGCACTGTAGGCTAAGGGGTTAACGGAGTATAGTTTGTGCCCCGACTTTCCCTCCGAGATGCGACGCTATGATATTTTACAAAAGGTCGTTTAGTAAAACGCTAGTGTTTCCCGAGGCATATTCAAAAAGGTTTATTGTGTGCACAAACATACATCAATAAAAATTACTTATTTTAAGGCAAGCCGGCCCACCTACTAGTCAGCTCGTTCTATGGAAGGACTCCAATCATTGAAATCCTGTCAAGCTAGTTGCGCACGTCTTGAAATGTCGGAACTGCAGTCGCCAAATAGCACGAAAACATAGCCATTTCCTCCTGCAGCCGCTTGTTACGTCCGATCCCTTGATTTGCCGGTGCAGACGTCACCGCGAGGGGATCCAAGAGCAGTGCCTGGATCCTGTTTTGCGAGGAATGCTGGATAACTTGTAGGAACTGTATGAATTTAGCCAAGTTTCCATGATGAGTCATCAGCCAGCTGTGCAGTTCATTATGCCACCCTCCCACTATGTTGGTGGTGCGTGGTTCATCGTTCTTAAACTGGCCCCAGTTGTTATGCGCACAATTTATAACACTATGCCATACATCAACGCACACAACCTTATAAAAAAAAAAGGTTAAAAACGATATGATAGCTATATGCACAAGAGTGACTCAGCTCAACAAAAATAATATTTATATATATCTTACAACTTTTCAATGTCCCCGGCTTTCAAGCCTCCGGATGGATGTTCTGACTCGATGGATGTTTTGACTCTATGGATGTTTCTTCTTGGGTGGATGTCTTGACGCGTTTGATGTTTTGACTCGTGTGTCACGTGACCTAATGGATGTTTTGACTCGTTGGACGTTATGACCCGTTGGATAGTTTGACCATAAGCGTGAGTGATGTAGAGAAAGGGAATAGAGCGGGGAAGGGGGGGGGGAGGGAGCAAAAATCTTGCGTTTTCGTAATGAAGTTCGACTGACGTATTAGCACAACGGGGTGAGGCTCCAGAGAGGAATAGTGTTTTCCATTTCGGGCTGATGGCGCCACTAAAACTTTATATAAGACAACTTTGTCGATGATATGAGGCTTTCGACGCATTTACTTATGTTGAAACGACAATATTTATCAAATAGTGCATCAGATTGAGCACACAATGTCACATCTTGCAAACTTATTACATTATACCTATTGGGAGTCATGCCTTAGTTCCAATGGCCGCCACCCTTCGGCTGCAACTTCGTGGAATACTGTATTCCCGTTGTTTTATTTGCTATTAGGCAACCGAATTGCGATATTCCAAAAGAATGAGGCGGTTTCTCCATTTCTTTTGGAAAGAAAATCAATGTAAAAATTTAAAACTGCAAATTCTTCCGAAGTTTAAATCGTTGCATCGAAATGCTCTGGCGGGCTAGTTGGTTATACACACTAAATTACAAATAGCGCTAAGACAAAAAAAAAGACAAAAAAGTAGACAGGACAGGCGCTAGCGCCTGTCCTGTCCACTTTTTCGTTTGCCCTTGTCTTAGCGCTATTTGTAATTTTGTTGCATCGGCCCTTTAAAGCCTTGTTCGCACATCGGCGACTGCTTACGATTACGCGTTAAAACATTTGTGATATTTTACAACGAGATAACAAACTGGCGCCGTCTGTCGGATAATCGTGGAACACTTGAAATTTTATATGAAAATTATATATATATATATATACAGGGTGTCACAAAAGAAAATTTACACTGTCTTCTTTACCACAAAAATAAACTAGGAATCGCCGAACGCTCATTCTCCGCCCAAAGGTAGAGCTAGAGGTCACAACCAGATGCCAAAGTTTCAGCCCAATCCGATAACTTAATCAAAAGTTATAAGTGATTTTCTGAAAATTTCAATGGGAAAATGAAGCCCATTTTTGCCCGTTTTCGGTTTCCGGTGCCATAGAGCCCCATGTGTTTGAAAACTCCGTCGGCCGCCATTTTCCCATTGAAATGTTCAGAAAATCACTTATAACTTTTGATTAAGTCATCGAATCGGGCTGAAACTTTGGCATCTGATTGTGACCTCTAGCGCTACCTTTGGGCGGAGAATGAGCGTTCGGTGACGCCTAGTTTATTTTTGCGGTAAAAAAGACCGTGTAAATTTTCTTTTGTGACACCCTGTATATATATATATATATATATTATATATATATATATATATATATATATATAATATATATATGAAATATATATGAAAAAAAATATATATATATATCTTTTTTCTTTTTTTTTGGGGGGGGGGGGGGGGCTATTATTCTTTCCCTTTTGACTCCGAAGAACCTTTTGACGATATTATAAACGACCATTTCTCATAGTGCGTACGTTTGATATTGCAAATGCGGCAGAACGTTCGCTCTGGTGGAATGGTAGTTCTAATATCACCTCATAGATGGCGCCAGCCTGTTATTGTGTTTTCTTTAATTTTAGAGCCTAGATTGCAGAAAGAGTCCAACTCAAAGCGTGAGGAGCGTTTGTAAATTAATGGCGGACACCTCCCGCGCAGATTGATCGCAAGTGCGCATGCGCTGCGTTGTCACGTGACGAGGAGGAAAGCAGACGAAGACTCTTGCAGACGATCAACGCTTTAGGCACCTCTTTGCCGGTCGCAAACGATGCCCATAAATTGGGGTCACGTCACCCCACGCAAGTGTGTGAACAAAGGCTGCGTGGATAAAAACAGTATTTTGCACAAAGGTTGTTTTTCTTTTTTTAAAAAAGACAATTCTTTTCCACTTCCTTTCATCCGATTCTGCCGAAATCAGTTCGGGGAATATGTTTCTGAGTTTATCGGTATTTAAACATTAAACAGAGAATACCACTTAAAAACAATATATAAAAGCTGTCCACAGAGCGTTTTACTAGTTGTTCCAACGCATGTAAGATCGACACTATTGCTCTCAGGGGGTGTGTTATATTTTGCAAGCGATGAACCTACCGTTATGACATCTTACCTGTGTATCCCTTGGGGCAAGGGTTAGGTGGGTTGCAGTAAGCTGGGAGAACTGCGTCGGTCTTGACGACTTGAATGTTCTTGCCACTGCCGTCGGGCTTTAGGCGCTGGTAGCCTTCGCCCGCACCACCTGCGTGCATAGTTTGATGCTTTAAGGGCCTAGCTGCTTGACTAAGGAATATCAAGAAATTCGTGATAAGGAGGAACGCCCTGTTCCTCATAACCCAACAAAAAGGAAGTCCAGTGTCTTCGTTCGTAACATGAATTTCAGGCATTTTAGTTATCCAAGTTTATTTGTACCTAATTTCTTTACGTGGAGTAATGTGAATCACCGAGAAGAGTGTGACTGCACCTCATAAGATATCAATACACTAGCGTAGTTTTAACTTAAACGAAACTGTGAGGTGCACGCAAACTTCTGTGATTGGGTATTGCGGCAATTTCATACTGTTTTTTTTTTTTAATTCTTATTACTTTCCTTTTTAACAAGTTGTGTGCCTTGCCTTTACCTGTGTAAATCTGCGAGTTCCGTACGTATTATATTAAACGAAGGAAGTTGTAATTAATCACTGCTGTGTAAGTTTACAAAACGTGCGGTTGTTGTTACGATTCTTAAGAAATGACACAACAAAGCTACATTGTAATGTGAAATTCTCTTCTGCATTTAGAACGAGCCAGACTTGTACGTAAGGAGTTACACGTAACTGATTACTTGTTGTCTATTACATTTTATTTGTAACATTTTAACGCTTCTCTTACTTTTTCTTTCTCTAATCAATTAAATGTGTCCGAAAGAGATTCAAACTATCGAGTTCAGTTTTTCTACGTAAAAAATCGCTCTGTCCGCCCCTACGTCAGTCGTCTATGTTGCACCACCGTTGGACGCTTTTTCTGACCCCTAGGCCACTAAAAAAAAAGAGTGCCTCGTTTTCTGTGTATGGGTTGTTACGTTCCTGGTTTGCCACGGCATAGACGACTGTGTTTTGCACTGACCTCATCTAGCCACAACAAACACCCCCCCCCCCCTTCCTCCAATTGAATCTCGAAAGAGTTCACCAGCGCGTGCTTGTATAGAACCAGTCTTGTACACGTTACTAAAAAAAAGTAATCGATTACAATTACTATTACTCTTGGCTAAAATGTATTCGATTAGATTACTTGATCACTCGACGGCAAAAGTAATTGGACCTTACTTAAAGAAGTAACCGTTACTTTTCCGATTACTTTATTGTGTGAAGACACATCTTTAGCGCTCATAACAATGAACTACTTCCAACCTATATTTCACATTTGCACAAGTATTGAAGAAGAAAAACTGTTTCCCTCTTCGTGGTCGTTGCACCTTCACAATGCGGACACAAGCATATAATTCGTTTGAAGAAGTTTAATGATTTGGGCGTTCGCCAGTGTGTGTGTGTGCGGGGGGGGGGGGGGGGGAGCGGTGGGGGTTCTAGATCTTGTTAAGCTTGAGCAAGGGTTGTCGCTCAAAGTTTGCGTTGCTCATTTTATTATTCACATGTGGATGAGCTCGCATGTTATACAAAAGAGCAGCAGCTCCAGGATTTGAAACGGATCATGTGTAGTATCCATTAGCGGAAGAGATCGCCCCGACCACTTCTCAACTCGAAACCTTGCTTGTCACAAAGACCACGTAGGGGAAATGGGGAAATATTTCAACTGGCTTTGTTATAGTTTGCATCCGCTTTAGGCATTCTTCGGTTCTGGTTCTCCTACGGGCTGCGAGTAGGTACCCTAAGCAGGATTTTTTTTATTTTTTTTATTTCTGTGTGTGTGTGTGCGTGAGGGGGCTAGTTCGAACGAAGGACTTACAATGCTACATTCCGCTCCCTCAAACTTCGCCCTGCATGGCCTTTGTCACGCACTGTGGCTTCCCTGGGGCTTCCCACTTCCAGTCCCAGCTCGAAAAAAAAAAAAACGGACATTCCACAGAAACTGTACATAGAAAGGGATTGACCTCGTTTCCTACAGCTCCGCAAAAAAATTTTCTTTTTTCCGTTCGAAAAAAAAAAAAAGCAAATTTTATTTTTGTCATTTCAGAAAAAAAAGGCGTGTGCCGGGGGGGGGGGGGGGGGGGTTGGGTCCCGTGGAAAAATAGTAATGGTTACAAGTAATTTTATTACTTCAAAAAGTAATCAGATTACTCTTGATTACTGCCTAATAAAAGTAATTAACTGATTACAAAATTACTCCAAAAAGTAATCGATTACAAGTAATTTGATTACTTGTAATGCGTACGGTACAAGTCTGTATAGAACGTACTAAGAACATAATGTTATCTCCTCTACGCTTTTTTTGTTACTAAATCGGGGTCGTTACTAGTCCAGCATGTGGTTCCTTATCTATTCTTCTCTCTCTCTCTTTATTATATATATATATATATATATATATATATATTACTGTAGGAGGTGACGAATTCTATTACCAATAGCTTATTTTCTTCTCAATGCTCCCGCGAAGAAAGTCACGTGCTCTCTCTAGATGGGAACTTCGAACGACAACTGCTGTTAAAGCTTAAAGGGGTACTCCGGCGATTTTTGTAGCTAACCCGACTAACTATATTTTCGGGAACACCGGTGTTTACCCTTTCCGGTGTGCTATTTAGTACCGCGAAATTCAGAACAGCTATAGTGAAATCGCCAAGTGAAAATGATGCTAAAACCAACAATCAAATACACCTGCTCATTTTCAGTGCTGCGACGTCAAGTGAAGGTAGGCTTGCAGGTTCAGCGGGCGGTCTAAACAATGGACTAGGCCGAGCATTTGTTTCGCGCTGCTGCGCGTGTACTGGAGCGACCTTACAAAGCATTCCTTTGGCACTGTGAAACTGCTTGGAATCAGTTGGGAGCAAAATATACAGTAAAAACAGTGAACCCCTGCCTTCCGCTGATGTCACTTCTTCATTGTTGCCAATAGAGACGTTCACATAAAAACAAAAAAAAAAACACGCTGAGGACCAAAATTGTAAATTCAATATCTTCGCGAAAAAACTTTATTTTGGCCCAATATTTGGGTTACGGTTTCAGCCACATTTGTTGGTGTGTTTAGCAGTGACGAAAAGAAACAAAATTCAACCACTTCGAACATAGGTATGCATTTTTTATTTATTAATAAGAAGTAACGTAAAAAAGCAATAAATTACTTTCTGGTAATTTCCAATTACTGTTGTGACGTAGCAATTAATTACTGTATTCGGTTTCGTTTTTAATAAAGTAATTGTAATTGCAATCGTTTACTTTTTTTTAGTAACGCGTACACGACGAAATAACGCTCACTCACCTGGCAGTGCCACAGATTTTTTTATTATTTCGAAGTAAACATGCGTTGAAAAAGTAGTTTTAAATTAGGCATCTTCAGGCGCCATAATAAAATCAAGCCTAGCGTTTTAGTTTTATGAAGAAAAACAAAATCTAAAATTGTCTACTCCACGTGGAGACAACCTGGCATCTATTTTAGGCTCCATTTAGGTCCAGTATCTTGATGGTTTCGATGGTGCCACCAACACTCCATTTATGTGCTTGAATGGGCGTTGACTAAAAGTATGCGTGACCCTTTTTATTTGTTATATAAAATATCTCTGGTGTTAAGTAAAAACTCATGTCAGATAAAACCTACAATTTGTGTAGGATATTTAGGCAACAGGAAGCTCCACAGGTTTATCCGATGTAGTAGCGGCAGTTCAGATGCTCACCAACCCCCTCCTCTTCCGACGGGACAACCATAAAGCCGAAGGTCTCGATAAGATTAATTATAATAACAACTATTTATCGGAGTAATTACTCCAACCTACATGACCATCCAACGAATGCAGACGTGTGAAAAGACAAGGTAGCACAAAACGTCATCTCCGCAAGAAGAATGAGCTGGAGGTGTCGCTTGCTCAAACTATGAAGTCAATTTTGTTTTTACAAATAGTCATTCATTGGGCGGATTTCTAGATTGCAGTGGTCGGCTCTGTAGATCACTCTGATTTCTCTGCAGAAAACAGATGCACAGATAGCTTCAGCGTCTAGTGTAGTACGTCTGCAAATCTGATTTAATCAACGGACTCCCTAGCTGTCCACTCACCAGCAACATATTGATGTCCCCAAAGTGAACTGTGCTGGAGATACTCTTGATCCCTGAGGGACGGTCCTCCAAGGATGTCCTGCTGCTGTCCTTCCTTGCGGTAACGTCCTTGATGTCTGCTGTAGCTAGGGTCCCTAGGGTAAACGTCTGGAGGGGGCTCCACGGTATTGCGGTCCATGAACTCCAGAGATCCGTCGGACAGGTCCAAACCACTTCCGTGAATCCTCGACATTACTTGCTTTAGGAAGCCGTCTGTAAGCCCCTCGATGCCTCTGTCGTACGACGCCGGGCCCATGGCGAAGCTTTTGGTAGCAGCGTAGACTAGCAGCAGTCCGAGGGTGGCTTTGATATGTGCCATGGTTGCCGGTTCCCTGGAAATTTCTGAAGTATTTGAAGATTTGGGGAGCATGAAAACTTGATTATCTGCTTGCACCGAATTAAAACTTTTTTACTAAAGATTATGTTTGTGTTTGAAGCTAGTTATGGTTGCCATATCCGGTATAAGAACAGATGATTCGTTGGTAATGGTTTACGTTATTGTCTACTTCTCGCACACATATCACTCGCTTTACGTCAACGTTAAGATTTGACAGAACAACTTTTTATAATATTCAAAAAATTAATATTGGTAATTTTTATGACGCTTTTTTATTGCACAAATAAGAAAATAAGGTAATAAACGCAGTAGTGATTAGATTATTCATGCAGAAAAGGGCGCATGCAGAGTTTGCATTTAGGATAGTCTCAATGACCAACTTAACCTACCCACAAGGAGACATTGCACGACTACCATCGAGGTCATATTTATTATGCATTGTATTAAATGTTTAAAACAATTCGCTAGCCCTAAACCTACAGAAAAAACATCGCGCGTCTACAATCACGACAGGTTCACCCATACAGGTGAGTATCATGCGAAGTATGGCCGTCGACACCACCAATATTTCGATAACTTTCAGTCTTTGAAAACTGCATACAAAAAACTATTTCTAAAATAGAAATGCAACGAGCCGTTATAACGTTACAAATGGGCATCCCAGATGTCTTATTTCTTTCTTACATGCCCAAAACATACGTTATCTTTTGCTGAAATGACTAAAGCTTCGCCTTAAATGACATTTTCGACATTTAGCAGCCGCGTTGAATCCAAGGTCTCCTGCAAGCTTAAAACCAAACCAAATCCTCGGTATGTTTAACTTTCATGCCAACGTTCACTGTCCTCTCAGCGCCTAACGAACCCTAACATACGTCACCTCCAAACCCGCAGGCTCCCGGACCTACATCGACCCCCGTACACAACACCCAACCGCGGGCGGGAAGCGACAACACCAAAGCAACTGAAGGAAACACCAAGCTTACCCAGGCGGCAATAAGAAAGACGTTCTTCGGAAACCTTCTTATGATGGAGGAATCGGAACGGCGGACCCTTCGGCAAATAGGCGTTTTTAAAAAAAACAGGAATGGCGGACAGAAACCCTTACCAGGGTGCAGCGCGCGCGTCGGAGTTCCGGAGTCAATCGATAAAGGCGAATGCGGGCGAGCGGGCGGAGAACAACGTCGTTAGGTTGCCAGGCGATGCGGCGTGGATCAGACGGGTAAGAGGTACGTTCGTCCGAAGCTCGCGGCGAATCCTCCGCTCCAAACTGACCTTTAACGAGGCCTCCACGGCGCAACTGGTGGTGGCTAAAAGGAGACATTCTCCATGTTGTTTTCTGAGAGGCGCTTTGTTTTGTTTACTTGTTTGTCTTATGCCGGTGCTTCTGTGTAAGCCATCCTGAACCGTTCTTAATCGGATCAACTTCAAGTTTTGCCCAAAACACCATGAACGTTGTTTCTTAAAATCCTTGTCAGATATGAGCAAATATAATACCGGTTTCCATGGCTGTTAGAGTTTTTCCTTGCACGTTGGATTGTTTTATACCCTTCTGCTCGGACCTCGACACAAGCCGACAAAATATTGTAAATAAACAAAATTAATTCACGAGCGTAATGTTTTTTCTTCACTTTGTGCTACAATGTACTTCATACACTGTAAGCTCTTGCGTACATTTTGAGGTACAGTTTCTGGTTTCCATGGTTGTTAAGCTTTCATTGAGCGTTGGCTTGTTTTGTTTATACTCTCCTGCTTGGATCTCATTGTTGGCCTGCAGTGTCTTGTAAATAAATAAAAATGCATGGACGTGCTTTGCTTTCGCTTCATTGTGAGTTCTGGTGTTTGGTCACTGATATACGGAGCGCAAGTTCGTCTGCTTCTCTCGCAAGGGTTGTGGTCACGTCAGAACGCAGAGCTCTGATTGGTTCTGAATGAAGGATAGTGAGTAGACCTCAAGGCAACTTGCTTTGAGGTGTGCCCAATATTCTTCAGTCAGAGCCAATCAGAGCTCGGCGTCTTTCTGACGACACTGCGAATCCTGTGCAGGAAGCAGACGACTTACTCTCCGTATAGCTTATGAAACGCAGGGTGCGTAGAGTCCCGAGAATCTCATTATTCCTCCGCAGCCAATAAGAATGCGGCATTTTCCGATAATAACGCCGAACAACCAATCATGAAGCAAGAAGGGTGAATTAACATAATGAACCCCGCCCTGAGTTGTTTAAGCTGTCAGTGACCCTAGTTTATGAGCTGATATCACCTTTTCGTGGATATTCCGCCGACCATATTCTTCGGTTATGTCGATTTAATAGAGAGTTTTAGGTAACCGTTTATGAACATCCGATACAGTATGATGGGCCCTTCGGTTCGGACTGCGCATGTGCGAGTCGTCTGCGGTAACAAATCCGCGGTTCGTACCGGAAGGCCCATATCGTACCGTATCGGATGTGCAAAAATGGTTCCCTAAAACGCTCTCATGTGTTTTCTTTTTTCCTAAAATTCAGAGCATTTTGCATCTGATTTAAATACTGCTTTAAATATGCACGATGAACTTATTTGTATGGCACCCACTATGTTTGTTGTAACGTAAAAACAACGCAAAAAAAAAAACAACTGACGGAGCAGTTGAAGCACGCAAATGGGACAAACGCTGACTGTCGCAACTGAAGTTTTTATTACTTGAAACAACAAGGACGAAAAAGAAAGGAGGGAATCAGACAGGCACTACCAGTCAGACATGTGCCAAACCCCTTGCCCTCGTCATAGCCGTAACGTTACCAGGTGGATATCTCTCACTCTCGGGCACAAAAAATTCAATATATTTTTTTTTAAAGCGTTATTGACGTTTTATTTACGCGCTAGTCCCCCAAAGTGACAATGTGAAAAGTCTCGAGCACTTCTGCCGTCATTCTATCTTTGTGTCTTCCTAGAATTGTAGCGTCACCATGTTGGTTCCGTGCGTGGAAACAGCTAACCTTTCATCGTCGTAAAGGCGACAAAAATAGCATTCACTCAGCAAGAGCACGCCATGCCCATCATGAAGGTGAAGCCACGGGTTTCTTTTCTGCGTGCCTTTTTGATTTTCGGCGGGAAAAGCCATTTGGGTTAACCCGTTTACATGCCTCTCCACAAGATGGCGCAGCGTGACGTCTAACAAGAGAAACGAGTTGACGGCGCTTGCCCCCCCGTTGCAAATGGTTTTTTGGGAACACGTTTTTCCTTTCCCGTCAACGGCAAGCGTTGTAAATACAATGTATGTGTGTGTGTGTGGGGGGGGGGGGGGGGGGGAGGCTTTGATTGCCTCTGCCATGGACCTGCTGTTTGTTGCATATAGTGTTTATTATATTCGGACCTGGAGACCTTGTTCCCCGGACACTATACATGTTTGGACGACATGAAACAGACTATTTTTTCTGAAACATTAGAATCAATCTACTTGTACACCTCAGTCAAAACATAAAAATAATGTGAGTTTTTCTCTTAAATTGTTGAGGCGTTATTAAACACTTATTGTAATAAAAAAGGAATCCCGTTTTAGCAGATTTATCATCAATTGAAAACATCATGCTATAAACAGAAAAAAAATCCCGGCTTTTCTATTCAATCAAGTGAGCATTTCCTCGTCTATAACATAACGTCCACCCACCTTTTCAATTGATAGTTCAATTAGGAGTTACCGGTAAGTAACTAGAATAGGAACTAACTTTCATGTAATCTGTTTAAACCTTTATGCCACAAAAGCAAACCGCTTCATGGACCACTTCATTGGAAAAATAACCTTTAGAGATTAAAAACTAAGTGATTGTACTCTGTTTCAGATTCTGATCTTATGAGCTTTTAGACGTCGTGTTGATTTCTTACGTTAGTACATTTAAGGAGTACCGTACATGCGAAGATATGCATCCTCGACATGGGGGATGGGCGATAACTTTTGTTTATTTTTGAACTATTAGTACAGCATAATTGTTAGTAACAGTTTCAATATTCATTTTAGTGTCGAAGCCGGTGTGACGAAAGCAGGTCAGCTGTTCTCTAGAACAAAATATCAGTCGATTAATTAATTTGTTTATTGAATAAGGATTATTCTGATAACAACTATGTACATTGTGGGCCTTTCCTTCAACTCCTTTTTAAAGTAAAATCTGCAGAAATTTTTTTTATTGTTATTAGTTTACATTTATATATTCAGTTGACCAATATTGAGTTAGCGAAAAAATTCTTAATGAGTTATATTTAGGATTCGGAGTTTTCGGTTTAAACCGATAAAAAACGATAAAAGTACGCCGAATTCATTTTCGCATATTCGGTTTTAACCGAAAAAGGTCAGTTTGTAGGTTCGGCGTTTTCGGTTTAAACCGATAAAAACCGCTAAAAGTACATCTAATCCGCTTTCTAGAATTCGGTTTTAACAGAAAAAGGTCAGGTTTTTAGGGCCGCGTCGAGGTGGGTGGGGGAGGGGGGGGGGGGGGAGAGAGAGAGGACTTTGCTAAGTTCGACATTGTGTGACGCCTTCGTAATTGCCCTCTTCCAAGGTTCAACATGCAACAAAAGAGGTCTTGAATTGGCCTTCGCGGTACATCTGTGTCCTTTCTGTGATCGGGCTTAATTGTGTGTCAAGTTCCCGGTCCTAAAAAAAAAAGTTCGAATGTCATATAGTATAAGGTTTTTCGCTTCATGCACTTCAGAGGACATCGAGGAAAGCCGTTAATGCCTTTCTTAACACCCTCTCTCAAACTTCCCCGTGGTTGAGAACATAAATACAATGAATTTTTTTTCTTTTCCATTCCGCTGGTCACTGTACGGTCATAACCTCAGACGGTCACGTCGTCATAATGGGAAGGAAAAATAAGCGCGCTGAAGATTATGCCTAAGAATTCCGCGATTTCGAGGTGTGTCCTGACGGAATCCCGGAGAAAAGCTCACCGGAGAGAAGCTCACCGTAGAAAAGCTCACCGGAGATAAGCTCACCGGAGAAAAGCTCACCGCCAAACCGGCGGATGCGGAGAAAAGCTCGCCGGCCATTGAGCGTATGCGGAGAAAAGCTCACCAATTTTTCTTCTTTTTATATGGAGGCTGTTGGATCATGCGTAACCTATATCCATTTATTAACATTAAAATTTGTCAGCTTTGTAAACAAAATCCTTTCTTGTATTACTTGTTAAGCTTATTGGGTATATTGCTCCGAAATTAATAATTGCGGGCGAGTGTTTTCACTCTCTACGCAACGAAGCTTAACTGAAAACTTTATGCACTTGAAGAACAGGAAAGAGTTCGAAAACTTTATAATGTCTGCCTAAAGCGCGAAACACATGTACGACGAAACCGTCCGATCCGACGTCCGATCAGGCAATACGACGGTCGGAGGCGAGGGTTTTCAACGCTCTCAGGTGCTACGAAAACCCTTGCCCCCCAAGGTCATTCCGGCAGTCCGCACGTCGGATCGGACGGTTTCGTTGTACATGTGTTTCGCACTTAAGACCTAAAAATCAGAACTGTAAGTGCCGAAATTTCGAAAGTACGCGCGCAACAACGCGGTGCCTGAAATTCTCTTTGAAGCTTTTGTTCACCTTTGAAAACAGGATAAAACAGTTGGTAGAATATCGAGGCTTCTTTCTTCCCCGGACATGCACGTTTTCTAGCCGTTTGTGCTGGTGTCTCCACTTCTCCCTTTGTGCGATAGTGCCCTTCTACGGCGAGCCATCCGTGACCTTCAGAGCTGCACACTCTCAGCGTTGTTACTTGTGACCTATATAATAGTAGTCTTGTGTAATGTAGCGAATAGGGCGAGTTGGTAAACGTTATACATGATAAAAACCTGTTCTCGCAACTAAAGCTTTGTTAATGAAGTTAACAGAAAGAAAACAGCATAGCCGACACTGATTACATCAACAAACACCTACTTAACTATTAGGCATTACAAAATATTTGGAGCTGAAACGGTTCACACACTGCGATTCATATTAGCTCGCAAAGAACAAACCTCTTTATCTGACAGAGCTACCGAAGGCGCACTGTCAGTTGTCAATAAATTGTTGTATATTTTTTACCAGTGTACGATGTTCTTATTTTATACTTGCGGCTTAATTAATATACAGAATGGGTGATTACTAATTTTTGAGGAATTAGTAAATATGCCCAATGAACTTCAAGAACATTACAAAAAAGAGGACATATTTTTAATGAAGTGACGAATGCAAATTGTGTTGAATTGCCACGTTTGACGCAGAATCAGCTAAGTTAAAAAAAATCGGCGAGCTTTTCTCCGCATCCGCTCAAAGGCCGGTGAGCTTTTCTCCGCATCTGCCGGTTTTGTGGTGAGCTTTTCTCCGGTGAGCTTTTCTCCGGTGAGCTTATCTCCGGTGAGCTTTTCTCCGGCTCCGCCGCCCGTCCTGACGGAAGTTGTAGCGAAGACGACACATGTATATGTGTCATTATTCTTTGAGTGATCACAAATATCACAGCTACAAGGATCGGGTCTAGGCCAACTCGTCGAAAGCCAATTCGTCGACGGCCAATTCGTCGGCCGCCCATTCGCCGAATAGGTCAATTCGTCATAGGGCAACTCGTCGAAGGAAAACTTGTCGAAGAGCCCAACCGGTGGCCTCTGTTTCAAAGCCATAATATATAATTTTGTCCTGAAATTTCAAAGCAAATCCTGCCCTTTAGTAATGCGTTATATCGCCGCACGGTAATAGACCTCCAGAGTGCTCTTTCTTGTCGAATACAACAACATGCAGCTTTCGCCGCTTTTACAGTGCAGCGGGAGGCGGTCACTACGTTGTGCGTGTATCACTGGGGCGCGTGTTAACCTACCCGGCCCACTCGTTCGCAACGCTTTGCGGCGACAGTCTGCGGCGGCACATAACAGAAACGCTAACCTGCCTGCCCATCAGTCACACCATCTCGCGGCGACAGTCTGCGACAGTTCATTACAAAACGTAATAAAAAAAAAAAAAAAGGACGATCTTGATATGAATATTTCTCAACTTGTTTCAAGGTACTGTCCTGTCTTCGCCCTTTTATGATTTTTCTTTCCGTCTTGTAACTTAAGAAGGGCGCTGTGTCCAAACTCAAATAAACATGTAGGTAAAAAGGCAACAAGAAACCACGAACTTTAACCATGGACCGTCATTCAACCCATTCGAAGAATTACACTTCGACAGATTGCCCCTTTCGACAAGTTGCCCTTCGACGAATTGCTCTACTATGAATTGGTCTATTCGACGAATGGGCCGTCGACAAGTTGGCCGTCGACGAGCTGGCCTTCGACGAGTTGGCCGGATCCCACAAGGATCATCTGATCCGGTGGCCGATTGTGTTTATTTCATATTCACCGAAAAAAACCGGTGACCTTTTTTGGGAAAAAATATACACCAAAAAAAACCTGAAAATTGAATTTTAAAATAAACACCGAAAAAAGTACGCCGAATTTTGAAAAAATAAAAACCGAAAACGCGGAGCCCTATAATATTTAAAAAATATATATAAAAATATGTGCACAGCTAAAAGTTAAATTTATAAAAGTAGAGCTTAAAACCTGAATAAATAAAGAACATTGTGTAACTTTTACCCTCGTGGGGACCGCACTGTTTCATGAACATTAGAAATAAGTCTCAACAGCGAACTAAGTTAACCTGAGAAATAAAGATAAGCATTGCGCCTTTAACGAGCCCTTCAAACCATGTTGTCACACAACTTATTGAACTTAATCTGCGCGACAAAATAAACCTTATTCATAACGCCAAAAACCTCAAATGAACAAATCCGTCAGCCAACGACATCGTAAAAACTTTTACCTCTACGTGCACTTCTGTCCTCCCGAAAATAGGTGCGAGAAGCCTGTCGCAATCATAAACTTCTTCTTAACTGCTAGAAATATAAATTTGGTTCGTTTCACAATAACTTATTTTTCTTCTTTATAATTAATAATTTTCACATCAGTCCCAAACGTGCATGTGGAGGGAAATAGTTCTCGGAGCATCTTAGCTCCAGAGTTCCCTGAGTGCAGGTTCGTGGAAAGTGTATTATAGCCTATAGGTTACACAACCCCAAAAAATGTTCAAAAACCTCATCGACTTTGTGGACTTCAGCTTAAGGCTCGTGTTGAGTTCGGGACCCTGTCAACTTGAGCGTATAACTCTACCAGCTTTTAGCCCGCATTATAAACTAAAATAAAATGAGCTGCTTGTTTCATCGTATCCACACACGGAATTCCTGTCAATGGTACGAACTCTAAAAGTAAACTAACTTTTTTTTTCTTCATTGAAATTGTTATAGCTCCGCCTTGTCCATAAAACATACTATTATCGTCTCGGCCTGAAGGTCACTTTCTTACTACCTCTAGACCGGACATTTAGCCTTAATTAGCAATATCTGCTTCATCAAACAAAACTTCTAACACTGCTAGCATATTTATTAATTCTCGTAGATCATCAATGATTGGAACAACCTGCTATTCTCCATCGTCTCCATGGTACACCAGGCAGATTCTCGTTCATGAGTACCAATATATTTTAATTGATATTAATTTTAGTATATTTTTGACAATTGTTTATTCGTCCAAATGTTATTGGTTTTAGTTCTTTATCTTAGTTGGATATGAATGCTTCCCACCTTATGTAATATGCCCTTAACGCGCCCTTAATCAAATACGGAAGAATAAAGTTAATGATCCAAGAATGATTATAGCTATAAATTTAACCAAACATTTACTCAATATCTCAATTAGCATCGCCGCAAGGTTTAGAAGACTTCTGAGGAAAATTGTCAGCGTGAGCTTTAGGGGGAATGTAAAGATACCACATTATCTTGATATCGGAATATTGCGTAATTTATTGCGGTTCTTATTTCTACTGTACAGTTTCAAGACCTGCATTTTCACAACTGATAACATAAATATAAAATAAGCTAAAAGGGAACATATTAAGTATAGTTATAGTTTTTACTTTTCTTATCTGATTGTCTAAGTTATTCTTCGTAACTTCGTGGCTCGTTTTCTATTAAAGACGGAGTTCGTAGTAGAAGCGAGAACAACTAAAGCACATGAAAATAAAAAAACGCATGATGAATACTTGGAACTAGATTTAAGAATGTGTGTTAATATGGTAATATTTTTTTTTTTCAAATGTTCGCTCCGAGAACGTTTTTCCTAAGGCCCTTTATATAACGCATCAGCGGGGCTTCGCCACTTCATTCATATTTATTCAAAAGCATTCACTCCGAAGAACATTAAGCCGCTTTGCTTCGAATCGACCTAAGCGCAGTCGAAAGCATGCGAATAGTTTTTTTTCTTAAGTTTTTTCAAGCCGTGAATTAGAATTTCAAAGAAGTCAATTGAATGAAGCCCCAAATTGAGCTACGGGATCAATATAATCCTCCGCCTTTAGAGTGAAGTTGAAATACGCGACCCTAAATGTTTGAGTTTCGAAAATACCTTATTGCAAATATGAATCCGTTACCCCTTGCATTCAAACGGACTTTTTTATCAGGGACGGCGGGGATTTTAACTTAATCCAAGTTCTCTAAAACATTAAAATTTATACTTAATGTCTCTCAAATGAACGCGCCCTCTTTGATTGCTTTGAACATCTGTACTCCGCCATGTGTTCTGTAGCACAGTAAAGGCCCAGTTGCGTACTCCTTTACTACAGAGGGTATGCAACGTCAACCTTAATCTTGTCCTTTGCTGCGGAAAGAAGCGAACTGATGGTGAGGTTCCAGTACGTTTTCTGAACGAGTCTTGTCTCACTGCCCTAATTGTTCGTTGTTAAAAGATAATAAGGGGAAGCGTTCTTCGAGCACGTTCAGGTCAAAATCGATATTAGCTTTGGTGAATGGTGCGGGCGCTATCTCTACCTCCGCTTCTTATAGGCCGATATGGCTTTTTTTTTTTCTTCAATTCCTAATAATGCTTTATCTTATTCGTTGTAGTTTTCTCCTCAAGACGGTTGAAGAGAAGGTGTTTGACCTCATCTCCTCTAAAAAATAAAAACAAAAAAAGGCATACATTCTTCCCCAGTGTCCATCATTACTTATTTCTTGTATGCTTATATTTTGATAAAAGAGTCTACTCACTTAACGGACGAAGGAAGGAAAGCAGTCGATAAGTAAACGTTTCTAGCGGAATAGGTAAGCTGACGGAATTTTACTTTATGAAATAGCAATTCAGCGATAATAAAAAAAAAAAAAAATCGATAGCAGTGATGCGAAAGAGCGTAACTATGAGCCTAATAAATTAGCTATACCTCATTTGAAGTAAGAGGTCAATATATGACGTTGTAGACCCAGGACACGGACTCCGACGGCCAGCGCCGAATGACGGGCGGCAACCAGGGTCGGCGGGCCCGGACTGCCGGCTTTCGAGGACGGGCAACCGGGAAATATAGTAAACCAATTCGCTGTCTTCTCGTTGTGTTGTGTCACTCCTTGGGAGACGAGCGAAGCACGGACAGATCGGGTGGCGTATATTATAGACCGACCCCACAAAATTTTCAAAAAATTAATTATAGCATTTTAACGATATAACGGTTAGTGCTGAAATATTGTCATCTCGTTCAGACCGCTAACGTTACTTTTGGGCGGAGGATGAGCGTTCAGAAATGCATAGGTTATTTTGGCGGCGGGGGATTACAATACGAAACTATCGCTTTAATGCCCGAGTACCACTACAGCGACAAACAGAAACAAACGACAGCGACAAGCCTCAAACCAGATTCTTTCGCGATTTGACAGGCTTCGTAAAATAAAGGCGGCTATGCTCAAACACGAGCATCATGCGCGCGAGGCAATCTTTGGCAGGCTCGCAATCACTCGTGCTTACTTCACGAGCACCGAACGACTAAACGCCTGCGAAAAGGTACCATCGCCAGCACGCTGCATGACTTTGAGGCTTGTCGCTGTCGTTTGGTTTTGTTTGTCGCTCTAGTGGGACTCGGGCATAAGACGATGTATACATGGTGTCCAACAAACATGACAGGTTTGTTTTTGTTGTTGTTCTTTTTTTTTTTTAGGAGGGAGGTTGGGAGGGAGGGGGGTGACATAAAGACCTTCTATCCTGGAAAAAGTGGCGTCATTCATTGTCGTGGAAATGCTCGAGACATGTGCCGCGCGCCACTCCTGGGAAGAACATGGCGTCTGAAATCTAGCTCAGTGCCACTGTATCAGTGCTGCACTGTGCCGCCATGATCTTACCAAGGGCTGCACGTTGCACGTGCCTCGTGCATCGACGCACCTTGCGCTACTTTTAAAACATGAAGGGGCTTTAGGGCGACACGCCGTGCATAGCTTTTACAGGCGCTGAAGAAGATATATATATGCCTCAGCAAAATAGTCACCATCAAATATTTGTTTGAGATATTCATGCCAGCTTCAGCTTATTTCTGCTAAGCTCAGAACTATATTAGCCTATCTAAGGTTAGCTTCGGTTTGGTTCGTTTAGGTTACGTTGTTGAGGTCTTTTTGGCTGTTACTTTATTTACAAGAAAATGAAGCTGTGCATGATCCGTTATATTTAAAACCAACAAATATTTATTTTTGTGATCACGTTAAAACATTCGTCGTCAGAAAAAATGTTATGATGACATTTTTCTTTCACAGAACAGCAAATAACCAACCTTTATTAATTATACATAATTTTGTTTCTTCTGAGAAGTCTAACTTTCTGAAATATAAGTGCAGTCCTACGAAGAAGTGGAAATTGTGTTTACAAAATTGAAGAGGAGAGTCCCGGTGCACTTTAGAATAGAGAGTGGAGCGCCGCTTCTTTAACAAAAAGAAACATTCATATTTTAAAAGCTGAACCGCGTGCAAGTCTCTAACACAAGAAACTCGCCTAACATTTGTCTCGGGATGTTGCTTTTTTTTTTTTTTCATCAACATTAAGGTATTTTCATGGAAACGAAGTTCTGAAAGGATGTGACGTCGCAATGTTCTTATCACTCGTTATTTATGAGCTTGCGAGGGCGCATCTTTATAAATCTAGATGGTATATATATATTTAAAAAAAACGAACATAAGTAAAACTAATGAAGTGGAGAGATATATCGCGAGGTAAAGCAAAATAAACGTTCCCGTCAAAATACTGTAACGGAATAGGTTCATAAAATATTAAAAAAAAAACACCTTAAATGTTGTTGTTTAAAAACAAACAGGTCAAAGGGCGGGAACATGTGGGATGCATCCCTTGTGAAGCGATAGCTTTTTACTGACGTTTTCAAAGTCATTGCAACCATGTCCTTCGACGCGAGGCAAATAAAATCAGACAATAGATGTTTTCATTGCGTGATATCGGCCATCTCTCGCATGGCGACGTTGACTATGCTCTGAAGGAGAAATTTAGTCTCGTTCATTGCGCAATACATAATCTGTACGCCGTTCTCGCTACCATAATGTTGAGAACAGTGAATAAAACCGGAATGTCGGTATGAGTCCACTGTTTTATTCCACGTCAAACCACGGCGCTCCGTTGATGTCACTCTTTCCCGTGGCCTTGCGCAGTGCTACCAACACAAACACGAGAAAGCAAGCAATATATACGCGGAGGATTACAATACAATACTACCGCTTTAGGGCGACGTACGGGGTGTCCAAAAACATGACAAGGTTTGGTTGTTGTTGTTTTCACCGCAAAGAGGAATTACACATTGCTGAACACTCATTCTCCGCCGAAATGTAGCCCTAGCGGTCCAAATTACAGGTGAAGAAAAAGTTTCAGAACAAACCTCATTCAAAAGTTATGGGATTTTCTGAAAATTTGAATGGGAAAATTAGGCCAGTTTTCGGCCGTTTTTGGTTAACTGGCGCCATAGAGACTCCATGTACTCGAGAGCGCCGTCTGACACCATTTTCCCGTTGAAAAAAAAAAAAAAAAATCCCGCATAACTTTTGAATAAAATAACGGTTATGTGCTGAAAATTTGGCGTCTAGTTAGAAGCGCTACATTTGGGCGAAGAGTGAGCGTTTGACAATGCGTAGTTTGTTTTTGCAATAAAAAAAAAGATTAAAAAAAACGTCTAAAAATATTTTAAAACTTTGTACACGTTAAATGTATGGCAAACCCTGAAACTAGGTTGGAACAAAACATAAAGAAGGAGCGATTGACAAAAGAAAGCTGTTGTCTGTTTCCCTTGGTTTTCGTTTTCCGTCTTTCCTACGGCGTTTTGTGCTGCACCCCGGGTTTCAGGGTTTACCATAATGTTGAACATATGCCAACTCGCCTCCAGCTTAAAGGGGCTATGCAACAATTTTTTTACTATGCGCAAATACCGCTTAGATCGGATCCCTGACGTTAATGACCTATGAAACACGCGTTCGTTTTTCACCCCACGCAATAGAAGTCCCAGAAAAAAATTAAAGAAAAACGAGCAGCGTTCACGCCCTCAACTCGCAGCCAGAACAAGCGGCCACGTGATCTGGAGCCGATTATATGCCGCTAATGTTGATCATAGCCCCGCGCTGGGGTTGGAAAAGCACAGGACACGCGCTGAGTCCCAGACATTGTTGGGGTTCGGCTATTGTCGTCATTGCAGCGATTGGACACGGGCCACTACCCGAATGCTTCTCGAGCTATCAATTATCACGAGCCCAAATCGAGTGCACACGCAATGCTCGGGTCCAATCTATGAACCGCATTCAAATATCGTCATATGGGTGTACTGCGATCCCCACGTTACGTCATCGAATTTTGCAAAGGAGAAATTGAATGAAAATGATCGCTTTTGTCCTTGAAATTACAGCGCAACAAAGGAGCTTCTTGGCCGGTGGCGTTGCGTGCGAGTATCCTTGAGTCCCACTAGTGCCAGTAAACTCGTGCAAAGTGAAAAACATTCCAATTGAATATCGTTGCACAGCTCCTTCAAAGGGGCCATGCAAACGATACTGAATGGGAACGCTTCTCTCTTTATACAAGCTTACTCGCACCATAAGGTGTATTCACTGCATGTCATAATCGAGGGCGATGTTTAGAGCGCGTACTCAGAACGAGCTCACATTAATAGGCTTCTAAGATCGGCAATCCTGATGGTGTGGAACGCGCGTTGTCAAAAAAATGAGGAGTATTCAGTAAATTCTCCCTATAGGGAGTATTCACTGGACGCCATATTTGTGGGTGCTGTTTAGAGCGCATGCTCAGAACGAGCTCACATCAATAGGCTGCTAAGACTGACACTCTTGATGGTGCGGAATGCACGTTGCAAAAGAACTGTGGAAGCTCGCTGTCAGCACGCGCTCAGCATTCGCGCACACAGCTATGGCCGCCAGTGAATACTCCCTATAGACGTTTCCACTGTTTACAAAAATCACAGTCCACACGTGTTAAATCACAGTCCAGAACGCGCACGTTCGTCGCTTCGGAAAGCGAGCAAATCACGCGCCATACGCACGAACAGTGAAAATGGAACCTGCCAAGTGTCCTTTTTTGGAAAGGTCTATTGGCGACGTGAGCGATCGAAAGCGTCGCTGTGATCGGCGCACCACAATTGGCCGAATGCTGACTATGACGTCAGCAAAGGATATCAAATCGACGCAAATAAAAACAATGTAAGAACTTCAATTTTGACGGTGTGGGCAGTGTTACTTTGAGAGCGCTATGATTTCATGCTTTCACCATGCTCATTACAGACACCATTGAACTTGTTCTTCATAAGATAATGACGTCACGAAAGGTACACAAATGAGGGCGCCACTGAAACATCTCGCCGCTAATTGGAAGTATTCACAGGCGGCCACAGCTGTGTGCGCGACTGCTGAGCGCGTGCTGACTGCATGCTTCCACAGTTATTTGGCAACGTGCATTCCGCACCATCAAGATTACCGGTCCTAGCAGCCTAGTAATGTGAGCTGGTTTTGAGTACGCGCTCTAAACATCGCCCTCAAATACGGCGTCTATGGACTACCCCATATTAGCGGCGAGATGTTTTGGTGGCGCCCTCCTGCGGTTCTCCCTAGAGTTCCTGTATAGGCTCCCTACGGGAGCCAGAGTTGCGCGTTCACGCATGGCATGTGGATCCAGCTCCTCACGTGACTGAATTCGGCGAATAGCAGCGCCGCGCGTTCGAGGCGCGCGGCGGGCTCAAAAGCCTGGGAACGTACGCCGGGGCGCGTGCAACGTCTACTTTGCTGCACGACACTTGATACGGCTCCTCACGTGATCGTATCTCGGCGAATAGCGGCGAGGGCGGCACGCGGCATGTGGAATCAAACGCGCAACTCTGGCTCCCGTAGGGAGCCTATACAGGAACTCTAGTTCTCCCTTGTGACGTCATTGCCTTGCAAACAACAAGTTCGATGGTGTTTGTTATTAGCATGGTGGAAGCTTGAAATCATTGCGCTCTCAAACGAACACTGCCAACACCGTCAAAATTAAAGCTCTTTCATTCCTCTTATTTCCGTCGATGATAAATCCCCTTTCCGACGTCATAGTCAGCGTTCGGCCAATCGTGGAAGGCCGACCACAGCGACGCTTTCGGTCGCGCACGGGGCTAATACAAAGCGACCCGAGTAACCAGCCCCAAAACGCCACTGGCCAAGACGCTTCTTTGTTGCGGTGTAATTCCAAGAATAAAACCTTACTTTGTCTTTCATTTTCTCCTTCCCAAAACTGAATGACAAAATCACAGGGACTGGAGTTCTGACACACTCACGGTGATTACCCCGTGGTGACGACATTAAAATGTGGCTTATAGAATGAACATAAACACTACTTGGGCTTTTTGATTTGGGCTTTTGACCATCAATGCCTCGATGAGTTTGCAGGTTGCCTTGCCCGTGCCCATCCGCTGTCATGACCGAAGTAGCCGAACCCTAACGATGTCTGGGATTTAGCACGTGCCCTGTGCTGTGCCATCTTTGGGGCGTAGATATGATGAATATTGACGGGATATAATCGTCGCTAGATCATCTGGCGGCTTTTTCTGGCTGCATGTTTAAGGGATGAACATAATGCCCCTGAATAAGAAAGGTAGCGACATCTTCTCCCTCCTCTTCTGACGCGCACACCTTTTATCTTTGTTTTGCTTTTTTTACATCCGCGCGTTGACTGTAGCGCGACCTGGACCGGCCTAAGATAGCAGACGGCCTTCCTATACTTGAGTCAGAGCGCAGTCAAAGGCTGAAAGGCCCGCAAATACATACACACAGGCTAAAAGCGCACTGTCACGGTCTACCAGCCTCGAAGGATGTGCTCAAAGAAAGAAGATGAAAGCCGTGACGTTGCACAGTTGGCGACGTGAGCTCATAGCATGCACTGCACTCCGACAGCATAGGCATTCCTTCTCACTCTTCCTCTGAAGCGCACAACTTTTATCTTTATGTTTTGCTTTTTTATACCCGCGCACCGACGGTAGCGCTGCCTGGATCGGCCCAAGATAGCAGGCAGCATTCTTCAAAGGATGTCCCTACTTTTCCGTATGAAGCGGCTTTAGGTGAAGACTGCTCGATTTTCTCGGTTTCTTTCTTCTCCTTGCCACTGCCGTTGCGTGAAGACAAACACGTACTTCAGAGGTTATAAAGGCCAAATATTAGTCACGGGTGGTACTTGCTCAAAGTACGAAAATTGTCACATCGCCCCTTTAAGGCGAAGTGTTCGAAGTGATTGAACTGATGTGAGGGCAGTGACACCATTGTGTTCAACACACTCCACCCCGCCCGCACCTCAAGCATTTTGTTTTTCGTTAGAAACGCAGACGACCCTAATCGTACCATCTCGTTACATAAACCTGAACTAATGAAGGCGCCCACAGAAAAACTTTGTTTTCTCGTTATTTTCAACGGGTCGTTAGCCGGCTCTTGAACTCGAGTCTGCCTTAAGCTATGCGACGCAGTATCGGATTCCGAAGAAGAAAGAACAAAGGAGACAGATGTGCTCAACAGGTATGTCCGTGTGTCTCGACTGTCAATTGACACCGGTTCCGCAATTGCCCGAGCGTCGACCGATCGTGTCGCAATTTGACCTGCGACTCAACCATCGATCCCTTTCGTTTATGGGACAGAAAAGGAGAAAGGCACCGACCTTCGCCTGGCGCGCTCATCGTATTTTACACGAGCTCGGTGCTTTACCCCTCATCGTCGCACGGCAGACTTTTGCTCGATAAAGTGTTGAGCAAAAATCGGCGTGCCGATTTTCGCTGAGCTCCAATAGTACCGTCTCTGCTTTCCGAACTGTGTTCCGTCTGTATGGATGTGCGCGTTTCTAGTCTTTTTTTGTTTCTATAATAATTTTCCTCGAATTACTTTTCTTTGCTGCTTTGGAGACTTGTACGGTACACAATACAGGTAAATAAATTACATCTAATCGATTAATATTTGGAGTAATTATCTAATCATTTGATTACATTTATCAGGAAGTAATCACGCCAGTAATCTGATTACTTTGGGAGGTACCGAAATTACGTGAACCGTTACTTTACTTCCCTCCCCTTTCTAATATGGAGCTCTTTGTCTGTAAAGCTTCCTTCAGAGGAATCCTCGAACCAAATCTCCTACAGTAGGTTGGCTAACCAACATTGGTGGATTAAGGAGATGTGTAGTTTATAAGTTCCTGATTAGAATCCAATAATAGAGAGTTTTAGGGAACAGTTTATGCGCATCCGATACGGTGCGATGGGCCCTCTGGGTACGAGTCTTCTGTGATAGCGCATGCGCTGTTTGCACACAGGGGGGCTTATCGTAATAGGACGTGCAAAAACGGTTCCCTAAAACGCTCTAGTGAACAGTGCAAAGCTTCCATCGTTCTCATACCGGCGGAAAAATATGTCGTTTTGAAAATTTGAAGTAACGGGAAGAGTAACGGTCACGTTATTGGGTAACGGTCAAATACTTTTCTTCTCAAGCAATCGAGTAGTCCATATAAATACATTTTAACCAAGATTAATTGTATTTGTAATCGATTGCTTTTTTTTTTTTGCAATGTGTATAAGACAGACTTGTGTTCATTACTTGAAAAATATAATGAATTACAATTACAAATTACCGAGCCTCAAATGTAATTGATTACCGTTACAAGTTACTTTCGCTGAAAAGTAACAGATTACTTTAATTGTTACGTTACAGATTACTTTCACGTTGCTTTTTCCGTTCACTTATCCAGAAAACAATAGAAACATTTTTGATATTTTTCAAAGATGTTCTGCAACGCTACTTTTTATTTCTCATGCGCCCGTATTATGACATCCTTGTAAAAATAAAAGAGTGTAGCTGCACTCCGTTCACCTTTAAGCTGACAAGGCAACGAAAGCTGCAACCAGACCCGCCATTCCACTAGCTTACGGCCTCCGGAAATGATCCCTGGAATTCTGCAGACAAAGCTAGCGGTACGCATGCTCAGTAACAAGGTCTACCTCCGCTACGAGATTTCGGAGCTGAAGAAGCGATCTACGAAAACTCCCGTTTGACTCGGGCGTTTCGCGTGTTATTCACAAGAAAGAAAAAAAAAAAAAAAAACTTGGTTCCTGCGTTACAATATACAGCCAACGCAGAATGCAGGTGTCCCAGCTTACCTTGATGTGTTTCCGTGGATTAGAGCTTGTTGTTCTTACTGATTACAATGTGTTTGTGCGTTTTCTTTTTTTTTTTTGGCAGGCAAAGTGTGCATTGAAACTCTGGGTTTCCGTTCTGAATATTGAACATCTCATTTAAGAGATGGCCATCGAGACGACGGACACTCCATGATCAAAAACGCGTCTAGTCAGAGAAAAAGTAGAGATTACGGGTTATCGATCGTTCATTGTTTCTCACTTTCATGCCTATATTCGTTGAGGTCACCTAGGGAGGGGAGAGCATAGAGAGCGGGAGGAGAGGTGGTCATCGGTCTCACAAAACAATAGAGGCCTGTCACACCACTTTTACTGGTTCTTTCTCTCTCTCTCTCTCTGTCAGCACTACTTAATGGCCGAAGCCCCCCCCCCCCCCTCTCTTTATGTTGACAGTTGACAGTAAAGTGTGGAGTGGACTCGACCACCATGCCCAGACAAGTAAACCAAAAGAAGTGTTGTCCGTACCCTCGAAGACGACGCTCCGGGCGCTTTTTACCATGCCATAAGAGCGTGCTAGAATTAAGCCTGGTTCAGACAGTTGCGTTTGACAGCGTTTGACTGCGTTGCGGCTGCGAGAAACCAGGACATCCCTGCTGCTTATATCGCGTGCCAAGATGGTTCCTTGAATTGGATTCCACACTTCATACGAAGCACAGATGTGCCGGTGACTCGCTTTCGGTTCTCGACGCAACGCAGTCAAACGCACTCAAACGCAAGTGTCTGAACCGGCCTTAAAGTAGTGCACATCAAAGACAAAGAGAATTCGACCCCCTCGCGCGAGGCTACATCGTCTGTTACGCGAGTTGTGAACCCGCGAATTGAGGGTGTACGGACGTTTGATATCTGTGCAGGTGGCGGAAGACGTTGAAGAAGTTGGAAAGGGTGAAATGGTGTAAAAGACAAAAACAAATAAACAGGCAGTGGCGTACCAACATGTTTTTGAGTAAGGGGGGGGGGGGGGCAAACCAGACCTCCCCCCCGGGCCGGGGGGCGGTGCCCTTGGCATCCCTTTGGCGCCGCCAGCCAGTGTTTGCCCTGCCCAGTGGCGGCTGTTTCAGGGGGGGGGGGGGGGGAGGGGAGGGTAAAACACATGACTTGCGCCCCCCCTCTGAGAACTGGGGGGGCAAGCGCCCCCCTAGCCCCCCTCCCCCGGTTGGTACGCCCATGGGAAGAGCTTTCTCCTGCCCGGAAGAAGAAAAACACGATGGAAGGCGACGGAGAGCCTACTCGGCGTTGTCTTGCTTGATCTTTGTCTTTCGTATATTTGTAAATGCCTTGCCCGTTTTTCTTGTGGTCCTAGTGACCGGTCATAGATACAATCGTGGTTTCTTTGCGGCTATTCTTCCCTTCCTGATGTTTTCTGCTTTGTTGAACTTGCTCTCGTTATGCTGCTGAATGTTCTGCTCGTATTGCTCCAGTTACTGTATTATGCTCATATTTTTAAGAAGTAACGAGTAATTGAAGCAATCTGTTACCAATATTTTGTAACGAAATTGCATTACAAATTACTCTCGAAAAAAAGTAACGTAGCAATTTCAAAATTACTTAAAACAGTAGCGGATTACAAGTAATCCGTTATTTGTAAGGGATTACTTCCCAAGTCTGGTATGAGAATGCTGCTTCATAACGCTTTTCTTTAATATATTGTAAACTACCTGCAGTGATACGCTTAGTTGTTTTTATAGTGCCGTTTCGTGACACGAACACTTCTAGCCCACCCTCACACGTCCCTGTTTCCGTGGGCTGCCGAATACCCACGGAAGTCCCGCTCATTGTGCGGCTCTTATGGGCCCTGGATCTCCGAACTAACACAACAATAATAACGATAATAATACTATTACTAATAATAATTTAGTTTTTTCAACAAAACGAAATGATGAAAGGTGACCAGGGCAGAAGGCTGTGAAAAAAGCTTGACTGGCCCCTAGCCACCCAAACCAGCAGTCGTGATGCAGGCACCAAAGGAATTTATACGATAACAAAGTGATTTAACTTATTCAATGATAACTAAATGAGAACTCCAAAACACGAGTGAACTACCACAAGATTGTAACTTCACTATACTAAAGCAATAGCACCGTGAAATAACCCACACAATCGTCAATACATGAAGTACATTTGAACTCAGGTTTAATGACACAAATAAAACTTAGCTCAAAACAATTAGCATCCATTGTAGGTAACTTTGATTTGAAGTAAACAGTTCCCATAAGATGCTTCCTGATGTATTGCTGGAATCGATATCTTGCCAACTCAGCTGATTAAGAGCAGTCGGTAAACTATGAGCTGTAGTTTGGTTGCCTTAATTTGTTCTTGGAAAGGCTACTTCCCAAGGTTCCTTAGTTCGCGTTGGACAGCGTATATATTTATTTTGTGTTAATTTTGCTAAGTTTTCTAAGTTGCCTTGGGGTAGATCAGATTTTTTTTTTAAATATAGTTTGCGCGTAAACGATATTTGTATAAAGGAAATATTTGGATTACAAGTTGAGCAAAAATATTAATAATCGGATATTCAATTTCAGCATTTTAAATGCTTCTTACTATCTTTTTTCTGACAAATATTTTCTAGGTTAGTATAGGCAATAGTGCCCCATATGGGATGACCATATTTTAATTGGGAAAAAAGTAATGAATTATATAACATTAACTTATATAACGTGTGAGAAGCCAAGAAAACGCTGCCGAACAAAACGACAACAAAAAATATAGCGGGAGCAAAAGACCTCTCCTCGACAGCTGCCATGTTCCGTAATGGAAATTATCGGCGAATTTTGCCGCACAAGCAGTCCGAGTGTCTCTTGCCCAACCCTTTGTTGTCCGACTCTCCGTTGGACTGGCTCGTGTCGACCATCTGCTAGCTTTTTGCAATCACGTTCGGTCGTGGGAGGCACCTCTTTGACATGCTCAAGTGTGTGGACCGCCGAGAGTCTCGAAACTTGGACTTTTTTTTCCGCAAGGCGCTCAGGTACGCTCATTTCACTCAAAGAACGCTATTTCTACGGATTTCGTTTCTACTATTGAAACCACGTAGGCCTATCGAAAAGTAATATGCACCTTCGAATCAAACACGAAAATAAATATATATACCCATGTCGTGTGTATTAAATTCATAAAAACCTTTTTTTTTTAATCTAGTCGCCATCTATGAGTTGACCCTGGAACTACACTTCACTACAGCGAAGGGTTTCCTGTGTTTATAACACTGTACTGCTTTCCCAGCCAAAAAAAAAAACGATGGGCGAAAATATAGAAAATATACGGAATCGCTAAATGTTCCATGACATCTCGATAGATGGAGCCAGTGTGTGCTATCGTCGTAAGAAATTTTAAGAGGTTTAAAGGCGCAAGGTACTAAGCAGTCGCAAGTGTGTAAATCAGCCTTAAGAACTGTATACGGATTTTTCGGTGCGTGGGATTAACTTCTCCATCCCCGTACAGTAGTTTCCCCTACACTCTAAAAAACATATGAGTATGCAGAAATCGTGTAAGACACACATACCTTGACACATTGTGCTAAATTGGACAATATTCAGCGACTAGCCTCCAGATTCATATTTAACAAATTTAGCCGCGCTTATTTCCCACTGAACAATGTGAACTCGCAAAGCTCCCAACTTTTGAATCTAGAACAAAATATGAGCGGATAAATTCTTTTCTTCAGATAATTAATTATCAAGTAAAAATAAATTATTCAGTCTACTTTTAAATTCACTCCAATGAATCATCGAGGCACCGCCACACCATGTACATTTCAAGTCCGTCTGTACGAAATGATTGTTTTACATTCAGTTTCCTTTTTTTTTTCCTAGAGCCATAAACGATTGGAACATGCTACCGAATGCCACTGTTTCATCAGCGTCGCTAAGTTCATTTCTTAAAAATATTGAAACGACTGTTTTATGTGCTACTCATTACATTTAATATATTTAATTAAACTTAGTATCATATCAACTTCTTGGGATCTATTCCTTTGATTCTTCCTGATCTTTGAGTGATGTACATTTAGACTGTAATTTATGTATGCTTGTTTTTGTTTCTTGTTTTGTATATTATTATGTTGTATTTGTTGTTACGGAAATTTTTTTGTCTTGTACCAGCGACCTGTATGTGTTCATCATGTATTTTTATTTCACCCTGTATGCGCTGACAATATTAATAAATGAATAAATGAATGAATGGTCGCAAACGACATCTTGGGGTCCTTAGGCTTGTTCATAGTATACACACTAAAATATCTTTTAATCACCCTCTAAAAGGATCATTGCTTAAAGACCTACAAGTCTGTTTTTGTTTTGTTTTTTTTTAACTCATTTGTTTTATGCGAAAGAGTTCTTTGGGCCGTCAAAGAACCTTAATTTACTTTCATGAGCATTTTTTTTTTTTTTAGTTTTGTGTTATCGTGAACATTATGACCGCAGTTGTTTTTCGAAGTCTCGTTGGTTTAAAGCTATGCTCCAATGTATCTTTTTTTTTTTATTGTTACGGGGATAAGCCGGGGTTCTAGCCTATATAGCGTTGCCACTCTCCACACCTGTATTTTTCTTCAATAATTCCTTTTGAAAGTCGCCGTCCGAATCTGTATGCACAAGATATCAGTTGAGAGTCGTTGTTCGGGTATTCATGAGTTCATCACACATTACGAAAGGTGTTTGACGGCACTTAGGTAACCATGTCACAAAAAAAAAGAATTAAAATATCGACGTCGTACTTTCAGAAACCGTACTTTGACACGAGTATATATCTTCATTTGCATGTCATTTTCAAAATGAAGCTTACGCTTGATACACACTCCTATATACGCACACGCGCTTTGTTGTTTTTTATCTTGAAATGTAGGAAAATATGCACTGGGCAACTAAGAAATATTTTTTTTCTTCGGGTTTTTGCGTTCCTGCATCGCTCACATTCTCTCCTGACAAGAAGCTACCGCTTCGTTCTCTCTCTAGTGAAACATCGCCGATTTATCGCAGTTGTCGGCTCTCGTCGTATCCTGCAGGAAAATACACAAGCGCAAGGGGTTTAGACTCTCACAATTTCTAAGCAACAAACAATATCATAGTGCGTCGAAAAAACATGTAAACCGTAAAATCGTCTCGACAGTCGTACTCTTGTTTCAAACCACTAAACTCTTACATAAACCTTTCCCTGGACCTACAACTTGCCAAATATCAAACCTAGTTTCGGTCGTCTAAAGCTCTGTCTGCGTGCCAAAAGACACTCTGTTTTTTTTTTGTTTTTTTTTTTTTTTTTTTTTTACGGAGGGACGCATTTTTAAGAGCTCATATCGAAGCAATCGACAACGAGATTATACTGCATCAGAAATAAGCAAATAGTGCATTCCTAAGGTCTCAATTCTTACATAAAGCTTTTACTGGATGTCAAACCCGTATAAAAGAGACTATGGTTTCCGTTATTCATCTCTATGAAGGTGACGGAGCCGAGATTATCTTTTTAGTTTTGACCAAAGAACGTATTTTCGAGGGCCTAAAGTGACCTTTCACCTTTTTTCCCATCCCCCGATGACAGAAAAGAAAGGTCGCACAACATTTTCTTTATTGATTTATCTCGAGCAGGTGCGATAAACACACACACACACACAACAAACACACACACACACACACACACACACACACACACACACACACACACACACACACACACACACACACACACACACACACCGGTTTACCTCTGCCCTTTTGTCCGCACGCACAACAACGTGACAGAAAAAACAAAAGAACAAAAACAACACAAACTTTGATTGGCCGTTTCTACCGCGACGGTTCGATACTCGACTGCGATTCTTGACTCAGTCTCTCTGCTCCTGTGCAACGCGGCGCTTAATAAGACGCTTGACGCGTGGGCCCGTCATCTCGACACGAACAACCATGTTTACGTCGCAAGCCGATCTCCGCTTTCCTTTTTTTCCCCTTTTTTTCATGCCAGCTTTGGAGAAATAAAAGGATCTGCTTTTGGCCCCTCGACTATAATCGTATTCACCTCAAAAACCAGTTAAAAAAGAGGTCCGGACTCTCGCGGAACAATACTTATTTTCCCCTTCGTGTGCTGAATAAAGACATCAATAGGTGCATCTTAGATTAGGTCGATGTTATTTTATTAAGACGAACACGTTTCAAACCAACGAGAAGAACGTCGTTTCTTCCTTCCACAACTACACCTTTAAGAACTACTTCGCGCAGCGCAAGAATAATGCGCAAAGTCAAACGTCGGACGCCGGCGTTCCGCATTCTAATGTTGTCAGTGGCAGGATTAGGAAAGACCGAGCGTGGTCAATTCTGTTTGCCCTTTCTTGCTTCGTGATTGGTTCTTCAGCGTTCTTGCCTGCCAAGGCCGCTCTCTCGTTGGCTGCGGAGCCATAATGAAATGCTTGACTCGCCACGCCCCGCGTTTTCTTTTTTTTTTTTTTTTAATTGTCATTGATTATAAAATGGTTATGCGGAGCGCAAGTTAGTCTGTTTCTTTTGCGGGGGTTGGGGTGACGTCACAATACCGAGCTCTGATTGGCTCTGATTAATGAGGAATAGTGGGTAGACCTCAATGCTAGCTCCGTTGAGGAACAAGCAATTCGTGTTTCAACGCGAGGATTAGGCAAACATTCGTCCAACTTTCGTAAACTTTGCGGTGGAAGCGTGAGAGAAGTCGAACCCGGTTTAACTCGGTGCAGGTTTGCGACGTTCCTACCCTCAACGCGACCACTGAAACCGCACTACATCTTACAAAATGCACGGTGTTTGTCGCAGAGAGATGATGACGGAATTATCTGCCGTGCCAACACATTCTCAACTTTCTTGAACATCGACGCCTCAGCGCACGCACGAAAGTGAGAATTTCAACTGAAACAACAACAACGGACATCGCAATGTTCCCTGGGGTATTTTTCTATACGACAGTCATAAAATATTACCGTATTTACTCGAGTAATAGCCGCACTATTTATGAACAAGGCCTTTGCGTCTACTTTCCACAAAGCACATATACAGCCAATCATCGCATTGCGCATAAATAACATAGCGAATGACTAGATCAAGAGCAGGAGTCTCCATACAAACGCAACCTTAACATATGGTATCTTCGCGCGAAGACGTAATCTCTGTCCTGTAAACCGCTGAAATCATGCTGTTGATCGTGGTGATTGGCAATCCGCGTGCTCCGCGGAAAAGGAAACCCTCAGGTTTTCTTCATAAACAGTGCGGCTATTACTCGAGTAAATACGGTAATGAGCAGTAATTACACTTTTGGACCCGTATAATTTTTATTCCACGGCTTTACACATTTTTCTTTTTTTTTTTTTTGCGAAGAATCTTATAGTTTGCATTTACAAAAATCATTAATTTCTGCTTTTTTTCCACGAAAGATTGTAATCTTCACGAGGACTGTAATTGCTTGCGGGTATCATAGAACGTACACCAATTAGAATTTTGATATTTACAAAAAATTTTCTTTTTTTTTGTTTTTTTTCCACGGAATGGTTCAGAAAGATGGCCATTTAGACTCGAGCATGTTCCAAGCGCCTCAGACAGCTGTCTGCGAACTGAAGTTTTGTGTGACGTATTGGCAGTGTGACCGCGTTTCTGAAACACCAGCAGCCGGTAACAGCGCGGCATTCCAGCCGCGTGCAGCTCCACCCCCGTTGGCAGTAACTTGCCGCAACGCGCTCCCACGCAGCCCGAGGACGATCGAAGGCGTGGGATGTGAGCTACCCCCACGCGCCTCTCCAACCTTTTTTTTTTTTTTTTTTTTTTTTCTACCGCCGCGAGTTCCAGTGCCTCGGAGTCAGGAGCCTAGCGCGAAAACAGACGGGAGCACTGAGAGGGGTCATAAAACATTTGTTTTTCGTTTCCTTTGTTCCCTTTAATCTACCGGGTGTTCTAAACGAAAGAAAAGAAGAAGGTAAACCTTGTTTACCCCATCGCAAAAGTTATATACGCATCGCCGAATGCTCAGCCACATCGCCTAACTAAAGATCTATATATTGCCGCGCGCGCAGTTGACCAAGTAGGTAGGGCACTCGTGGCCCAACGATTATCGCGCTTGCCTTCCTCACAAACAGCCAAGGTTCGATGCCTGGCCGCGGGTGTGCATTTTTGTTGACTCTGTAATGTGATGTTTTGGTATATTCGAGAACTGTGTTGCTGATTCTAAAGTCACTGGATCCTTGGAAAGTAGCGCCATTACCTTCCCTACCTGCTAGCCGGACACAAACGGATACTAACGTACAGACGACCCATACCTCGCAAGGCGATTGGCTAATCGTTTCTCGTTTCCATGAAAATCACCATCTTGGTCCATTTAAATCTTCGAAGCTTCCAGGGGGTCGTTCAAAACCAGTCGCGCCAAGATCACCATGGTGCATCATCCTACTGGAAGCGTTTCTCGCCAATATAAGAGTCTTTGGCACTTTGTATGCGATCAAATTATTAATTATGCCCATCTCCATGAATCTCTTACAATTATGTTGTTCTTCTTGCGTATTTCAAGACAGTAAACTTATTTTTCAGTGCCTCCAAGCACCGACACAGCATCTGGTGGTGGTACGAATGTGTACGCTTGTTTCGCCGGTGTGAGGTTAGCAAAATCTCAGTATACAAAAAACGACTCCATAAAGCTACCCGTCACCAACGAATCTAGATCGGCTCACCAAGAACGGAGGGGTCAGGGAGAAATCGCTCATTTCACGGACCAAGATGGCGACAACACGGGGAGCTTGGCGTTACTTTCCCAGGATCCAGTGACTTTAGCTGATTCCAGGTTAGAATGTTCTACGCGCCGAACCTTCTACGCCGATTGTTCCAGAAGCCCACGCGTGTACAAAAGGGGCTCCGCGTGGCAAGCCGCAGTCAGTCATAGGCTAGCGCCAGATTCGGCCTCTTCGCCGACATCGCCGCTCGCTTACGACACCTGTTCTTTTGACCCTTTGTTGAGGCACAAGTTCGCCTTCATTAAACCTTTAGTTTCTTCACCGAACTCCGTCTCGTCACTTCACCCGTGACGTCTGGTGGAGGTGCGGAGTGGCAACCCAAGCCGCGGGCTCCCCCAAGGCCATGCAGCGCAAACCCGTCCCTGGGGCGCCCTAGACGGAGACCAGCAGACGAACTTGAGTCCCGAACAAGCCGCCAGAACCAGGGTGCGTCTCCAGAGTTTGGGCCACTGCCAGATCCTCAGCAAAAGAACCCGTCGAACCCGAGGATGACCACACAGGCACTGCAAACTGAGACTCCCGCCGCCACCGCCCCCATTGTCTAAATGCACGTTACCCCACGTACTCCGACGCCCTTCCATGGCGAAACTTACAAAGACATCGAGGACTGGATCGTCCAGTATGACCGTGTGGCGCGACACAACGGGTGGACCGACAAGCAACGCCTGCAAAACCTGTACTTCGCGCTAGAAAACACTGCAAAGCAAAGGGTTTGAAAATCACGAAGCCGCTTTGACATCGTGTGACATTTGCAATCAAGACTTGAAGAGGACCTTTGCAAGTCAACATCGACGAGAAAGGGTGGAAGATTTACTGCGAGCGCGAACGCAGGGGCCGCACGAGAGCGTCACCAGCTTCGTGGAAGATGTTCTCTGTTTGAGTGCACGCAGCGATCCTTCAGCCAACAACGGGAAGAAGCTTCGAGTCGTAATGCGAGGTGTGGAGGACGAGGATCTTCAGCGGCCTCGTTCGAAACCCTCCGACAACTGTAGAAGAATTTGTTGCCGAAGCCACAAACATCGAGAGAGCACTGCTGGCCAGAGCCGGTCGCTACCACCGCAGCGTCAACGTCCCGGCTCACACTACATCCGGACTTGACTGCCGCATGGGGGTCAGCAACTTCCGCGAGATTATTCGTGCATGTTGTCCTGGAGGAACTCAAGAAGTTGCTTCCAGTTATTTATCGCCCATCCACAGTTTCAGCCGCCGAACTGGATCGAGAAGGACTTCAGTAGGCATTCCAACCGGAGGTTTTCATCGCCGTGCCAGTTCCCGAGGAACCAACGCTAAGCTACGCCGCCATGGCCCGAAAGACCGTCGCCAGCCAACCACCGGTACACGGCGCCACCTCGACGAGACGCCCCGACGCCGGACAACCTCTGACGACGAGGAAGAACGTGTCCAGTACGTCCGTCCGGAACAGCCTGCATCCAGAAAGACAGACGTGTGGAGGACGCCCGACCGACGCCCTCTGTGCTTCCACTGTGGGAAAGCAGACTACACCTACCGCCAAAGCCCACACCGACGACTCGGGCTGCTTGAATTCCACCCGAACGACCAGCGCCCCCGTTATGGTGAACGCCCTCGGAAAATCGACGAGCACCTGCGACGACCTCAGTTCCCCGAGCCTGCGTCCCGCCGAGAGTTCCGGTCGCCGTCGCTACGACGTCCAGCTTCGAAGAGGCACCGACCCCGACGTGAAAACCTGTCACCCCTCGCTCCTCGCCGGGAAAACTAGGCTCGGCAATTCCTGTACGGGGAGTTGTTGAAGACGACAGACGCCAAGATCCTCCACGAACGTCGGAGGGCCCCCACTCGAACCCAACCAGAGACCGAAACGACGCTCCTGCAACGGTTAAAAATAACCTAAACGTCGTTATTGACGGCCACGACGCATCGGCTCTCGTCGACACCTGAGCAGACTACTCCGTCCTGAGTGGGAGGCTCTCTCAACGCCTTCGGAAAGTGACGACGCCGTGGGATGGCCCACAGATACGGGCTGCCGGGGGACATTTTATCACGCCAGTCGGAAGATGCACTGCTCGCGTCGAGATTCACGGCGAGACGTGTCAGGTAAAGTTCGTCGTTCTACGAGACTGTGCGAGAGACTTATACTCGGAATGGACTTCTTGTGGGAATACGGCGCCGTCACCGACCTGAAAGTCAACGAGTTGACGCTGCAGAAACCTGTCGTAATGCTTAAGGATCAGAAACCTACGGCAGCCACGTCAACTACAGTGGGTGTACCCTCCGAACTTGCCACCACGCTCGAGTGTAGTTGTGCCTGTCTGGACCGAAAAAGGCATCTGCGGAGACGTTCTGCTGAAAGGTTGCATCCAACTGCTCCTAGGAAGAGGGATCAGCGTCGCAAGAGGCATCGCGGAGCTCCAAGACGGATACACTGTTGCACTCGTAACGAACTTCCGACAGGAGGCATAGCACTTTACGAAAGGCACCGCTGTGGGACACGTCGAGGAACTCCCGGAGTCAGCCACAATCGCCGAATATCAGAAGACCTATCTTCGTGGCCACACAAGACAACGCAGCCTTCGCAGTTCGACATATATCCAACCCTGCAAAACCCACAAGGACGACAACTCCGTGACCTTCTCGCCGAATTCAATGAGTGCTCCTCCACGTCGTCAAAGGTACGCCAAACGACGGTTGTGAAACATCGAATTGTTACTGATGACGACGCGGTTCCTGTTCATCGGTCGCCGTACCGTGTCTCTGTGAAAGAGAAAGAAGCCATCCTGTTGTGTACTGAAGACTGAAGTGTATCGTGAGAGAGCGCGGTGCTCGAGCATGGGTCAACGCACCTGCGCGTGCCAACGCGAGCCACGGCCGCTTCTACGCCGAGCCTTCTCGAACAGGACCATGTTGTACCATAGCCTCCTTTATACTGTATAAAGGAGGCTATGGTTGTACATATCTGAGTTAGTAAAGCGGGGCGCATCGCGCTAAGTCCACCAAGGTGTGCTGTCTCGCTCGGTACTTAACACTGGCGACAACCTCCTCACCGAAGAGGCCAATCCCTCCGCCTGCCGCTACCGGCAACACAACAAGCAACACGGAACAGCACCGTTAAAGGGCCTTTCCTCAGAATTCATGCTGGCGTTGCAATGGTGCGCATGACCCCAAAACATGCCGCTTTGCTGGGGCTGTCTGTCACTTCTGCAATAACAAGGGGCATATTGTCGCAGCATGCCGCCAAAAGGCGAGAGCCGGACGTCGACGGTCAGCTGTTCGCAATAACAAGTTGGAGACGATGGGACCATTACCGAAGGACTATGAGGTCTTCACCATTGAGCCGCCTGTGTTCTGCGATGTTTTGATCAATGGCCGTAGCCTGCGGAAGGAAATCGACCCTGGATCGGCCTTCACTGTCATCAACTCGGGTGTTATGCGCCAGCTCCACATCTCCAAGAGCTGCTCCAGACCGCGCGCCTTCCGACTACGGTCCTATACGCAGCAGTGTCTCGAAGTTCTTGGAACTGTAACAGCCGACGTGTCCTTCAAGGAGAAGAAAATTAAATTGGAACTTGTGGTTGTCAAAGGGTTTGGTGTGAGCCTGCTAGGACGCGACTGGTTCCGGTCCTTGGGTGTCTCCTTGGAGGGGGTCCTTCATGTCGACACATCGCCGCCTCAGGTGGAAGCGGCTGCGGTTCACAACGTGACTGACGAGTTTCCCGAGCTTTTTCAGCCAGGACTCGGAAGAAGCAGGGGACCCCCTGTTCGTGTGGATGCCGACCCTGCCGCGACTCCCACAATTTTTTAAGGCTCGTCAGATTCGACTTTCTCCGCTGCCCAAGGTGGACGACGCCATCGACAAACTGGTCGAACAAGGAATTTTTGAACCAGTACGGCATTCCTCAAGGGTGACCCCAGTCATGCCTATTCTCAGAAAGAACGGGAACATTCGCTTGTGCGGTGATTACAAGTGCACAGTGAACAGAGTCATTCGATGGGAAACATACCCTTTACCAACTGCCGATCAACTGTTCGCCAAACTGGCTGGGTGTGAAAAGTTTTCACAGTTGGATCTAGAACAGGCCTACCACCAGAAGGTAGTGGATCAAGCTACAGCGGACCTCCAAACAGTCAACACTCATCGGGGTCTCTTCAGAGTCGCCCGTTTGCAGTTCGGCGTCGCTACGGCTGTAGCAATCTTCCAACGCTATATGGAAGAGCTTCTCGCTGGACTCGAAGGTGTTTTAGTGTTTCTCGACGATATTGTGATCGGCGGTCAGAACGATGAAGATCATGAGTCTCGTCTCCGAGCCGTGCTGAAAATAATCAGTGACGACGGGCTCCGCCTGAACAAGGACAAGTGCAGTTTCAGAGTGCCTGAAGTGTCTTTCCTGGGATACAAAATTGACAATGAAGGCATCCTCCCCACTGAAGACAAGGTTCAGGCTATTCAGACCGCTCCAGAACCGCAAGATAAACAACAGTTGCAATCCTTCCTAGGACTTCTGAACCTCTACGGCCGCTTCTTAAGGGGGGCTGCTCACGTCTTGGAACCCCTACATCGGTTGCTGCACCAAGGTGCATCGTGGAAGTGGGGAGAAGAGGAAGCGGTAGCTTTCTGACGCGCCAAAGATCTTCTACAGTCTTCGACCGTGTTGGCACATTACGACGTCGAGCGTCCCTTAATATTGGCCTGCGACGCTTCTTCGTGTGGCCTAGGTTTCGTCATGAGCCATATGTCATCGTCCGGTGGAGAATTCCCCGTGGCCTTTAGATCAAGAACAATGACAAAAGCCGTATGAAACTACTCGCAGACGGATCGTGAGGCGTTGGCTGTCGTAGCTGGTGTGAATAAGTTTCGTCAGTTCTTGTATGGACGACATTTCAAGATTTTTACAGACCATACGCCTCTTCTGGGGTTACTGCACCACAGCAAGCCAATTCCTCAGGTTCTATCACCGCGTCTGTTGCGCTGGAGCCTGATGTTATCCCAGTACGATTATGAGCTCATTTACAGACCTGGGAAACAGATGGGCAACGCTGAAGTTTTCAGCCGTCTTATTCAGAAGATTCCGGATTTTGAGGTACCTCCTCTTCGTGATGTTCTCCTCATCGAATCAACGCCGGAGGTACACATCGTCGCAAAACAAGTGGTTTTGCTGACGAAGAAAGATCGTGTTCTTTCCCGGGTACTGCGTTGGATCCTGCACGGCTGGCCATCGGAGAAACCTCCAGAGGTTTTCAGGCCTTACTACTCTCGCCGCGACAAACTGTCTGCCTATAATGGTTGTATTCTCTGGGGCAGCCGTGTCATCAACCCCCCCCCCCCCCACCTCTTCGAGAAGCCGTGTTAGACCTATTGCGCAGCGGTAATCCGGGTGTTGTGAGGATGCAGGGTTTTGCAAGGGGTTATGTCTGGTGGCCGGGCCTTTACCAAGATATAGAACGCCGAGTGTGGTGCTGTGTTCCATGTGAGGAATCCCGAAACGCCCCAGCCCGCGCCCCGGTCCACCCGTGGGAAGTTGCGACAAGACCGTGGTCGAGACTGCACGTCGACTTTGCGGGTCCCTTCCAGGGCGAGTATTTTTTCATCGTAGTGGATTTCCACTCCAAATGGCTGGAAGTCCTGCGAGTCAAATCTACGTCCGCCTCGGCTGTGATCACTGTACTCCGTACCTTATTCGCTACGCACGGACTGCCGGACGTGGTGGTTTCGGACAATGGTACTGCCTTCACTTCAGGCGATTTTAGGGATTTCCTCCGTCGAAACGGCATCCGTCAAATCCTGGTGGCACCGTATCACCCATCTTCGAATGGCCGAGCCGAAAGGATGGTGCAGGAGACGAAGAAGTCACTAAAAAATAATTCGGGGGGACTGGTCTGTTTGTCTGGCCAGGTTCGTGTTCGAGCAACACATTCTTTCAAGCACCTCAACAGGAAAGAGCTCTGCGGAGCTTCTGTTCGGTCGACAACTCCGATCAGCCTTGGATCAGCTACATCCTGATCAACAGTCAGTCATGACCCAGCGCCAGGAGGCATCTTTCGATATCGACGGTCGGAAGGCTGTTCGACAGTTCGCGCAGGATATTACCGTGTTTGCTATGACTTTCAGCGCAAGCGGGAACCGCTGGTTGCCAGGGGAGATTTTATGCCACTTGGGACCTGTCTCTTACCAGGTACAGCTTGAAGAGGGACGTGTGTGGCGGCGACACATCGATCACATCCGATGTAAAAAATGCGATGTGCCAAACCCTACTCTGAGGGGCAGCTGCGACGTGCCAGACTTCGGAACTACTGGCCATGACGTCTGTCCGGACGTCACGTCAAGTACGGAAGAGTCCGTACAGGATAACCTATCAACACCGCATCCGCAGTCTCCAAATCCAACTCCAGGTGTTTCTTCGTTAGGACGCCCACAGCGTGAACAGCGTCGTCCTCGGTACTTGCAGGATTACGTTTAGGGGGAAGGTGTTGTGTACTGAAGTGTATCTTGAGAGAGCGCGGCGCGCGAGCATGGGTCAACGCACCTGCGCGTGCCAACGCGAGCCACGGCCACTTCTACTCCGGACCTTCTCGAACAGAACCATGTTGTACATATCTTAGTTAGTTAATCAGGGCCCGTTTGCTCGAAGCTGGTTAACTCTAACCGCGGTTAAAAGTTAGCCGCGTTTCCCTACCTAGGTACCTCCGAGTACCTAGCCGCGTTCGACAAAAACTCGATGCGCAATTTCTCCGTGTTTTATTATGATGCGGTAGCTCCCGCCACCTGCCGGTCGAAACAAACAAAAAGCCTTTTAAGAAACTTTTTCACTAGTTTTGTCTTTATTAAGAAAAATAAAACCGACATCTTATCGTAGTGTTTCTTTTTATGCTTAAAATATATGTATATACTTTAAAAAATCATAACTATTTTGATGCAATTATTATTTCGCCAAACACAGCATAAGTTTGCAGCGCTGATTTCGGATCTGGCAACGGCCTTTATAGATTTGTTGTTTTGTTCTTGTATCTTGCAACGCACGTTTCCCCGCGCTTTAGTTATCAGCTGATTTTCGCTGTTTGTCTTCTCTGCCGTTTGCCCAACCGACCCTCTGACTCGCCCGACGACTGACTGACAACTGATTTGCGGACGGGTTGACGAAGATAAGGGACGCAATGTCGACTGTGACGCGACGCCGACGTCGAAGAGAGCCCGTGTTCGCCCAGTACGCTGTTGTGATGATGGGACGGCAGCGTGTGTTCCGTGACCGCCTGAACCCTTTGGAGGGGTTCGACGAGGACGAACTGCAGGAGCGCTTTCGATTCGGTCGCGCGGGCATTGTGTTCCTCGCCGACACATTGCGCCCGGACTTAGAGCGGCCGACGCCTCGCAGCCGTGCCCTCCCTGCAGAGCAGCAGGTCGTTGTCGCCCTGTAGTTCTACGCCACGGAGAACTTCCTCATCACCGCAGGGGACTACAACCCTGTGCACGTCTCCACTGCTTCGCGGACTGTGAGGCGGGTGACTGGCCTTGTCACGTCGTGCCTGAGACTTTATAGGGTAAGTGGTGTGGAGCATCTCCTGGCGCGTCCCCATACTAGGCGCATGTGCATGCAAGTTTTCCGAGAAGGACGCCTGGGCCTAGATTGCTCGATGAGCAATCACCATTATTTCAGAAGAGTAACCCTTTGTATAGAAATTTTGGTGCGTGAATACCTGAGTTCGTTGAAGGGGGTCTTCTCAGTACACCTATTCTGCAATTTATTTACGGCGCACCACCTGTGCAATGACCCTTCAGTTTTGTTTCTTAAGCTGTAGACTTGCTAGCATGAATATCTGCCAGCGTATCGATCCCCCCGGTACCTCCCTAAAGGAACATTAATAGTGTTGCTTCAGCACTCGATATTTGTTTTCTGGTTATGAGCGTGACATGCAGACCAGTGAACTGAGCAGTAAAATTACACGAACCAACTGGAGTGTACAAATTGACTCCCTTAGTACCTATTATTGGTGCAGGTGCAAATGCAACTAAACTACAAATAAAGTAGGAGTGCAGATATTTATAAACAGCCTGGTTTCTACACTCCCAACTATGCACTTGGCGCTACTGAGCTAGTCTTGCGGCTGCTGTGTACTGTCATTCTGCGGACAAAGTTTTTATTGCTCGCTATTGATGGAGATGAATGATAGGTGTGTTATTTCTAAGCATGTGATCACAACAACAATACCATGGCTGTTTATGTCATAGTGCTACAGACTGACTCAAACTCATGTACAATGCAGGTGGCCAGGTGAAGCTGAGGGTCATGCCTTGCAACAGGCCTTCTTTGAGGTCGGTGGGTTTCCTTCGGTCGCAGGTGCTGTTGATGCCTGGAAGCACCCACGACTCTAGGATATTCACCGAGGGCTCGGCGTCAGGCAAGCGGGCCGATGGCGTCTACGATGGTCTACTGCTTGGAGATAGCGGCTACACCCGGCAAGCCATGGCTGATGACGCCCTTCTCTCCGTCATCAGCGGTGGAGGTCGCCTACAATGCCTCGCATAGCACAACGAGGAGCATCGTGGAACGGTAAAGCCAGGCTATGCGTCCTTGTTCGACGCTTCAGGGTTTCGGCACATTGAGGCACCTAAACTTTTTTATATGGTTGTGCCTGCTTTTTACATTTGTTGCCATTTTTATGTTCTTGCACAGAAGGCTACGGCTGCTCAGAAGCAAGGAAAGGAAGGCGTATCTATACTCCACCTTATTTATACTACTGGCTATAACCTACTGCCATAGCCTGTAATGTTTATTCTAAGGTTAGCCAGCTTTGTGGGAATGAAGTAAGTCAATTCACAAAATTCAACCATTTATCAGCTAACTCTATATGTCACATTAATTATTACATTTCATTCGCTCTTTTCTGTTTGAACTCCAGAATAGAAGTTAGAACTTCTCTGAAACATATTTTCCTGTCGGTGCTGTATGACTGGGTTCATTAACCTACAAGTTTTGACTAGAAGTTCATACTTTTCAAACATTAGCAGTTGTTAGAAATGCCTAAATGTAAAGCAATTCTTAGAAGAAAAAAAAAAAACAGTCCTTGCGATGTGAAAAAAAAAAAAATACACATTGGCTTAGGCAGGTCTTGTTTTTGGACAGTTTGAGTACAGACATATTCAAACATATCCTCTTAAATACTGCTTATCTCAAACTGCATTTTTCTTGCAGGTTTCTGCGAAGAAAATTTTCATTATATCAGTGATGGGATTGCTGCGCCATTTGCCCCAAAGTGATTACCCTACTACGTTCTGCTACATTTAACCAAAATGTGAGGAATTGGCTCCAGCATAGTGCCAAAACTTAATGTCACTTTAATAATACTGAAAATATAATAGCTCGGGCCTCGCTGCCCGGCCAGACCGTTATGATATGCTTACACAAGTTTTTAGGTTTTCAAAACTTTTGATTATCGTCTCAAATACCATACTATTCGATCACATTTTGTATGAATGACAGACAGTATCTGAAAGTTTCGTAATAATTTTCATGTTGCCTGTTCATTCTGGAGTGTTAGCTAGTGTCGTTGAGTGCGCTTTTCACCGCGCACTGGTATACTCCGCAGCGCACCCTGTGTTAAGGGGAAAGCACTCCTCCAAAGCGAGACGCAGAATTGCAACACAATTCCTGAATACAACTTCGGCTCGTAAATATAAATTGAGAGATCCTGGCGGTACCTCTTTCGAAATCGAGATTTAGTAAGGGTACTTTGGTATTGCAAGAACAATTATATGTGCTCTTATGTATGTTTATTTATTTATGCCAACTCAGTTGTTTAGCTATCAATTTTTTATAGATGTGAGTAGATTAGAACTAAATTTGACAGGAGCAGTGGACGGAATCTCAGGAAGAACCTGAATGAGTTTGAGGGGTTTGTTTTTAAGTTTCGTTCACATGCCGTTTTCGCTATGAAGTTCTAAAGATAAAATGTAATTTATGTTGATAATCAAATGACAAGTGCTTTGCTTTTTATCTGAATTATAAATTGCAGTTTTATTACAGCCTCTAGAACTTGAAGGAAACATCAGTTTATGTGATCAATGTTATTGTACTATTTCAGTGGCATTCAGTACCTAAAATAACCATTCAAAGCAGTTTGTATTGTCCGTCTTCACTCACCTTCTTGTCACCTTGTCATGGTGCTTCTCCATGCAACTGAACACGATAGTTTTGTGTTTGAGGGACTCTGCTGTGCAGTTGATGCTAACAAAGGTTTGAATGTATGTGAGAAGGCAATGTAGACATTGACTTTTAGTTGGACAGGCCGAAAAATTAAGCTTGACACAATGTTTGCATTGGTATGAATAAAAATTAATGTGTGCTTATGCTACAGAAGTTCTTTTTGTTGTTCCAAAATTGACTTTTCACTGCTCCAAGAGCTGCGTCAAAATGACTCGGACCAATCACATCACTGGTATCTTTAACGAAATCTGCATATCATTACTATGTTAAAATATTCCAGCAAAAATATGAAATATTAGGCATAATACCATGTTTTCAATGGGCTGGAGCGATGATAGACATCACATGCCGACCTCATTAGATGTTCTTGTTAAACCACTTCAAAAGGATTAACAGATCTTGCTCTATTTATCCACTGTGCAGGACGATAGGCCAGCTCAAGCGTAGGTTCCACTGCCTCCATGCTGAGTTGAGGATGCAGCAGAGAGATGCTGTGACATCAGTGTCGCCTGCTGTGTCCTGCACAACCTGGCCAAGACATACCCCTGCAGCATGCCAAGGACTGTCCTCCCAGAAGAGGTTCCTGTCGAGCCCGTAGCGTGTCGTGATGAAAGCAATGAGGCTCGGTACGCCATTGTCAGCCACTTCATCGGTTGAGCGTAAGTATACCAATATATTGCACATGCTGCTTCGCATGGTCTTGAGTACCAGTGCATTGTGCTGGCAAGGTACCCCCAATGATGTAAAGTCGTCAAACATTACCTTCTACAACTAGGGCCCATAGCAAATATACCACATGGTTTCAAACAGGCTCGTGATTGGACCCGGCGGCCTGTAGCATTGGGCTTTAGTCCATCGTAGGACGAGACGGAGTATAGCAGATCTGAATCCAGAAACCTATTGACAGTTCCAAGTAAAATTAATTTTATTTCCCACCTGCTGTGTTGGCTTTGTCATATGTAAACAAATACATTCAAATTGAAAATTAAAAACAGCATATGTCAATGTTTACTCTTCTCCTAATTGTTTTTTTTAACAATTTGATTTGCAGTTTTGCACACAGTGTTTCCAGTCCCATTAAAGTTTTTTTTAAAGTTTTTTGGTCCTCTAGTAATTTTTTGACTGATGGTAGAACTCCTCTGCAGCAGTTGCTGCTGCGATCGTTGCCGTGGCAGCATGCTTAACCCTTTCTGTCCACTCCTTCTCCAGCAGGAGATTCGCTCCCTCCAGCTGCTGCTGCCTCTGTCTCCTGCAGGAACCGCTGTGAAGCCTCCCGGCACCAACGTCAGCTGTACGGCACATTCATTGGAGCTTGCTGCACCGCCTCCTGTGGCAGACTCTCGTGCAGCACTTCCGCTCCCAGAGGGACCAGGCTGTAGATCTATTCCCCTGGAGCTGCGACAAATGCATGTGTAAAAAGTGGTCAGGTTTTGTTTTTGTCAGTACGGGCAAAGAGAACACACTGTGCATAGTTTGTAACCCTGATAAAGATGCCAATGCTCTGCCAAAATTCATTCATACGTGTTGGTGCAGAGGACAAAGTTTGCTAGCTAAGTTGGTTTATATACTTACGTGCAGGCTTGAGGTCGGAGCACAGCGTTGTTACTTCTTTCACAATTGCCCAATACATTTTGTGGGAAAATGCGCATTTGGTTGTGAAGAGCATTTGCATGCATGTGTTCATACACTTTCACTGCTAAAGGTTTGAATGCAGCTGTGTAGCTATGTGATTAACAGTTCATGAAATTAGTGGTCACATTTCCAGTCAAATCTCGTTGCGCTGTGCACATTGATAGGACAACTTCAAACATTACAGCACATAGTTTCACTGGCATTGATTTTACTCGCACAGGTTACCATCATGGGAGTCGTTAACTTCACAACGGGAATGCAGGTAGTGTTTGAGCCAATTTTCCTAAGTTGGTAAAACTAGCAACAGGATGGTTGTACAGTGTGTGATCTTTTAATTTACATATTGAAAACCTGTTACAGTTAGCATAAAAAAGCCATTGCCACTTTGTTGCATTTAATTTTTATTAGATTATGGTAAACAGCTTTACCTCCTGATTTTTCATTGCATGCCGTCCTATTTCATAAATTTGTAGCTTCGGTAAAACTCTTTCAGCCTTGTTGAAAATAATGAGAAATGTGGTAGCGCTCTGTCTTATCAAATCTTGGAGTGTACTCTGGAAGACGGTTTCGTGACTTACTCTTCGACCCGCCTTTGAGCTTTTGTGGTTGAAATAAAACTGAAGCCAGATTTCCGAAACTTTCTTACGACAAAAGAGCTTGTAAATTTATCTTTCGACAAAGTTACCAACTTTTGGGTATTCCCGAAGCAAAATGTTCGCAAGTTTTGCACAAGTTACGGATTTCGTCGAAACGAGCGCAGCAAAACTTGCAAACATTTTTCTTCGGAAATACTCAAAAGTTTGTAACTTTGTCGTAAGATAAATTCCCTAACTTTTTTTGCCGTAAGAATGTTTTGGGGAATCTGGCCTCTGGTCTTCATATAAAAGTACTCGGCAGTAATGCTATTCAAATGGCAACATGCCCATCTTGTTATCAACATTTGTCCTCATCATTTAGAGCCTCGCCTGGAGCGACAGTTCTGCTTTACTATGACCGGTTCCTTAGCACCATTTACTCGTCACGCAATCGGGTCTAGAAACCAGTCACCTACTCTTCCGTGTCACCTATCGTGGCAACCAAACCCGCACAGGTTGGGAGAGTCCTCACCGATCGTCTCGAGGACGGCTTCAACGAGGGGCGCCAAGACATGGGGGTTTGGCCCAGCAACTATAAATTAAGGCATAGTAATTTCGTCTCGTCTACTACTTACTCGAGTCATGAGCAAAAACAAACAAAGTTCACTGTTCAACCAAGTATGTAAATGGAACTTTCATGGGAAAATCAAAATTAACAAATACTGCATGAGGCATTCTTTTAAACATTCAGTAACTGTGTCATAACATTGCTGAAACTGTGGACTATGTAATCATGCAATTTTTACTTTCTTACAGTTTGGCCTGTCGGCCTCGGTTGGCTTGGACCATTATGCTCTCTAAAAATGTGTGTTAATATTGTGTCCAAAGTTTTGGATCTTCCACTAGAACTGTTTTACGAGTTCCAGACAGCCTGTGCAGAACTTGTACATAAACTGCAATAAATGGTCTTCTGATGCTGTAACACTGCTTTTACTGCTGTTCTTAGAAGATGACAAGTCGACTCCCAGCAGAGGGCAAAGGTGCACGAATATACAAATGTCCATATACACGTTTCTAGGTTTGATTGTCCATATATTATCACTAAAGCAATGCAATATTTTTTTAACTTAAGAACACAAAGAACTTACCTGTGTGCTGTTCGTGCTTCTTGTATAAGCTGTACAGCCGTCTGGTCTTCTTTAAAAGGTTCCTCCAACACTGCTGTAATTGTCTGGGGTGCGCAAACAGCCCATGCCTGTCTTTCTTTTTGGGTCGTGATCCTAGCACTGAACTTCCCCATAATTTGATATTTTCGCTTTCCCACTACCCGAATTAGTTGTAATTATTCATCCAATGTCCAATTCCTCTGCCGTTTTATGCTGATGCTTGATGTCGCCTGACTCATTTTCTATTTCAAATTGGTTGTAATCGTCTGCTACGTAATTATCTCTTTACAATCCTAACAAGACATCTAGTTATCCCAAAACAAAATAAATTGACGAAAGACAAGCGCAAGAGAAAACATAGACACTTCTTTCATGATAGAAGCTTTGTTTATTTCCCAGTTGTACAAGTTCGGAGACGACAGTACCGAAGTTCGATCGAATGCCGTGCCGGCATCCGTGCTGGCAGTTTCTATTGAGGTAACGGATATTTGCTTCTGAGGAAAGTTTTTAGTCTACATCTTGCCTTCGTCGAACCGTCTCCCGCTGCAAGGGGGTCGTCGGTGTTGTGGATGCGCTGCAAATACAATACACGGCGAACTGTACTACAAACCAGACTCCGCGATTAGAGGCAGTTTTTCGGAGAGATTTGTTTCACTACCATGCGATCGCGGCTCAAGGTAGGTTTTATAAGTGAAAAAAAAGTAAGCCGGACGTTGATTACAACGCAAGATCTGCTGATATGACATTTTGATAGCGGTACGATCTCATAACTTTCTCGTGGAACATCGCGGCACTCACCTAGGTAATATATTTTGAAGGTCCCGCTGACTGTAGCATTCGTTGAAACAAGTCCACTTCAGAGGGCGATGCGTGAACTCGAACTTGACCTGACCAGTCAAGCGTGACCCTGCTCCCACAGCACGCTCGCCGTCCGGCGGTGGGCGAGCTGCCGTCGACTCCAACTGAAATGTCCCTTTCGTGGCACGAGGATGAGGCATCTTCGTAAAAATAAATGTTCTCAAGCGTGACGAGCAGCCGTAGCAGCCATATTGTCTGACGCTAGGTACTATTTGACTCCGGCGTCCCTACTCTGCAGGTCACGTGACCTAAAATTCCCTCTCGTAGGGAAATCCGGTTAACCGCGGTTAGTTAACCAGCTTCGAGCAAACGGGCCCAGGGCGCATCGCGCTCAGTCCACCAAGGTGTCCTGTCTCGCTCGGTACATAACACATCCAGAAACAGGTTCAAGAAAGGCTCGACGACGACATCGTCCAGGCATGAAACAGTCCGTGGGCTTTACCGGTCGTCCTGGTGAAAAAGAAAGACGGAACTCCACGGTTCTGCGTAGACTATCGTCGACTGAACGCCGTAACAAAAAAGAACGTCTACCCGCTGCCACGCATCCACGACACGCTGGACCGGCTACGCCACGCCCGATACTTTTCGTTAATGAACCTGAAGAGTGGGTACTGGCAGATCGAGGTCGACGAACAGGATCATGAGAAGACTGTCTTCGTCACGCGGGACGGACTGTACGATTTTAAAGTGATGCCGTTCGGACTGTACACAGCACCGGCGACCTTCCAGCGCGTAATGGACACAGTCCTTTCCGGCTTGAAATGGCAAAGCTGTCTTGCATACCTCGACGACGTCGTGGTATTCAAAACCGACATCGACAAGCACCTGAGACGTCTGCGAGCCGTGGTACAGGCTATCCAGAATGCTGGACTGACACTAAAGCCGTCAAAATATCGGTTCGCTTAGGGCAAGCACAAATTTCTGGGCCATGTCGTGAGTGCTCAGGATGTAAGCCCTGACCATGCAAAAACATCCGCTATCGCCTAATTTCCGAAGACATCAGGCAAGAAAGCTGTACGAAGATTTCTTGGGTTGTACGCTTACTACAGACGTTTCGTTCACAATTTTGCCAAGATTTTTGCACCGCTCACGCATCTGATGAAGGACAACGTGAAGTTCCAATTGGTTGAGGAAAGACTCCAGCCGCCTCCTATCCTCGGACACTTCGATTCATCAACGAAAGCGGAAGTTCACACGGACGCCAGCAACACCGGACTCGGCGCAGTACTCGTCCAAAGACAAGACGGAGCAGAGAGGGTGATCGCTTACGCAAGCCGGGCACTGTCCGAGGCAGAGAAAAATTACTCAAAGACCGACAAGCAATGTCTTGCGGTCGTCTGAGCGTTAACCAAGTTCCGCCCGTACCTGTACGGGATCCCGTTCCGCGTTGTCACGGACCACCACGCACTCTGTTGGCTCGCCAACCTGAAGGACCCGTCAGGACGTCTCGCTCGCTGGAGTCTTCGACTGCAAGAATTCGACGCAACCATTGTGCAGAAGTCTGGCCGCAAGCATAATGACGCCGAATGCTAGCAGTTGTACTGCACTGGCTAAATTGCTCATCTACAGCGAGTGCTCGTCGCAACTTTAAATGGCTGACCAACTACACGCTGTATACATATCCCCACAACCACAATTATTATTGACGCCAAATGTTTGCCAAGAGCCCCAGTCGAATCTCCTTCCAACAGCTCCGACAATCACAATGACACCCGTTTTCTCGGCGCAGTTACAGATACCGACATCGGAGCACTTCAACGAGACGACCCGGAACTTCGCGCCGTGATCAACCACGTCGAAGGTCAAGGAAGTTCAGTTCATCAACTTGTGGCCCGGAGCTTGTCGAGCTTCGTTCGGCGGTGATGCGTGTTCTTCAAAAAGAACTTCAGAACCAGCAACCCCGCCTGGCTGCTGGTTGTTCCTACCAGCCTGCGAGAGGAGCTCTTTCAAGCATGCCACGACGACCCAACGGCTGGACACCTTCGCTACAGCAGGAAGCTCGCTCGGGTTCGTGACAAGCTACTGGCCGAGACTCCAGAAAAACGTACATCTGTATACACGATCGTGCCACGAGAGCCAACGACGTAAGCAGACTGCGGCGAAGCCAGCAGGACACCTGCAGCCAATATTTACCCCGACTACGCCTTTCCAGCAGGTCGGAATGGATTTACTTGGGCCGTTCCCAACATCGACGCAAGGAAACCGGTGAATTATCGTCGCGACCGATTATCTTACACGATACGTCCTTCGACACGGCGCACCCGAAGTGCTGACCACAAATCGGGGGTCATCTTTCGTGGCACAACTGACTCAAGAGGTTCTTCAGCTCAGTTACACCAGCTATCGACGAACCACCGCTTATCATCCGCAGACCAATGGGCTAACAGAGCGCCTCAACAAGACGATCGCCGACATGATCTCCATGCACGTCGACGTAGAGCACAAGAGGTGGGACGAGGTGTTGCCGTACGTTACGTTTGCGTACAACACAGTGGTTCAAGAAACCACGGGAATGACGCCGTTCCAACTGGTACACGGCCGGACGGTTATCACGATTCTCAACGCCATGCTGCCTCACGATGGCAACGACGACGCTCAACTGATATCTCAACGCGCAGAGGAAGCTAGTCAACTGGCAAGAATCAAGATTCAAGACCAACAGCGAGTCGACGCACGCCGGTATAATCTTCGTCGCCGGGGTGCTCCCTTTCAACCCGGAGACCGGGTATGGGTGTGGTCATCGATACGGTGCCACGGTCTCAGAAAGAAGCTTCTAAAACGCTATTTCGGACCCTACAAGATCATCCGACGCCTCGGCGATCTGAACTACGAAGTTTTTTCCTACGGAACGCGCCCATCTGCAAGACGCCAGCCAAGACCCGAGGTTGTTCACATCGTTTGGCCCAAGCAGTATTACGAACGGTAGAACTTTGGACTCTCGTCAAAGAGTGAACTGTAAACTGTAGCTCTGTGATTCTGTTGTATTTGTGTCTTCGTTTTGTGCTGCATCAGGACGATGCGCTTTTTAAAGGGGGGGGGGGGGGGGGGATTAATGCCGCGTGCGCAGCTGACCTAGTAGGCAGCGCGCTCGGGGCCTAACAGTTATCGCGCTTGCCTTCCACGCAAAAAACCAAGGTTCGATGCCTGGCCGCTGGTACAAGTTTTTGTTGGCTCTGTAATGTGATGTTCTGGTAAATTTGAAAACAGTGTTCCTGATTCGAGGTTACAATGTTCTACGCGACGAACCTTCTACTTTATTGTTCCAGAAGCCCACGCGTGTACAAAAGGGGCTCCGCGTGGCAAGCCGCAGTCAGTCTTACGCTAGCGCCGGATTCTGCAGACGCCGCCGACATCGTCGCTCGCTTACGACACCTGTTCTTTTAACCCTTTGTTTTGGCACAAGTTCGCGTTTATTAGACCTTTAGTTTCTTCACGGAACGCCGTCTCGTCACTTCACCCGTGACAATATCCCCGACAAAATGAGAACAGCAGGGACGAGGATCGGTTGTCCCGCTGCCTCTAGCGCCAGCTCCCTATCATTATCTCATTCAATATCTAAATGGCCATATCCAAAATCTTCGGATGTAAAATGGCAGCCAACGGATCCCGCGAATACGTGAAGATGAACGGCGTCTACTGTCGGGAACGGACTGTGTTATAAATATCTGAAAATAGCGTAGATATATTTTTTTTTTCTTTTTTAATTACATAACGGTAACCTCTGAAACTTATGCATTTTGTCCTAACCACAATGATCACTCACAACTTGCGAGGCACAGATTTCTTAAGTTGTCAGCCACACTTTACGTTTCTAAAGCTCTATAGGTCACTAAGCGGGTTACATTAAAAGCCGAGGCTGACAGGTTTTTGAATTTTTTTTCAATGCATTGTTTATTTTTTTGCAATGCAAAAAAACACGGTTCCCTTTTTGTATTGTTTTTCCAGAGCACCCTGTATTACAGATTGGTCAACTTGTAATTCTTTGATGTTCGGTACCGGTATCAGTTCAAGTTTAAACGAGGTAGTTCTCGTGGAAACTATACAAGCCTACGTGACGGGCTGAGTGGCAGTAAAACGGGAAGTCTTCCTTCTGAAAAAAAGCACTGCATTTGGTTTTAGAAACTGACTGTTCTCGAATCCAGGTGGATGCCCAATTGTTAAACTTCGGCAATCACGAGGCTTGTTATATATTTAGGCTAGGAATGTGCGGCTTGCCATTGGAATCGATTAGCGCTGAGTAATTCACAGAGTTGACAGTGCAAGGGAAAGACACGACAAACGCTCTTCGATTCGAACTCCCACTCGCACACCCTTACATTGGACATAAAAAAAAACAGTTTCCTGTGGCAATGAACAGGATGGAATGTCATGATCAGTGCCATGGCTCAGGCTGCTTTTTTTTTTAGCTTAAAAATATGGACAGCTTTGTCATTCACCTAGATAGCTCTCTTCATAGATTGCTGTGATCGGCTCCCCCGATAGCTTTTCGGGGAAGTATAGTCGCTCCAAAGATTACAAGTAATATCAGTATTTCCATAATTTACTACCTAATAAACGCAGTCAAACAAATTACTCCAAAAATTAATCGATTACAAATTGTTTGATTGCTTGTAATGAGTAGAGTGCAAGTCTGCCGGCAGCTTACGAAGCGCGGGGCGTGGCAATGTGCAGTATTTGGTTTCGGCAACCCCTCGCTTCTCATGTGTTCGTGCGAGCAACCCGGAAAACAAAAAAGTGTCTCTCTCAAACGTTTTTGTAGATTCGCTGTCTTATTGTTTTGGTTGGCATGGATCTTTCTGACGCCTAAAATTAAAATAATGTTCGATCGTGTGGAATTAAATCAAATGAAAATTGTTAAAGCATCCAGCAGATCGAAAGCTTGTCCTATACAAATATACACAAGCGGACACATATGCGTATATATACTGTAGTATGCGCACAATGGCAAACATAGTTGAAGAGAACCACCGTCAAGAACACAAACATGCTCGCACGCCTACGCAGCCAATTAATTAAATTGCACGTGGACAATGTTTACGAGGAGAGTTTATGTAAAAAGATGGGACTGGAAAAAAAAACCTATTATCCGAAGAAATGACTGGAAAACATTACGAAATCTCCAGCACAGTGAGCTATGAAACTGGAGCTTTGAGTACTTTGTGAGGCGCGGAAGAAATCACGTTGAAACATGACTGTAGCCCCAATTTTCATTGGTTGTTTTCTTTCTGTTTTTTTTTTTTTTCTTGTCCGTGTGGGCGAGCGAAGCGTGTGCTCTTGAGCACCCGATCATGCGCAATTTATGTTAGGGCCACTTTGAATAACATCGAAATCGAACGTCCGCTATTCTCGTCGCCAAATTGGATACGTTGTTTGCGGTTAAAATGCTCACAAGATGGCTCGTAACTTTTTTATGTTTTGTAAAGAATTTAATTTGTTTACAATTCCCATCAAAGATTTACGAAACGAGCGCTCGGTAAAATGCGGACCAGAGCGGCAAGAATTAGGTTACCCAGCGAGTCGGGGAAGCGTGCTCGGAAAAAAAGCTTGTGTGTGGTAAGTCCACAGACCAAATTTTCGGCACACTAGTTGACGCATTTTCAGGGACGCCACATCGCCTGGATTACGGCGGAAGAGAGAGAGAAGGGGAGAGGGGATTTGGAAAGTACGCCTCAGTGATTCGCCCTCGCGAGTTGGAACAGTCACTGAAAACACGTCATACAAAACACTGTCTGCGACCATGTTCGAAGCAAACAAATATATACGAATCAAACATACTTCAAACATGCACGAGGCGTGTACACGGATAAATCTGTCATCATGACCGCGGAGAACTCCGTGACTTGTGCACGATGTATATGAGCAGTTCGACTGCCACGGGTCACGCTCTATCGGGTAAGCAGACCTGCTATACCTGCTGAAGACTAGCGCGTGAATCACAGAGGTATGTTTACCTAAGCCTCGCCCCCCCCCCCTTTTTTCCCCTCATCTCTATTCCTTTGTAAACCAGGCGTTGTGAAGTCCAGAAAGACGCGCCAATCAGAGTACCGAAATTACATTGTTGCCTTACTGCACAAGCTTTTTTTTTTTTTTTCGAATGCCCAGTCGGCGAAGGAATAACTTGAACAGAACCAAACTCCACCTCTGTTCGAAAAAAACAAAAAAAAAAAAAACATTCAGCTTTGCTTTTGCCGTATTGCATATGTAGAAGACCGGTGAGGTGTAAGTATCATCCATACTGCAGTCACACGTCCTTGATGACTGTGTATTCGTTCACTACAAATGCTGAGCGCTTAAGAAACAAGGGGCCGTTACTTATTACATTCAGGCTCCGTGATTGGTTCGTTGGCATTCGCATCGGTTAATGCAGAAATCCCATTGGCTGAGGAGCGATAATGAGATGTTGGGAGCCCGCCATGCCCTGCGTTTCTTGAGCTGCCGGTGACGACGATAGTTTAATACCGCGGCAGCCGACTTAGATGTCCAGGAATTTTTTTAAATTATTTTAATTGAGTTTGGAGCGCGAGTATATATGGTTAAAAAAGACACTTCCCGTGTCGTACTACATTTCTGGGTATGTGGGAATTGGGACGCCGATATCTATGGAGATGTTTTCCATGACAAGATAAGGATACATGCATTACGGTGAAATGTTTAACGCGAAATCTGTTTTATCGGCTGTATTTCACGAGAAAACTGTCATGAAGGAGCGTCACAAAGGACCATCATGAAGGAGCGTCTTGAAGGACCGTCATGTCAATTTTCCTGCTAAAGTTAGGGGAGGAACGGTTGTCACCATTCCACGGCATGTGACCTCAAGCCATATGACTACACGTAATGTGACCTCAAGACACGATGTCAGATTTACCGCTAAATCTAGCGGGAAAATGAACGGCACGTGATCACGTCATGCGACCTCAAGCCACGTGACCACGTCAAGTGACTTCATGACGGAATGCCCAATTTGTCCTCTAAATTAAGCGAGGAAATTGATGCCATGTTACCACGTCATGTGACCACGAGTCACGTGACCACGAGTCACGCAACCCCGTCATGTAACCTCAAGTCACGTGACCACGTCATGTCACTTGAAATCACGTGACCACTTCATGTGACCACAAGCCGTGCGACCACGCCATGTAACCTCAACCACGTCATGTGACTTGAAGTCCCGTGACCACTTCATGTGACCTCTAGTCACGTGATCACGTCATGTGACCGCAAGTCACGTGACCACTTCATGTGACCTCGAGTAACGTGAGAACTTCATGTGACCGCAAGATATTTCAATTTCCCCGCTGAACCAAGCGGGAAAATTCATGTTCCGTGACGTGACGAGGCCATGTGGGACGTGGCTTCAATTTCTGCCAGGTGGTAGTTAACGCACAGAATATTTTTTGTTCCGCGGTCTTTAGCATCATCATCAAGCTTGTATAATGTTCGGTGTTGTTGCTAGGTTACCGCCTCACTCGACATACACACACGAAACTTCTAGCAGTTCTATCAAGAACATATTGCTACCAACTGTTTCTGTCTTCAAGTGTTACAAACTGACAATAGCTTGTTTGTGAACACGCTATAAAATGACAAAGATTGCATTCGGAAAAAAAAAGTAACGTACTTGTTCTGCTGATAAGCAGTGTTGTTTATTTATCCCATCGGGAAAATCAATTTCGTAGGCTGTAGTTTAGGGATGCAGTTTTCTATATTTACAAAAAAAAAGTGTTAATTTTTTCTTTTACGCATTATCAACTTTCTTTTTTATATAAAAAGCGGATTTATGTGTCAGTGCATATACTTCGCTAACCTGCAGATGTGCTCTTCTCATCTCCTCTGCGAACACCAAGACCAAAACAAATAAATAACTTACGAAAATAAAGCAATTAAAGTTAGAATATTGATTTTCTTTTTTTTTTATCTCACGTAAATCGCGCACGCTTTCTTTACGTAAAGGAATTAGCTTAGACCGCGCGTTTATTGCGTTCTCTATTTTTAACGAACGCAAAATCAAAACTATAAAGAGCTAGCACGCCTATTAGACTTACCTAACAGCACTCAAATCACAGGCCCTTTTCGCGGTCACGTAACACACCGCTTTCCCATCGAAACAAGGAACGAACAACAACAACACTAACAAACAACAAAAACAACAACAAAAGAAGTCATGTAAATGAGTCTGCATACTTAACATTCCCCTCTTTCGGTAGCTATGCGCGTGCAAGCGTCCCGTGGCAAACAGCTTAACGTGAACACAATACACTTTTACGCAACTGTCCTTTGTTGCCGGAGGTAATTGCTCGGCGCGGCTGTCTCGGCATTGGAGTGCCAAGGGCAGACGACAATGTCCGCTTTTGAGAGGGGGGGGGGGGGGGGGGGTGGGGTTGGCCAACGAGCGCCCCTGTTCCTGACAGCTCCCTGTCTAAAGTATACGCATACACTTGCAAACGACGTTTGCCTTGCGTTAAAGAGTACGTACGAGACACAGGAAGCCAGCGTCTTCTGGTATTCGGGATTCTGTAAAGCCGGAGTCACACTGCTCGGACGTCGTAGAAGAGACAGGATGTAATACGCTGAAGACACGATGACATAATGCGGAGCGTATAGTCCGTCTGCTTCCTTTGCAGGGGTTGTGGGGACGTCAGAACGACGCCGAGCTCTGATTGGCTCTGATTGTAGGGTAGTGGGTAGACCTCAAAGCAAGCTGCCTTGAGGTCTACCCACTATCCTTCAATCAGAGCCAATCAGAGCTCGGCGTCGTTCTGACGTCACCGCAACCCCTGCAAAAGAAGCAGACGAACTTGCGCTCCGCATTACCTTCGGGCACGTCTCAGGCATGTTCTAAGTACGTTTTTTTGTGTGTTTTTTTTTATTGATATGCATGCCTTGAACATGTCCGCGGACGGCGTTTGCACGAACAATGGGACGAAACCGCCATACAAGGAAGAAGCACACCTCAGAAAAAAAAAATTGGGTTGTGTCTATGTTTATACAGCCTAGAACTTGGTCTGCCTCCAAGGGCGACGAGTCTCCCAGCTGTAGATGAGCAATTTAGCCAGTGCAGTACAACCGCTAGCCTGGGGTCTTTAACGTGCATCACGCAGTAGTGATACATGACCGCACGCCGGTACGATGCTCATCCAGATCGAAACGGGCAGGGGCGGGGATTGAACCCAGTATCCTGGGTTCTGCAGCGCGAGCTTTCGCTCCACGTGCTCCAGCACACCTCAGACTGTGTCTACAGACTGTCATTTTCGTATGATGTATTAGCGGCGCGAATGCGGGTTAAGGGCATTTGGGGAATTCCTTTAGGATGCTGGTGAACGCTCGAAAAATAGGATGCTGCGACCTTAGCAACTACCTACGGATATCTTTTCTTTTATATATATTTTCTTTTATGAGCAGCAAGTTTACAAACAACAAGCACCGCATACTGTTCTAACATAGAGTAGAAGAAGACAACGAAGCGTTCCGAACAAAATCACAGTTTTCAAATTGCTACCGTGGATATCTTTCGAATTTTTATCGAGGCTTTCGCCTCCAAACCACAACGGTACGCCTCGATGACCTGATTTTACAGCGGAGCTGCTAAGGGCTAGTTTCCCCAGTATTGTGTCCGTGGGCAAACAAATCTCGACACAAAACTCCGGACAGCTACCGCCATCTGAGCAACGGCGGAAACCAGATAAACGGCTTGCCGGTTGTCTGGTTGCCTCCGTCGTTCATAGATGGTGGCAACCTTTCCAGCCTTTCCACTCTGGCCTGCCGACTTGCAGCCGGCCATTACTTCATTCTCACCATAGTACAGCTTCGCTGGTCTTCCTTCTTCACCAAAATAGAAAAACTAAAAGGTGTTTTTTTTTTTTTTTAATGATGAATTAAAGTAATTGTAAATCGCCACCGGCGATTCCCCAAATCAGCGGAACCAACGATACCACGCCTGGACCCGATCTTAGGCCTAACGCAGAGTCCACGCATGACGACACGGCAATATCGCAACTCTCACTCACAGATAACAGGGAATTGCTCTGGATTACCGCATCATTAGCCAAGAATCGGAATCGAGCAGCAGAACCATTCAAACGTGAACCTTCACCAGTTACGGTAATTTTCAAACCATCTGTCCAATTCCACGTCTCTCACCCCTCTCAAAAAAAGAATAATAATGGAAATGACGCGCGACTGCATTCATTTTAATGGTACAGAGCTCCGCGTGCAAAACCGTGCAAACGTCGTTGCAATCGACGTGAAAACCAATCGTGAGGCACAAGAACTCATGCCGATCACGAAAATAGGCAAAGTGCCAGTGCCGCCCTACACTGCTCGCCCCACAGAGTCTATCCGCGGCGTCATCTGAGTTTCAGTAGACGTCACTGACAATTAACTCGCATCGCTCATGGTGTACAAAAGAAAGCAACTATTTTTACCAGCAGAACACTTGAGGCAACAAAACCTTCAGTCCTCGTAACCTTCAAAGGCACGCAATTACAGCACGTGGTACATGTGCGATCACCCCGCGTCCCTGTGATGCCTTACGAATCCGACCCGAAGATCCAGTTCCAGACCTTCAACTCCTCAAATTGAAGGCAGTCAGGCTACGAGAGCAGTGTAGGCACCGACGACATAAAACTTCCCCACGAGCGCGCAGCGAATACCACGAAGCAATCGCCCTAGTGCGGAAATATACCCAACAACTGCGGCGCAAACACTGGCGAGAGCTTTGTGCAACGTTCTCTGCAACGATTCACCCAGCAAAGATGTGGCTCGTGGTGAACACTGTGGATGGAACTCGACTGGCCTAAAATTCCGTTGCGTCGCTTGCACCTAAACTTGGCTGCACACCCGAAGATCTGGCGGAATTTCTCGCCCCACAGTTCTTCCCTACAAGCACATATGCTACAACGAGCCCCAGAGGAGAAACTATCCCCAACCACACTCAGCGTACCTGTAAGCCCGATTGACGAACCCTTCACGATCTCGTCTTCAGTACTAAAAAACCTACCCGACAAGGGGCTGGAAGAACTCCTGGCATTGTACAACAATATCTAGGCAACCGGAGAAGCACCGCACGAATGGAAAACCTCGACGATCACGCCGATTCCCAAGCCGGGAAATCTGATTGATTCGCCGAACAACCTGCGGTCCATCTCCCTCACCTTCACCGTACAAGATTTTTGAACACATGGTGGCCATACTGCTATGATGGTTTCTCGAACGTAAAGAAAAGCTGGTGCCCACACAAACCAGCTTTAGGTAACACTTGTCGGCTCAGGATTACTTGGCCATGATCCACCAAGGCAGGGAGACTCCCGAGGAAATCGACGGAAGATTCGAATCGTGGCCAACATTGATGTATAAAACGCGTTCGACAATGCCTCACCAACACTCATCATCGTCAAGTTTAAAAAGAAGGGAATGGAGGGCCGGTTGACAAACTTCCTCTCCACCTTCCTCAACAAACGTATCTTCTCGGTCATGGTACAAGGGACAGAACCTCGACCGAGGGAACTCTCGCATGGTGTACAACAGTGCGCCGTCCTCAGTCCCCTCTTATTCAACGTTCTTATGTCGGGCCTACCGTGACCGCTCAACCGGGTCGAGCACCTGGGCCCCTCCCTGCATGCGAACGACGTTACTATCTGGACCCGATCGGGCTCTAACAGACAGCAGCAAGATGCCACCCAAGAGGGCCTGGACATCATCGACGCATACCTCACATCTCTGGGCCTTACCCCATCTCCCACGAAATCGTCATACATCGTACTCGGAGGCAAACAAGCACAAAACAAAGGCAGCTCCGCTCCTCCAATCACCCCTCCTCGCGGGTAATCCACACATACGAAAAAAAGGCAATCACCGTCTTCGGCCTTCCCATCGATGCCAGCAACAGCGGTAAGTCATAGATGGCAACAATCAAGAAGAGGTGCACGACTCTTCACAACCTCATCGCCCGCGCTGCAGGACGAACGTGGGGAAACCCGGAGAACACGCTCGAACTTCTGAACCGCGGGCTGGTAACGTCAAGAATACTTTATGCGATGCCCTTCCTGGCGCTAACCAAAACCAAAAGAGACAAATTAGAGGCTCTCAACCAACGGGTGCACAGATGGCCATGGGCCTGCCGATGCACACTACGACGAAAGACTTTTACATGGAGGTCCGTCTCAACACTTCCAACAAGTTGGCACAGGATGTTCGTATTGGCCAAGTGCAGCGCTTGTCGCTTACGAAGCGGGGCCGAGCAATACTCGAACGCATTGGATACCACCCCCAAGCGCCACTCGTATACCGGACCCGGACCCACCCTGGACGTCAGACACTGCCAGCGTGGATCCCATTCCTAAGCACGTCGGAGACGTCGACCTCAATCGCCGGGCTAGTCCAGCCCGACGTCATGCCCAAAGTGTAATAGTGGACCTCGAAGACACATATATTCACAGACGCCTCCATTGGCCCTAGTTCAACGGACATCGTGTCCTGCACGAAGGACGAGGAAATAAGTGCCACCCGGCGCATAAACCCACACCTGACCCCAACGAGAGCCGTGCTTCTAGCCATGAATACAGAACTCGAATATGTGGACTCGAGAACCCGACGCTTTGCCTTTGCCACCGTGACCGTACACACAGACTGCCGAGCGGCGCTCAAGCAAATAGAGAACCCCTTGACGCCGCACAACACTGGACCGCTCCGCATCCGAACATGGAATCAACGTTTGGCTTGGTTGGGTTCCAGGGCACGTGGGAGTGAAGGGCAACGAGCAGGCCAATCGGCTCGCACGGGAGACAAGGTACGATGAAAGCCACCCTGTCTCCACCTGTTCCTGGCCACGACGGAGGCTCTCCCCACGCAGCAACTGACGAACAAGATCCCGACCTCAGTGAAGTACGCACTGCACGTAGAAAAGACCGTAAACAAGCACTTCTCAGCCAGCTGCCAGAAGAAAAGATTTCCCCAATTTAAAGGGCCTCACATAATGGGAAACTGTCACCCTTCATAAAATATGCACCGGCACGGTGGTCACTGCTGCCCACCGATACGTACATCGACCAGATCAGAATGACCGAACATGCCAGTACTGCCCTTCCGGGCCGTGGGCCACGCAACGGCCCTTGTTACAGGACTGTCCTGGCCTGGCTACCCACTGTCATCGCGCCTGGCAGCAGCTCAGAGGGAGCGCCGATTGCCCGTCAGCGCCACAGTGCATTGAAGAGTGGACCGTCCCGGTAGGGCCCCCGCCACTACGAGGAGCAGTTTACACCCAGGCAGCACAGATACGTTGGAAAAACGTCGAAAGAAAGTCGGTGACGTCAGGAACCACATGTCGAAAGAACGTCGAAAGTCTGAACGTCAGGTCCCTTCGACGTAATATGGAAAGGCTAATGTCTGGAAAAACTCGTGAATTTTACGTCGACATAAAGTCTCACTTAACGACCTTGGAACGTCGGGTGCACGTCTGAATTGGACGAGAAGTTATTTGACAACGTTATATAAACATTGAAACAATGTCCCATTTATCGACCATAAAACGTCGAGTATACGTCTAAACTTAACGGGATATCAATTGAGAACGTCATATTAACGATATCATAACGTCCCATTTAACGACATAAAATGTCGAGCGTACGTCTGTGATAACGTTACGTCAACGTTGAAATAACGTCCCATTTAACGAGCATAAAACACCGAGCATACGTCGAGACTGAACGGGATGTCAATAGACCGATCTCACCAGCCAGTTTGACTACGCCACCGCTGCCGCAATGCATCGAGGGAGCTTTAGTCTTTCTGCACGTGCGACAACCTCGCTGGAGCTGTGCGCGTGTGGAGCATGAGCGTTCTGCAGTCGTCTCCAAGCCCTCGCAGTGTTCCCTCCACCTACCCTTTAAACCGTCCCACGATGTTGCATCCGGCGTTACCGCCTTTAAACTTTCCGTTAACTGCTCCGCGAGAGCCTCCCGCGTAACCGGATCTAAGAGTATGCGGTTATCTAGCCGCCACGTTTTTGCTGCAGGGATACCCATGTCGCCCCCCTTAATATCTATGTAAACCGGCCTATGGTCTGATATATGCACCGGCGTACTATGCATATCCAGTGCGCAGCATCCCTGGACCGCGCCCACAAGCGCCATTGCTACATACACCCTATTAAGTCTGGTGGCTGTTTTCCCCAGCTGCCGCGTATGCTGAATCTCGTCACCATGAAGGTGCGTCCACGCGTCCACAAGGCTAAAATGCTGTACTATCCGTCGCAGCTCTCGCCCAGTCCAATCCTCTCGTCCCTGCCCAGGTCCCCTGATATCTCTATTCGTATCCAAAAAACAGTTGAAATCCCCAAGCAATATTGTAGGAGATGGATTCAACAAAAAGCAATCCACTCCCCGAAAAAACTCATTACATAAAGAGGGCGTCGCCAGTGCGTATACATTCACCACTCTATACTTCTTTTTACACCAATAGAAATCAAGACTAATGACTCTTCCTTGCGTATCAAACATGCGGAAGAAATGATTGAGCAACGCTCTATTGAAAATCACCACCCCCACCCCTCCTCCGCAGCGCCCATGCGAAAACGAAAAGTAACATTCCACACAGAAACGCGCCCGAAATTCTTCCCTTTCTTTCGGGCTTCCAAAGTTTGTTTCTTGCAAAAACAACAAATCACACCGAGCCGCTCGCGCAAACTGTACAACCTCCGTTTGCTTCCGAACTGACTTAAAACCTTGTACATTAAAGGTTAGCAGCCTAAGCAGCATACATATTATAAAGGGACCAAACATTGCCGCACTCACAGTGTATGTAGCCGCTGCACGCCGATCCATACAGTTCGCGGAGAATCCCGCACGTCACGTCCCACCGGTACCAGTGTCTCTGCGCCCTTGTCTGGCCGAGGCCTTGCAGTAGGCGGCAGTCACCGCACCCGTTGACACCACAGCCACGTAGCAAGCCCGGTGATGCAACTCCCTCCACGAGGCCCAGTCCGTCGTCGGTCTCCCAGTTACACTAGCCCAGCCGGGCAGTTCTCCGTCGGGCACCCTGCCGCCGCCGCACAGCTGCGTCGTGTTGGCCGCCCGCCGTCCGCCAATTTGCGCATTGCTGCTATCCTGAAAGGATGCTGCGCTTGGTGACACAGTATCTCGAAGTCTGCGGCGCCGACAGTACGCGAGCTCGTCGCCCATCCCCGCCCGCCGGCCTTTCCGGCGCCGTCGCAAAGAAAAAGAATGACAGATCCGTCCCTTTACTTGTCTCTGTCGTAGGGCGTTCCTTTGGCATCCTTGCGGTTCTTCTTCAACCCAGGCTTCTGGCGACTTGCGAAGGCCTCGCTCCGCCTGGCGTTCTCTTCCTTCGCCTTCGCTCTCTTGTCACCTAAGGGGGTGTAGACGCACGTGCTTCCCTTCTCCATATTTTCCTCCTCTGCCTCGTCGCTCCTCACGTCGACAACGAGCTCTTCCGAGTCCGACCCGAACAAGTCGTCCATTGCCAAACTCCACTTAGGGTACAGCTCCCCCTTCGCCGCAGCATGGTCTAGTGGGTTTTCCTCCCCTGGCGTCCTTGAGGCTTCGCCTCCCGCATTCGGCGCCGTCTCCGTCTGCTTTCCCGGCGTGGTCAAGGCGTCGATGGCATCAGCTGCCCTTGTCACCGTCTCCGTCCCTCGTGTCGGCGACTTATCACCCACGTGGGGGGCGGGCGCCGCCGTTAGGCCTACTGCGTCACCTCCCGCCCCCATGCCAGTCTTCTTTGTTCGGGCCTCCTGCGGTCCTTGCAAACTTGCCGCCGCGGCCAGGTCCGCCCTCGCCGTTTCTTTACTTGTTCCGGGCAGCGCCGGGAAATCCTCCGCCGGTAGCCCAGCTACCGCCGAGTACGAACGCCGGGCAGAACAGTCAACTGTAGCATGCGCCGCGCCGCACCACCGACAGCCCGCTGCGCACGTCTCTGTGGCGTGACCGAAGCACGCACATCGCTTGCAGTACTCCTCCGTGCACTGCGCCTTGAAGTGGCCCTCTTTTTTGCAGCGCCGACACACCCGCTTCATACCCCTGTAGTCGCACGTGACTCTATATCCGCCGATGCGCAGAAAATTCGGCACGGGATTCTGCTCTTTCATTTTGATTTTCACATACCTCGTTCCGGTCTTGATACTGGGCGTGTCCTTGTAGACGCCATGCGTGATTTCCTACACCTTCCCGTGCTGGGCCAGACTTCGCACGAGGAGCTCGTCGGGGACGTGTGCCGGCAGGAACAGAACTGTGACAGTCGTCACCTGTGGGCCCACCGGGACGAGGGGAACCAGGTTGCCGCCGATGGAAAGGCCTCCGGCGTCCAGTAACGTCCGTACTGCTGCTTTACTGTTCACGACTACTTGAAAGTGCAAGGCACCCATATGCTGCACCGAAAATACTTCCGACAACGTAACCAGCGCTACCGCCGCATCCAATACGGCGTCGACAGGAGTCCCTTCAGACACTGTCATGTCGAAGGCATGAGTTTTCGGGTGGGGGGCATCGTGCAAAAAAACACGGTGACCCGCCACTTGTCGTTAGAAAGAAATGAACAATCAGAATTGGGTACAACAAGCGGTAATTTCGGCCACTTTCATGGATACACAGTCTTGGGTGTAAATCGGAGTCACCCTAAACAAGCGTCCTGTAGTGCCCAAGGACCTGCCATATCACTTTAAACATTTCTCGTCAATGACAGCGTTTTCGACACTGTGCATGCTGTCCACCCTTCAACCTGGCTCAGCTGCAGAAATCTCTTACATTATTATCATTCTCTTACAGCTTCAAACACGCTGATATTAAGTTAGAAACGCTAAAAATGCTATAAACAGCCCCGCTGACTTCGAGCTAAATCCTGGTTTTTGCAGTTGTGAATTCTCGGCTTTTTAAGCCATTTCTGCTAAAACAACAATCACGAGAATGATATTATTGTAAAAGATTTCTGCAGCTCAGCCAGGTCGAAAGGTGGATTGCATGCACAGTATCAAAAATGCTGACATTGATGAGAAATTTTAAAAGTGATATGACAGCACCTTGGGCTACATATGGCGCTTGTTCAGTGTGATCAAGATGTTCGCTCAGACATTGTTGGGACGTCTCGCGCTCAACGTTCAAAGAACTTTCCGGAGAAAACGTAGAACTGACGTCTATTATTGCCAATGACGTCAAGGTGTTGCTCAGACATTGTTCTGACGTCTCGCGCTGAACGTTCGAAGAACTTCCCGGAGAAAACGTAGAAATGACGTTGAATAATGTCGATGACTTCAAGGTGTTGCTCAGGACATTGTTGGTACGTCTCGTGCTCCACGTTCAAAGAACTTCCCGGAGAAAACGTAGAACTGACGTCTATTATTGCCAACCACGTCAAGGGGTTGCTCAGACATTCTTGGGACGTCTCACGCTTAACGTTCGAAGAACCTCCCGAAAAAACGTAGAACTGACGTCGACAATAATGTCGATGACGTCAAGGTGTTTCTCAGGACATTGTTGGGACGTCTCGTGCTCGACGTTTAAATAACTTCCCAGAGAAAACGTAGAACTGACGTCGATTAATGTCGAAGACGTTAAGGTGTTGCTCAGGTCATTGTTGTGACGTCTGACAGACGTCGATTACCGTTGAAGACGTCGAGGTGAAGCTTATGACGTTGTCACTACGTCGCGTGTTTGACGTTGTCGGAACCTCTCATGTGGACGTACCAATGCCGTCGATAAAAAGTTTGTTAAGGACTTCGACGTAGCCCAACGTCTAGGACCTTATTTCGGCGTCATCTCGACGTCTTGTGCTGCCTGGGCAACGCACTCCTTTCCTTCGTCCGATTTGCCGGCATCGAAGGACTCTTTTAAACTCTCGCTCTCTTTTCCTCTCCCCCCCCCCCCCCATTTCTTTCCCCCTTGACCCGACGGGACACTATGGGACTATGGGCCAGAGGTCCTACCATCACATAGACAGAAACAGCACGACAGACGTATTGGTTCATGCTAGAGAGAAGAATCTTGACCCTGGTGACTGCTCCACGACTTTACATAATTGGCAATGCTAAGACACTTATTCACAGGCGCACCGTATGTTGCTTTTTTCGCGACAATAATCCCCGTGAGGCATCCTATATCCGAGGAATATATATCTCCAAATAAAAGGCATTTGTAGAAGTCGGAATTATTTGAGGTCGTCGCTAAGACAACCTCGCTAGAGCGGGTGTCAGTGCGATAAACACACTTCAGAAAAGGGGTGTTCGTCCGATACTCGCTCGAGCCAAATTTGTTCGTTGCCGTTCTACTAGGACAAGGCCCCGGACGAAACGCATATGCACGCTCAACAGGTTCCTCGTCTATAGTTTCCGTTTCCGTATACTTCGAGCGAGCACGAGCGCCTAACGACGTCAACCTTCCGACATTGAAATTCGCCACGGCGCACCGACTCCCCCCCGGAATTTATTTGCGACGGGTATTCTATGCACGAAGACGGGGCTTGCTAAACAAGATTACTGACTTCCCTAGCGTGCAGTTGTGCTCCAACTTTTCGAAGAGCGGGGCGGTCGAAGAAGGTGAACAAAACCGCGACGCGTCCGTCTCTTATGCTAACTCCTAGTAAGCCCGCAGCCACTCTGTATTCTCGAGGTGTACACATGCGCTCGTCGTCATGCAGCACGTGCGAGGGAACGAGAAGATCACAGGGTGCTTCCGTGCGCTATTGGGGTGCACAAAAAGAAATTCGTATAAATAAATCGATGAACTGAGTGCAATTAATTTTTTTTTTTCTGATTGTGCATTTATGGAGTGCATTTATTATACTGGTATTTTTTAAATGTAGGTTGGAGGGGAAAAATGAGCCTAAGAAATCCCGAGTTTTGTTTATGCACAAAAAGCAACAAAAAACGGTAAAAACCGTCTGGTTGATGCTGCTACTGTCAAGAGGCAAAACATAAAACAAAAACGGTAAAAGATTTTTTTACATTAATATTTTACATTGGATTCAACAGATCCTAACGCGTGCGGTGTCATCTGTGAAAACGGACAAAACCGGGTGGTTTTTACGCTTTTCCGGTCTTTGTATAAGAAAAATAGCAATAGTATTTTTAGCCTTTATTTATTTTTATTTGTTTTCTTTTTTTTTTGTGCAAAACTCATGCTCATAAAATTTAAGTATGATCAATGCAGCATCTAGATAAAGGCACCTTTGAAAAAAAAAATTACATTCATTTTATTTGTTTTTTATACTATAATTCTTTACGCCCAGATAATGCTCTGAAGCACCCTGTGCACAAGTGTCCCTGGTTTGCGGAGCGCAAGTTCGTCTGCTTCTTTTGCAGGGCTTGCAGTGACGTCAGAAAGAAGCAGAGCTCTAATTGGCTCTGATTCATGAACGATAGTGGGTAGACCTCAAGGCAGCTTGCCTTGAGGTCTACCCACTCTTCTTCAATCAGAGCCAATCAGAGCTCGGCGTCTTTCTGGTAATCGGCATTCATTGATAATCACCCCTGAAATTTCTAGTTGTTTTTTATATTTAATTTGATACGATTTGATGATACGCTTAACCAAATGTTTGTCTTTCTCCACCAGGTGACGTCAACTTGTTTTCAAATAAACGCGCATGCCACAAAATTCGAAGTCCGGTCGAACTTTCTTTTGTCAAACTTTGCGTTAAACGTTCGTAAAAAATCGAACCTGCTTGAACTCGAACTTTGGCAGGTTCGCGACATCCTTAAGTTCTGACTTCGTCAATCGATCGACGAACACGAGCCAGAAGCGCACCGACCCAGCACTCAAATATAGCCTTTTCAAAAGTGAGCGCCATCTTGTATAGCTCCAGCGCCAATCATCCGAGTCTGCCAATGTTTGTGGTCGGTTTGCCTTGTTGCATACCCGACTCGGAGGAATAACACGGAGCCAACGGTTTCAACAACAAGAAACTACATTTAATGGGAATGGACAAGACGATTAACATGTTACCAGCGGCGCCTGAGTCCAGGCCGCGACCCTCTGTGTACCGCCTCTGATCTCCCTTACAAGGCGGCGCACGCGATGTGCGCGTGGCTGGCGTGACGTCGCCGCCACGCGGGAAAAGTTCGGCACCTTTGCCTCGCAGTCGGGCAACTGGGCTGTGGAGCCGCCAGGGTGCCCACACTCCTCCCCGCCCCCCCCCCCCCCCCCCCTCAAGCTTCGTCCGGCATGTCGATGACGGAGACGTTGCTGTGGGCGTCAGGGGGTGGATGGCGCTGCTGGGCGGACTGACGTTGCAAGTCCTGCCGGCGCCTGCTGGACGAGCGGGATGCGTTCGGCGACCGCTCTCTTTCCAGCTCCTTGTTCTGGCTCAGGGCTCGGCTGGCGGCCACCTTGTTGCTCTAAGTCGGCTCCAGCAGACGGCTGCTGTTGCTGCTGCTCTCCGCGTGATCCTCGTTGATCCGAGTTAGCTGCCGCTCCGTCCTGTTGGGGGTGGTAGCGGTCCATGGTTTCCTGGGCCGCCCCTGACGCGCCGACGTCCTTGGTGCCCCGGTCCAGCTCAAGCCCGGCCGCCGTGTCGTTCAGATGGCGGGTGTGGTGACGGTGTTGACCACGAGCCACCTTCGTAAAAACACAAGAAAGCAGACGACATGGGGCTCAGCTGAGGGTCGGGCCCGACGTTATCTTCGCACCCCTTCCAGAAAGTTGAAAATAACGGACCTGAGGTGGGCACACAATCTTCTCCTCCCTCTCATGAAAAGAGCAGATCTGTGGAGGTAGAAAACTACCCCCAAAATGCGAGAAAGGCGAATCCGAAGAGAAAAAAAAAAGGTTCCTCTCTCTTTCGTGTTACCGACGTCGCAGGTTATACCGCCGCCTTGGTGGAGACAAGGGGGTTTCCGGAACGGGACTGCCGTCAGTGTCGTTCCGGTCCTGCGAAGAATCTTAGTCTTCTGCTTGAAAAAATCGTTTAAGGTCGGTGACATGAACAGGTCCGATTTCCTCACTAGACTCACAGTGAACTAGTTTGTAAGTGAGCGGCGAGCACTTTTCATGCACGCGAAACGGACCTTCCCACCTGTTGGCGAAGGAGGCTGCAAGCCTCGAGCGGCGTCACTCAGTGGGTGAGTACGCCGGAGTACAAAATCTCCCACCTCGAACTGCAAGTCACGTCGCCCCTGGTTGTACTGTTCTACCTGCTGTACTCGGGCGACGTCGAGATTTTCTCTGGCCTCTCGAAGGTTATCGGAGAAGCGCTTTCGCAGGTCCTCCGCGAACTTCACGTAGGGGCGAAGCCTTCCCCCAGACTCTGTAGAAAGGAGACTGTTAAAAAGCGGGAACGCGAGCTCCTTGCCGAAATTCAGTTGGGCAGGAGTGAGGCCCGTTGACCGATTAGTGGTCGTACGGGTTGCAAATGCCAGCTCGGGCAGTTTCGCGTTCCAGTCCTTGTGGCGCCCTGTGTAGGCCACTAACATCATCTTAAGGTTCCGATTTACCCTTTCTGTGATGTTTGCTTGCGGGTGGTATGGGGAAGTTCTTTTGTGCTTAATTCTCAGCACCGCGCATGCGTCCACAAACACCTTACTCGTGAGATAGGAGGCGTTATCGCTGACAAGCTGTGCAGGAAAGCCAAACCTAGCGAATATTTCGAGTAGACACTCCCAAAGTTTTTGCGAATCTAGCTTCCGCAAAGGAAATAACTCAACCCACTTTGTGAAGTGGTCGGTTACCTCTAACAAGTACTGATTGCCGCGGGTGCTACGTGGGAAGGGACCCATGACGTCACAGCAACAAATCTGCCAAGGGCTCTGGCTCACGACTGGTTGCATGAGACCGGGGGGCTGACCACCACGTGGTTTTGCCTTCTGGCACACCGAGCAACTACAAGCGTATCGGAGCACATCCTGCCTCATGCCTGGCCAGGTAGCAACTTGGGATAACGTTTTATAAGTTTTGCTCCCACTGCTGTGTCCTGCCAAGGCCGAGTCATGCATGTATCGGATGAAAAGCTTACGTAGCTTGCGGGGTATGTCGGTCCGGAACGCCGAGCCATCCGGATCGTCGTCGGCCTGGGGGATGTAGCGCAGCAGGAGGCCGTCGTCGCTCATCAAGTAGGAGTCGAACTCCTTGTCACTTGGGCGGTCGACTGGACCTCTTGCTGCCAGCCAGGCGGACACGCGTTGGCAGAGCCCGTCATCCAGCTGCGAATTGCGAAACTCCTCGCGGCTCACCAATGTACCCCACCGTGACTCTGGGAATCCTCGTGCCGTGGCCGCGATGGTCACCATGCCATGAGTATCCTGCAAGTGTTCCTCGGGAAGTGGAGCACGAGAGAGCGCATCAGAAACTTTGTTGGTTGACCCCGGGCTGTACACTATGGAGTAGTCGTACTGTTGTAGCGTAAGCGCCCAACGAGCAAGACGTCCAGCTGGATTCTTAAACCCCCTTAGCCATGATAGCGCTAAGTGATCAGATTGAATCTGGAACGTTGCGCCATCTAGGTACATATCGAAGCGCTTCAAAGCATGAATAATGGAGAGACATTCACGTTCTGCGACACTGTAGTTGCGCTCGGCTGGAGTTAGCGTGTGGCTCGTGAAAGCAACTGGCCGAAGCACACCGCCATACTCCTGCAGCAAGACAGCACCCAGGCCACAGTCGCTTGCATCTCTCTGCAGAACGAACGGCTTGTTCAAGTCTGGGAGCTGTAAACAAGCGTTGTCAGTCACCGCTTTTGAAAGGGCTGCGAATGCGTATTGTTGTTGTTCGGCCCAACACCACTTGACGCCTTTTTTTAGAAGGTGACTGAGCGGTTGGGATATCTCGGAACAGTGTTGACTGAAATCCCGGTAGAACGCAATTATTCCGAGGTATCTTTGTAGGCTCTTTACGTCAAGTGGGCTTGGGTATTCGGTTAGCGCGCGCAACTTATCTTCGTTGGGGCGGAGCGTGCCGTTATCCACAACGAATCCAAGGAGGTTAATCTTGGGCGCGGCCAACTGAACCTTTCCGGGATGAATCGTGAGCCCAGCATTACGCATTCGCTCAAGTACAATGCGAAGGTGCTCGACATGTTCCTGAATAGTTCTCGAGAAAACAACCACGTCATCCATGTATGCCATGGTCAATTCGTACTTCGAGTTCCCAAGTACAACATCCATCAGGCGTTGAAAACTGGCTGGAGAGTTAGACAAGCCAAACGGCAGTCGGGTGAACTCGAACAACCCTCTGCAGCAGATGAAAGAAGTTTTTGGAAAGTCTGATGGGTGAATCTCGATCTGAAGAAACCCGCGACTGCAATCCAGCGTTGTAGACACGCTCGCGTTACCGAGCGCGTACATCACGGAGGAAATGCTGGAGAAAGGGTAGCTGTCTCGTACGGACACATCGTTAAGCCGCCTGTAATCCACACAGAGTCTGGCTGTTCCGTCTTTTTTCGGAGCCAGAACAACGGGGAACGCCCAGGGGTTCTTCGACTCACGTACTGAACCGGTGTCGATCATTTCCTCGAGCGCCGCATCAAGGAGTGCCCTTTTGTGGACGCTGATCGGTCGAGGGTTGCACCTCCGAGGCGGCGCGTCACCGGTTTCAATGCGGTGCAGCAGGATGTCAGTCTTTCCAGGTGTTTCCGTGAACATCGGTGAGAAAGACTCCAGGACGGCTTGCAGCTCCTGCTTCTGCTGGCTGCTTGCGGGCCACTTTCGCAACGATTCTCGAACGCCGGCAGGCAAGACGTCCGGCACCATGGTGAAGTGGGCTGCAGTGGTCGGGTTACGGATGCAGTCCTCCCGTTTGGTAAACGGAGTAGGCTCCGGTTGTTGTCCCAGCCGGTATCCGCCACCAGAAAAGTCAAGCGTCATGCTTTCGCCTGTAATGAAATCTCGGCCCAAGATCACAGGTACCACGAGTCCTGGCAGATAAAGAAATCTCTGACGCCGCTTCTTTCATTAAACCGAATCTGCAGCCTCACGGCTCCTCCAGCTGTTATCGCTGTACCAGAAGCTAGCTGCAAACGGGTTTCGCACTCCCGGAGGCTTATCTTTTTTGCTAGAGTTCAAAAACGAAATCCCCTATAAGCGAGATAGCGGCCCCTGTATCCAAAAGTGCGGCAATGGGAAAATCGAGCAGTGAAATGGTCATGCGCGGTTCAATGATGTTAGGCTCGGGCTGGATTCGACATACCGATGGAATCGGTGCCGTGGCCTCACTGCTCCCAGGGACTGCAACGGCCGTCGGCGAGTGGCTGTCTGGTTTCAGCGTCGCCGGCCGTAGTTGTTTCCCTGGTTGTTCTAGTTCCGGCCCTTTGCCGCCATCTCGTGCCACCTCTTGTTTGTAGTGTCCAGAAGCCTTGGACACTGGTTTCGGTGATGGCCGGGCTGCTCGCAGTCGTAGCAGCAGAGTTGCCTGCTTAGGCCACCCGCACCGAGGTGCCCGTCGGACCGCCTCCAGTGATCGGGTAAGGAACCACTATGGGAGGGCCTCCACCAGGCTTGCGACTGGCTGTTGTGGGGAGGGCTTGTTCCGTTGCGGCGGCAGTCAATGCTGCTGGGCTGCGGGTTTGCGACCGCACCGTGCCAGCTTTCGCCAGCACTTGCAGGAGCAGACTGATGAAGATGGTTCGCTTGGGTGGTGATCTCCGTTGGGCCCCAGCTTACGATACGGCACGGCCAACGACCTCCCACCTGTCGTGGCGACCCCCGCCCGAAGCCCTCACGGGCCCCGCTGTGACCTCCGGGGACCTCTCGGGGAGAGTTAGGCAAACATACGCTTATCCCGCACGGGAGAGCACCATGCATGCCACGCCAACTCTCCTGGTTGACGTGGTGGGGAAGGGAGGTCTCGTTCGGACAGTCCACTTGCGTGGAGGCCTCGGGTCCCCGCCATGCGCATGCCGGTTCGAGCGCGTACTTGGCTGGTGGCGGCGGCACGTAGTTCCGCTCGGCATGAAGAGCTTCCTCGATGAGGCGGGCGCCCCGGGCTAGCTCTTCCAAGGGTCTCAAAGGTGCGGTTGATGAGGTAGACGTAGTACCTTGGGTGACACTGTCTTCTGACCCAAGCTACTCTGTCCGACTCCGGTGACTTCGGGTCCGCCCTCTTGAAGAGCTCTTGCATGACCCGAACGTACCGGACCAGACTTTCATCCGGGTGCTGCGTCCTTGCCTCGAGCTCTCGGAGAATCTGCGTCGCGTAGCCTGCAGGCAGGAATTCTTCTCGAAGCCTTGTCTGGAAGTCCGCCAGGCTTGTGAAGGGGGCCTGTGACCCCAACCAGCACCTGGCGCTGGCTTGCAACGCCAGCGGGACAATCCGGTCCACGATGAAGGCTTCCGAGGCACCGGAGGCAAGGTGGTACGTCTGCAGCTCGCCCAGGAAGTCTGCCACGGACTTGACGTCGTCGTACCCCGTGTAGACTGGAACAGTCAAGTGTGGTCGGGGCTCTCGCGGTGGGGTCTCCTGCTGGCCAGGCGCGTGGGCCAGGCGCTGCATCACGGAGTCGCACATCTCCGTGACCTTCGTGAGCAGGTTCATTTGTGCCGCTGCAGCCATCGCGGGTTCCTGCTCCCGCGTGAGCATTCCTGCAAGCACAAAAAAAAGGAAAAGCCCCCAAAAACCAAAACAAGCGCGCAAAACGATTGCCGCTGTCACAAAAACAAACAGTCAGACACACGCCAATACAACAAACGTGGACGTGACGGAAGCACGGAACGACGATAGGAAACACGGGGAATAGGAAAGAGGCTTACCGAAAGAAGAAACCAAGCCCCGTGAAATTCCTGCGAGTGGGTAGCATACCACGGTTGGGCGCCATTGTGGTCGGTTTGCCTTGCTGCATACCCGACTCGGAGGAATAACACGGAGCCAACGGTTTCAACAACAAGAAACTACATTTAATGGGAATGGACAAGACGATTAACATGGTTACCAGCGGCGCCTGAGTCCAGGCCGCGACTCTCTGTGCGCCGCCTCTGATCTCCCTTATCAAGGCGGCGCACGCGATGTGCGCGTGGCTGGCGTGACGTCGCCGCCACGCGGGAAAGGTTCGGCACCTTTGCCTCGCAGTCGGGCAACTGGGCTGTGGAGCCGCCAGGGTGCCCACATGTTTGAGCACGAACTCTGTGCACTTATGCTCAGGGTTCGTGCAAGGGCTGCGTGATTACCTCAGTTGTGGAACCCCCCTCCGCGTGAGTTTCACAGCTGAGGTAATCTAGTAACGTTGGCTGCACCTTTAGACGCTGCACCCGAGGCCATCTATCAATACGAACGCCAAACACACCCCGCTACTGGACTTGGTCGTCTGGGTCGCCGCCCGCCGTAGACCCTGGCAAGTTTCTTGGCCCTATTTTTTACTAAAAGAGAACTACGCTTTGTAATTTTCCAAGAAAAGACCGACCTGTGAAATACAGCTTTGACGAAAAGTTTAGACGGCTACGTGCAGGCGTGGATTTTTACGCTCCATTTTAGATCGAGCCTGATGACTTGAACCACTATATATATATATATATATATATATATATATATATATATATATATATATATATATATATATATATATATATATATATATTAGGGCTGGGCAATTGATCGATTAACCTACCGATTAATCGATTAATGCTTTAATCGCGATTAATTTGTTTAACCGGTTAATCGGTAAAATTATGACAAACCAAAATTAAATAAAAATGAAATGCTTTCACTACGCAGACATGGACGAGCACACCTATATGAAGGGAAAAATGTAGGTGAAGTATTAACTTAAGGTAAACTGTAAGGGGGAGATTTGTAACTTCAGACATGTGCAGAAGGTTAGACATGTCCCAGCGACTTCAACGCCGTGCGAGTGTCCGTTTAGCGCAGCAGAGACTACTGTGAGCAATCAAAGGAGGTCGCCCTTCTCGGAGAATATCAACGAACATTTTTGCCTCATGGAGCTGAAGTAATAATGTCTGAATGTGAGTGTTTTTTTAACTGTTCTGAACTGTATATCTAAGCTGATTCATAATTAAAATTATTGCGTCGTTTAACACATATTCAGCAAAAAAAAAATATAGATGCAATTTTTATTTTTAATCAATATTATTATGGATGAAATGGAACGAGACCGATTAATCGATTAATTAATCGATTAAAGGGTGGCGATTAATCGGGTTAAAATTTTTAATCGACGCCCAGCCCTAATATATATATATATATATATATATATATATATAGAGAGAGAGAGAGAGAGAGAGAGAGAGAGAGAGAGAGAGAGAGCCCTTTTTCCAATTTCTGATATGAACATTTATGGATTTCAGCACGCGCTACCAATCAAGCCATCTGATTGACTGGTGTCGCCCATCTTGACGCCAGAGAGAAAAAAACCAGTATCGCATGTCAAAAGGCTAATGGTGAAGTACGTCCACTGATACGCCTGTTTGGTCTTTTGTCTGCGTGTGCGGATTCATGCGTGGGTGTCTGTGTGTGCGCGTGCGTAGGTGTGTGCGGGCGTGTGTGTGTGTGTGTGTTTATCTAAGGCCCGCTTCAGACAGAGCGACTTTTCCGGCAATTTTATTGTTGCTGGCCAGTTGTTCCCTAGCTTTTCCTAGATCCTAAATGGAGTTACTGGGAGAAATTGCCCCGGCCGAAGCGGGCCTTAGTATTTCTACATCACGCAGTCCGCGTGACCGTAATCAATTAGTTGTCTTCGTCCCCTCTAAAAGCCCGCGCGCGTGAACACTCCGCCATTTTTGTTACCTCCCTCAGACTCAAAGTCGTTCGCTAAAGTAAGCACCCTATACTGTTTACTAAAACCGTTCCCGAACAGAAGCTGTCATCGCCTATTCACGTTTGTTTCGCATACATTTGAGCCGGGCCATTATGCACCTACCCACACACACACCCGGTGATGAAAGTTTCGTTAGTTGAGAGCGCTCTCTCGTTCGACGAAAGCCCTAACCTCTTCACCGAAAATGAACGCGCGGCAAACAATAGGGGTTTACGTCCGCTTCGGCAATGCAACTTTCGGCGGTGGCGCCCATTTGCTCCGACCGAAATACCGAAGGCAAATAAAAGAATGAGCTAAACGTCAGCGACTGGACTCTGTTCGCCCATATGCTGACAGTGCGGTGGGAGCTACGCGCTTGCCGGACCAATCAGCCGCCTTCCCTCCGTCACCTGATCCCGCTCTCTGTGCGTGGGTATTTGGGGCGGGAGCGTGATCACGTGACGAACAACAGACGTACGATTGCTCCAAACGAGCACGTAGCTTCCGCAGCACTGTCAGCTTATGGGTGAACGGGGCACACCACCTGTAGCGGTGCAATGAAGGCTTCGCCGTTGTTCCGAGAAAACAATTCTCTTCCCACGCATAGCAAACGAGGGCGCGAGTGAAAATGAAACAACAACAAACAAACAAAAAACAGGCAATACGTAGTATACTGTCGGGAAAAACCGCAGCCCCGCGCGCAACCGTTCGGGAAAAGGTTAGGGGTCGGCGAAAGCCGTATTTGCAAGGATGCGAGGCTATTTAGAAGGCAAAGTGGATGTAATAGTTTTCTTTTTTTCATGCACTCCTTTTTATCTTGACGCTGAGTGGATTGGAGTTTATTATACCAATCTCACACGGGCACCCTTAACCTTAGTTAAGTCACCTTTAAAGAGACACTGACAGGATTTTATGCGCGCCGAGGTTTTTATTTCAACCAGACTTTTAAGAGACAAACTAATCCGAACATAATTTGCGGCTCGAAATTCGTTTTCTTTGCGCCCGAAAACAGCCGGTCGAGAATTGATCGGTTTCAGTCGCGCTCACTCTCATTTTCATCATCACGTGGCGTTCAAACTATGTCTACCAAATATATTCAAAGTCGTGGGTCATCTAAAGGCACATGTTCCATATTAAAAATTAAAAAAAAGGATCTGAACCCCATTTGTGTTGCCTCCAAGAAACTGCAAATACGTTGATCGAAAAAAAAAAATGTTGCCCGGTTTTAGGAAGTACGTGTAAACGGTGATGCTTAATTTGACGACATGACGCGGGCTAGGCGACGCGATGGCGGCGCACGGCAAACCAACATTGCGACGGGCGTGGAGCCGCTACTTCGAAACTGTTTTTCGTGGTACCGGCCAGTCGACCTTCATGCTCAGAACATCACGCGGAAGGGATATAAATAAGTACAGTGTACTAGAATAAGGGGTAGTGTTTGGACCGGCGCGACTCGACAATGGGAACTTGTGAGGCTGCGCGTGTAGACAACAATCGCGGCGCTGCAGTCGACAGGGCAGCAGAAATTAGCTGCAGTCCGCACGGGCTGCCGCACGTGCGCGTGCACGCGGTGCACGCGCACACCCATTACCATACCGACCATACCGCCGATGCGCCGGTGTCGAGACCTATCGCGATTTTAACCACACTCCTCACGAGAGCCGCTCCGGTCCCAACAGTACACTGTAATGTAACTGCGAAACAATCGCACGATAGACGCTGCACGCAACTTCGTCGTCTGCTTCGCACGCCGGAGAAGCGACGAAAAAAGAAAGACGCCATCGGGTGTAGCCACGTGACTTCCGGCCATGAGCTTCCGTGCTCGCGTTTCGGTTTCGGTTTCAAGCAGTTGGGTTTCTTTCTTTTTCTTTTTTTTTGGCTTTATTACATGTACGTGACTCTACAGCGAAATATTGATTGGTTAGTCTCCTGACTCCATATTTAATCGCCTTGCAAAAAAAAGAAAAAAACGTTTTTGGTGGGAGGGCGTGTCTTTTTAACTGCCATCTCACTTTAACCGTTATCACACTATACTCGCATACACCTATTTTAGAAGAAGTGAAGAGTGTGCCTGCACCAACGTTACTGGAGCAAGCCCAGTTTCGCAGCTCCGCCTGCGACGTGGGCTCAGTGGCGGTCACGAGAACTAGCAGCGCTGCAGTCGAGTCTTACTTCCGGATTGTCTAACCCGTCAAGTTTGAATAGCAATACTTGAGCTTGGGCGAGTTGATGATTCATACTAACACTTCACAGCGCAAGGAAACAGACGCACCCAAAAATATTTTCAAACACTCAAAGAAAGAACTCGCACAGTGCGCTGACTCTTAACTCTGTGGTGTACACTTTATCTTCATCATCTTTTCTTTTTGCTATTATACACATGGAAGTAAAAAAACAAACAAGGAAAATAAGAAAAAGGAAAGGAAGCTCTCAACGCGGTGGTAGCAGACAACCCGCGAGACAGGGAAGTAAGATCCGACTGCAGCGCCGCTAGTTCTCGTGACCGCCACCTGGGTCACTTGCCTCCGCAGGCTGTGAAACTGAGCTTGCTGTAGTAACGTTGGCCTGCACAGCCTTGATGTGCGCTTAAAATGTTCAAGCGCACCTGTGCCGGTAGCTTTGACTGCACAGTCACAAAGCGTTGTCCAAAATTATAGTGTGGTAACTGTAGCTTAGCGTAACTTCTGTTAAAGGGTAACTCCGGTACATTTTGTCAATTTTAGGAATACGATGGTTTTTCAGTGATTTAAGTGTCCCTGAATTACGAGGTGTAAGGGAATGCTTTTTTATGTTTTGTATAGTTTTGTAAATATTCCACCTCCAAAAGATTTTTTTTTTTTTTTTGGCGAAACCGAGACTCCCAGCTCGAGCATAATGGCAATCCTTGTGATCAGCGGCATGGCCATCGTGTGACACAAAGTTCGTATCGCGGTTGGTATTACGGTACCGCAAAACGTGCGACTGGCCTCGTAACAAGAACAGCTTCCGATCAGTCAGGTAATATGCTACATCTGTTTTACTGCTTCGCTTTCCAGATATCAAACATCTGTAGAAAATATTAATACCGTTTTATAAAGTTCCCGGCCGAAAAGCTAAATTTGCCACGATGAACGCAGGCTCAGAACGGGTCCCCACTTCTGAGAGGAACTGCCATCTTGATGGTGTGCAATACACGTTGCAGAAGCGTTGTGGAAGCTACGCGTAAGCTCGCGCTGCTGCAGGAATGGACTAAACTATGCTCACCAGTGAATGCCACTTTCGGCACAACGACACGCTTGAGAGAGCAGGGAGTTTTAGTAGACCGTTTTCGCTTTCTCGCTCCGCTCTATGGAAAGCGGAGTCGCCATCGCGCATGCGCGACCCGCTCTGGGATTTGAGCGTGAAGCGTCAGCTCCGCTAGCTCCGCTTTCCTTGCCATTTTAGAAGCGCGTTCCACTCTCAGTAAAGCTTCAGTAGATGGTGTTTTTTTTTCTGGAAAGGAATTCGAATTGGGTGCTCGCCACTTGAAAGCATGCTTGGGAGCGCGTTTGACCGTTATGAACCTCGCTGTACTAAGATGGCTGCGCAGACATTGTTTGAAACGGCGTCCTTAAGAAAACGTTTCACGGTGGTCGAGAACCCCTGGCTGCTTCGGTAAATCGCTGGCTGCAATCCTTTCACGGCCCCTGAACGGTGGGGACAGGTGCTGCCTTGTCTAAGCCACCGGGCTCGATTTTTCTATGCGAGATGACGACGACGACGTTGAGAGGATGACACACCGGGCGACGGCCCGGTGTGTCATCCTCTCAACGCCTCGGTTCCACGGAGGCGGCAGCTTCTACTTTGGCTGGGCAACCTACTTAAAGCCTGATGCTTTGACCCCAGTGGACCCCAGTGAGCAACGGCGCCATCATGTTCCTGGGGCTCCTTCATGCACCGATCGAACGGCGTGCCAGATCCCCATGGCTCGCTGCTCACCCGCCCAACCCGCCTCCACAAAATCTGGACTTATGCGAATCGGACTGCCATCCTCCCCAATTGCAACAACCCATGTCGTCGTCATCTTGCATGTACATACTCATCACATTATCATGTTTCATAGACGCGGCACCGCGGGCCTCCATGGTACGGGCTGCTGCCTTTCCGCGGTACCGCGTCTCTCCAGAGCCAAAAAATAAAGACTAAAGACTAAAGCAGTCGGCAAACGGAAATATATTTTGTTAGGTTGCTTTAGGCAGCAAGACAGTGCAAATTAGCGAAAGTGAGTGCTCCATTTATATCTCTACCTTTTTTGTTTTCCCAATGAAATGAGTTTTTTCTTCTTCGTATGCTTCGGTTTGTGATAGGGTACCTTGGTGTTTCTGTACACTGCGCGACATTGTTACCGGGAACAATCAATATCCTGTTTTTATTTTTCACCTTAAATACGAGTGGCTGACATCAACCTATTGGTGTGGAATAAAGCGCTCGTTTGGGGCACTAATCTGAGCGACAAACTTTCAGCTCTCTCAACAGCTGTCAAAGAAATAAACTGCAAATAAAAGTGATTTTATCGTGTTCGTATTAACAGTGGAGCGCAGTGTATGTATCTGCCTTGGGGGATGAGATGAAACCATTTTGCTTGGCTACACTTCTTTTCATTTTTTTTGTGTGTTTTTGAAATCGCATTTTTCGGCTTAAGCTCCTGCCTGGTTTCAGCCTCACCTGTGCTACGGTGTTTTCTTGCAATAGAAGGCCACACAACACAGGTTACTTTTACAATGCTGAAGTCAACAGAAACACTGTAATTTGATCAGATGCAATATTCACACACACATCTGAGAAGTAAAATGGGAGTCGTTAGTAATTGTTTTTTTATTAAAATATTTCTAGGTGCCTTTCAGCCTAGTCGGACAAGTATTTCGCTCAGTAAAAAAGCTTGGGTATGATTCACTGTGATCAGTTTACGCATTCTAATATTAAACAAAAAAAAAGAAACATGCCCACTGGTCTTCGTAGGGTTCGTCCAGCTGACAAATTGTGCCGTCGGCGCACATCCCTGCCTGGTGCTTCACGACGAGCACCCTCTTGTGACCAAAAAAGTATGGCTTCTGATTCTTTGGTGGACGGCATGGACGTGCTGTGCGGTCAACAAAACCCCAACAGTTGTCCAGGGGTGCTCTCTTGTCTTTGACGGCCTAATAAAAAGAAGAAAACGGTACTCTTACAACACGGCAGTATTTAAACACTACCAAAACATGTGATATGGGACTTGTTACTCATATAAGATAAAGAGTATTTCCATGGTAGGGTTGCAAAAAAATGTGTATTGTAAAATAAAAAAAAAATAGTTGTTTCTTAATTTCGCTAAGCTCTGAGGCCGTCAAACTGTGCATTCAAAACGAAACTTCTGAAACGCGTTCTAGTCTACCGCTATTGCCTTAGAAGTCCAGTCTTGTGTTTGATAAATTTTGAATTGTTTATGCCTGTCTGGTTTTCACCAGACAAAAACCTGACGTGGAATATTCTTTCGACCGTTTTTGGTAACTTTTTTTCAAAACACCGCCGGGTAACATATTCGGCCGTTATATTTTGGGCATCGCTTTTAGTGCGAGACTTGTGACTAGAACCGAGTTCATATTCAGCATTGACGCAGCATTCGTGTCTAATACATTTAGACTCGCATCCGCGACAAACAATGACGCAGCTCTCTTGCTCCCTAGACGCTTGGCCAAAATAAGGCGGCCTTGAAGAATAGGGGCAGCATGGCATGCACATTTAAAAAGGCTGTATTCAAGTCTCTATTATTTTCTAAATCTACCAAGGAAATCTAAGGCGAATAGTTCCGGAGGAAAGTTAAACAATTCCAAAATTGCGAGCGAATATGAATAAATAAGGTTGAGAGGAATGTTTTTTGTTTTGGTGCGGCTAGCGAGCGCTAGGCTCGTGGTCAACTTTCAGTGTCATTTTCGACAAGAGGACGCGTGTACAGGTATAATTGGCGTTCAAGCACGCGCTCCCGTACATCTGATAGCATAGCCATAGAAGGCCCACAAAAACGCGACGACTTTACCGACACCGTGTTGGTTGCAAAGTGATACTCGTTCACTTCGTTTGATTATGCTCTTTTGTGTTTCATAAAACTCAAATGGAATGGTTTACTTTTCACGCGTGGGACGTACGCTTTACTTCTTGATTTGGCCTCTTTCAAGCTGAGGTCAAGGTGAAAAACATCGATGCGTATTGAGCAAGTGCAGCCATCTTGAGATCTAAGCGATCCCGCTAAGAACGCTGAGGGAAGTCCGCTCTGCAACTTGTAAAGCGGAGCGCACGCTCACTCCGCTAACTATTAGCCCCGTGCGCGACCGAAAGCGTCGCTGTGGTCGGCCTTCCACGATTGGCCGAACGCTGACTATGACGTCGGCAAGGGGATTTATCATCGACGGAAATAAGAGGAATGAAAGAACTTTAATTTTGACGGTGTTGGCAGTGTTCCTTTGAGAGCGAAATGATTTCAAGCTTCCACCATGCTAATAACGAACACCATCGAACTTGTTGTTTGCAAGGTAATGTCGTCACAAGGGGGAACCACAGGAGGGCGCCACCAAAACATCTCGCCGCTATACTTCGTCTCACCTTAGCATGGACTATTGTTAGCCGCGCGTGCCAAAAGCCCTAGCTAGTTGCTTTGGATGAAGCCTCGGCAGCTGCACGAGCGCTCGTGCAGCAAGTGCTCCAGTCAAGGCAGTCGAAGCTAGCCGCTCGCGCTTGCACAGCCTTCGCAGTTAGTCCGTGCTAAGGTGAGATGAAGTATAATACGCTCCAACTCAGAGCGGGCTACGCATGCGCGGTGGGGGCGATGCTTCTTCCAGAGCGTAAAGTAGAGCATAGAGGGCTCATAAAAGTGGCCTACTAAAACTCACAGAATAAAAGCGCGCTCGTCGTGACTTGTCCTGACACTGCCCATGTACACCTTGTTTTGTTTTTTTTTTGTGCCGAAACAAAAGTAAATACGTAAATTATTGGCTATCAAAAAGAGTAACTTTTTACTAGACAGAGCAGCTATGCTAAAAACAATTGAAACACGAAATTTACACAAACCATGCTCTGAGCACAGTTCCAGTTGCGCCAGGGTCAACCCCCTTTGTTCATGTCAGCGAGCAGGTGGCCGAACCTCTCGTTGATGTGAACCACGATGAGGTTCACAATCCTGGAGAACACCGACAAGTTCCGTCCAAACGCTCATCCAAGTTCGAACAGACGGTTGCGATAGGCCAGTCGACAAAGATCCATGCAAAGCGTCTGGCTAGATTGGCAACACCCTGCGCCGATCTGTCGGGTGCTGGGATTTGGAGGCCCACTTGCAGAGCAGAACAGGTCCTTCTTTAAGCGGGATTGCCTCCTAAAGGGTTTCTCTTCTACGTTGGCAATATCCAGCAAACCGCGTTCGGAAAAGAAGCTTCGGCGCTTCTTGACATGAGGGATACAAATCATTGATTCGATGTCTCGCCAGCTTAATCTCGTTAGTAGAAGTCTCCTTCATTGAGAACCGCGGGGATTCATCGTGCAGGTGTCTTGCTAGCCTTGAGCAACACTGTACTCGTACTTCGCAAAAGGGTGTACTCACAATGCGCAAACTTCGTCCTTTTCTTTCATTTTTCTACTTCGAATACGTTAATCTGTTTCAGTTTTAATTCGAGTGGAGCAGAAGCTACAAGAGCGAGTGCCGCTTTCAGCGTCCTTGACCAGCACCCGCGCTCGTGCAGTGCAAGTACCGTTTAGAGCAACAAGCTCATTGTTATACCTTCGGCTTCACTCGCACACAGGGTGGGACGATTATATTTATATTTTATAGCGTAATATGCTTCGGGTGTGTGCCTACTCTTTTGTGTTCATTATTCTCGCCTTCGTTTTTACCACCTTTACAAACACGCTCCCTTTCACTTTCTTGGTGTTAACGTTTAGTTTTTCTGTCTTACTAGTACTATAAACGTCCACTTGTGGGGCTACGCAAGCGAATTTTTCGAACGCTCTCAAAACGCACTAAAGGCTCATTCACACTGGAAGCGGATCCGCGTTCGCAAAGCGGTTGCGAACGCGGTTGTATAAGGATTCAGTACATTTGCACGCGCATTTGATGACATCAAATGCGCGTGCAATTGTACTAGATCTTTATACAACCGCGTTCGCAACCGCTTCGCGAACGCGGATCCGCTTCCAGTGTGAATGGGGGGTTACGCTGAAGCAAAACGGTCTACTAAAACGCCTTTTTGGACCTCCGCTTTCCATTCCGCTGAAGCAGGCCGCGCATGCGCAGTTTGGCACCCTCAGAGCGGAGCGGAAAATGGAAACGGTCTCCTAACACTATCTAATAATCTTCCTGCGCGATCGCTGAGGAGCACTTGCCCCCCATTCACACTGGAAGCGGATCCGCGTTCGCGAAGCGGTTGCGAACGCGGTTGTATAAAGATCTAGTACAATTGCACGCGCATTTGATGTCATCAACTGCGCGTGCAAATGTACTGAATCCTTATACAACCGCGTTCGCAACCGCTTTGCGAACGCGGATCCGCTTCCAGTGTGAATGAGCCCTTACAAAGTACCGCTGATAAAATATGACATAACCATCGTTATGTCATGTTTTCTGCGGCCGTAGTTTAAAATCGTCCACTGGGACGGCTGAAAACGCAGCACGAAAACACGGCGAAAAAAATGCTAATACGAACAAAAACCTCCTTGAAAACCAAGATTACATCAGGGCAAAAGGTTGCTTGACAAACAGCCAACCCGCTGAATGCCCGCTGAGATGCTGGTGGTAGCCTTTTTAATGTCGGTTTTTATTTTTAATATCATTAAGCCAAAGATCTCCGAACTGTCAAGTATCTCCGATATGTCATTGAGCTCAACCGAGTTGTCCTGTTTTACAGGGTACATATGCCTGACAAACCCAGCTGAGTCGCGTGCCACGGGACATAGTTGAAACCGGAACGAAATAAAAACTTGCGTCACATTACCTTTTTGTTTTTAAGTGATGAAATATATTTATATGCACACATTCCATTCATTGCAAACGTTTAAAACAAAATAAAACGCACTTTTTAAAGAAACGATACTCAGAACCACGACCGGCTTTATAGGGGCGACCAGGTCACCCGAGGCAGCGCGAGCGCGCCGCATTTCCTTTTGCTTATTTAGTATTTTCTCTAGTTCGCTGAACCGCCACCGCGTTTGCTGGTGCCGTAGCTCACCACACTAGCAGACGCTTTCGCGTGTGTATCTATGTGTGTTCGCTCCCCGACCGGCGACGTTTTGACGATAATCGGCTGTATTTTAAGAACCTTTCTCGTCGTTATTGCGTTTGTACGTTCGGTAAAGTTTTACAAGCTGCTCTAAATCGCATTCTTTTTTGGTCAAAAGATAACTAACTTCCCCTGAACGTAAACCAAATGCGCTACCATGCACATCACTGCCTCGCGCCAGCTTTCGACCCCTCCAACACTTTTCCTGAACCGAGTGGAGATCCCAAGTACAGCGCATATCCACCTCCTAGGTGTCATCATCGACCAGCATTTTGATTTCCATCGCTACGTCCAAAACGTCGTGTCCGGGTGAAAGGTGACTCCTTGGCTTCGTCATTCGGTCCACAAGAAGAGCCAGTCGCGATGTGCCCAGATTGCTGTTCACAGCAGTGGTGTTGCCCATCCTGGGGTTTTGCTGCTCGGTGTGGGATTCGGCAACCAGGCAACTTATTGCCTCCCTCGAGTCGGTGCAACGTCGCGCTTCCTACCTTATTACGGCGCCAACGTGGCCCCTGAACACCATCTTATCGAGCACTGCACCTCCTCCGTTCAGACGGCAGGGACCCGCACCACGCGGCTCCTAGCCACTTTTCTGCTACCGGACTCCTCGCTTCCTTTTGCCTCCTCCCTGCGGCGTACTCGCACTGGTGGACTGCAGCCCCTTTTAACCCGTACGCTTTGTCACTAGAACTCCTTCGCACCACGTGCAGTGCAACTTCGGAAGTCCCCTCGCCAGTCACCAGTTCACCACCAATCGACAGTGTCTCACTCGATCATTCACATAGAGCGTCACGGCCCACCTGCGGAGCATCTAACTCAATATTTTATTCCGATCACGGGAGCGGGCTCCAGCAGGCGGACTGGATGCACCATCCTATACACTCGTACACACTATAAGAAGTATTCATTGGCGGCCATAGCTGTGTGCACGACTGCTGAGCGCGTGCTGATGGCGAGCTTCCACAGTTCTTTTGTAACGTGCATTCCGCACCCTCAAGATTGCCGGTCTTAGCAGCCTATTAATGTGGGCTCGTTCAGAGCATGCGCTCTAGACATCACCCACAAATATGGCGCCCAGTGAATACTCCTTATAGATGCTTAGTTCACAATACTAACTATTCTGCTCGAGAAAACTATGACATAGTGACTCATTTTACCCTATTCTATACACACTATGTGCTAGCATTAGTGCCTGCCTATTAAATGCTATAGAAATCATCCGAAACCAACGTTATTTCAACACGCTCCCATTGCCTTACATGGCGGTTGCCGCACTTTTGGTGGTGAGCTATAAAAAAAAACTTCGTTTCACCTTATGTTGTACCGCAGCGAAGGCTAGAAGCGCGAGCTCATAGCGTTGGCAGCTGCTCTTAAGTCACGAGAGCTTGTGCCGCCGGGATGTGCCCCAGAGCAAGGAGTTCGCGCTTGTAGCATTTCCTGCGGTACATCATAAGGTGAAACAGAGTGTAGTAGCGGCGCCAGCAGAACACTTGGTCCCTTCAAGCCGTTCACGTGATATTTCTTGGCCCGCGCGCTCCCATAAGGACACGCGGAGTGAGCAGGTCGCGTGATCGGAACGTTTCACACTAATTCGAGCAAGAAAGTCTTATCGGCAACGACATCACAATGACCGCCTTCGCCGAGCTACAGTGTTCTAGAGGGTGTAGTGGCACGAGCGGCGCCCGCTTACAATGGGCCGCGTGAAGACGGTCAACGTAGATGCCACGAGTGGCGCTGGAGTTCTGTGCCCTAGGAGAATTTCTGGCAGATGGCAGATGTGCGATGAGCGAAGAGGACGACGAGGCTGATTCGCCTTGTGTCGTACCGCAGGAAAGGCTACAAGCGCGAGCTCCTTGCTCTACTGCACATCTCGGCGGCACAAGGATCTCGTGCACCAAGGGCAGCTGCCAACGCTACGAGCTCGCGCTTATAGCCTTCGCTGCGGTTCAACGTAAGGTGAAATGGAGTATAGGAAGGACGAGACGGACCATGTCCGCTTGGCTCTATACTTCGTTTCAGCTTCGGTCCAGACGCAGCCAAAGCTACAAGCGCGAGCTCCGGGCTTTCAGCATCCCTGCCAAGCACGCGCGCTCGTGCAGTGCAAGCACTGTTCTGGACCACATGCTCGCGCTTGTAGCATCGGCTGCGTCTGGACCGAAGCTGAAACGAAGTAGACATGAAGCGCGTGTGTCGCCGGCGCTTCGTTCTTCTTTATTCCATGCCTCTTGCCACAGTTCCTAGGGCTCAGAACAGCAGCGCTACGGTGTCGTCTACGCGCGAAATCTTCACGCGGTGGCCGCCGCTCTTGCCACTACAACTCTCTAGAACACTGTAGCCGAGCTTTGGCTTCCGCAACGTGCTGTGGTCGTTCTAGTTGCAGCTCTGACCCGGAATCATTTCTGTTTTGACAATAGACCCTTTTCGAAATTCAGTGCCATCTGGTGGTTTGTAAAGCAGTTTAGGTTTTGTCATATCAATGGCGGAAATGAACTTGTATCGGCACCGTCACTCTCGCAAGTCAACGGCACGCGAGGTATTGTTCAGAGTGAGTTCTTTCTCGATCACTTTCAGTTCGATGGTGACCAAGAACCTGCATTCAGAACAAAGCTCCAACCCACTCAGATTCCTCGAGAAAATTCTATACACCAAAGTGCTTTAAAGCAGATTGTGTGCCGCCCACAGATTGACTGAATCTGAGGTATTAGAAATAAACGCTTACGTAGCTCTTGTGTTCCATTCCTACGTCGCGTCGTACTGACCCCCCGAATGTACAGGCCTCGCAAGATCCGCTTAGCAGCTTCTTCGACGTCTTCCTTTGAATAAAAGGCTGAAGTTGAGCTAGTTGGTACATGTTACAAAATACCTTTCTTTATCAGTCACTATAGAAGGCCGCCATTGGTATGGCACAGATGCCGTTCCACAGATGATGATAGTGATCAAAGTGGCCAGACTGAATTTCGGAAAGGGTCTTTCAAAGGCCCGCTACCGCTACGAGCGCGCGCTTCAGAGCATGCATCGAAGTGGCAGCGCGAGCTCCCGCTACGAGTAGCGTGGCCTGAAAACACGATCTACTATAACTCTCTAATATTTACTGCAACGATACTTTCTAGATACATCCCAGAATCGTCCGCAATAGTAAGTGCTTCGCTTGCGCTGGCCATGGCGATGTGGCGGACGCCGCCATCTTTAGCTTTATCGGGGCGAACCCCTATCAATAAAAGGGCAACTCTGCTTAGTTTCGAAAATTTCGGGATAATGAGTGATTTCACATTAAAAAGCACTAATAAAAGGCACTACGTCATTTGGAGAGCCCTACATATCCGCGGATTAACCGCGGATATCCGCAGCAAACTGTCGGATGCGGATAAAAATTAATCATATATGGCGGATTGCGGATCGTATGCGGATGCCAGGGGCTGCGGATGCGGATCGATCGCATACGGATATCAGCGGGTCCGGATCTACATTTTTGGCAAAGCAGCCCATAAACGTTTGCGACCGCACAGTGTAGAGTGTATAAGTGAGTGATACTAACAAGAACATTATCGAATGTATTTCGGGAGCAAACTACTGTCTTAGATAAAAGGTGCCAATCGGGGAGAAAATTCTTCTTTACGTCAATAAAGATTTCACTCTCAGAAAAAACGCTCTAAAGCGATCTTTGGTGAGAGTCTCACCAAAGATCGCTTTAGAACGTTTTTTTCTCACCACAAATACTGTCCCTATAAAAGGTAAAAAATGCAGGAGCATCAGTCGCCCCGGGAAAGCGTGTTCTTGTTTGGCAGGGAAAGAGCGGAAAAAGGTCCTTTGCGCAAAGAAACCCCAAAACGTACAAGCCACAAGAAAGAAGGAGCCTGCAAGTGGCTTCTTCGACAGGCAGATTGAAAAGATAGAATTAGTTCCTCTGGAGTGGTGAAACTTGCGACAGCGCGAGTTTCCGCGCCTAATTTTTGTAGCACAGTGCCATCTCAGCATCAAGTGCACCGACGGAGAGAGACTTCTCATTAGCGGGTACTAATTTAGGAGATGTGAACTAGTCTGAATCTGTCCATGTTGACGATATTCTGTTTCTCCTACGACAGTTGGTACTGAGTTGTTTTAAAGTATATGGTTCAGAGCATGCAGTTATTTAGGGTTCGTGTCTAAAACTGAAACCGATAGGAGGTGTTGCCATTATTGAATATTCTGTTATTTTCCCAGTGGTTTGCTCGCGCCTTGCCACATATAACTTCGATGCGGGGCGTGAGCACCTTTACTGTCCCACTTTTTTCATTGTTTGGCCGAAAAAAAATGGCGCAATGATACTAGTCTGTCCCTTGTTAATTTTCATGTTTATAAATTTTGCGTCTGCTTGAAGCGCGTTTTACGAAGCAAAAAGGAAAATAAATATTACGATTTCCTTCCTTTTGAGTGCACCTTCTGGACAGAGTGTCAGTGTCATGGACTCCCAAGACAATCCCATAACGGCTATCATCTTTCCAGCGATGCCAAGTGTCTCTGGAAGGATGATCGCTTATTTTATATATAGGATAAAATAGAATGCGATAAAATGACTTTCACCGTATTTTGACACGAAGAGTAACTTGTTCAAAGGTAAGCAGACAACTTAAAAAAATACCATCGTTTTTGTTTATGCTTGATTTTATGATGTAAAATGAATGTGCGGATTGAGGGTCGGATGCGGTTCCGAATTTTGCAGATGCGGTTCGGATGCGGATACAGAGTTTGCGGATGCGGATCGGATGCGGATGCAAATATTTAGGAACATTGCGAATGTGGTTCGGATGCGGATACGAACTCTGCGGATACGGATCGGATGCTGATGATCAGACTGCTATTCGCGCAGGGCTCTAGTCATTTGTTTCGCAAAAAAATGGGATATGGGATATATATTGTTAAATCTTACTTCAAACAACAGCAGAAATCGAAACCAAAACTTTGGCTCCGTCTGGCAACATTGGCATTGGGCCGCAAAAAAACCTGGCAATTACGACGTACGAGATGTCACGTGACCCACTACGCAACGACGGGCGGGATTTGGGCGGGCCGGGGGGCCACGGTTGGGGCGGTTGCGTGCCAGGCGCAAGTGCCGTTTGCACCGCACTCTTCTCCACCTCTTAATGTCTACGATATCCGACGACGTTTACAACTGCGGCGTCAGTCTGCGCACTTGGTTTTGAACGAAACTCCGAGAGACTAGTGTTATGAATGGAACCTTCGGCGACCTTCTTCCGAGTTTCAACGCTGCGGAAACGAGTCCCGACGTGTTCCGGACCGTCGCCCACCTGTCGTGGTCTGCCCGAAACGAGTCTCAAGGCGTCCGTGACGTCAACTAGACGTGTGTGTGTGCGTGTGGGTTCGTGCGCTCCGGAAAGGGAGAGAGGCATGACCTAACTGCGGAGAACTTTGGCCACATCGCACTTGAAAGGGAGAGAGGCAGGGCCTAACTGCGGAGAACCATGGCTACGACGCACTTCTGGCTACGACGCGGCGGTCTTTGCTGCAACGCACTTGGCGGCGGTTTGCTACTCGCACCTGCTGCCCTGGCGGAGAGTGAGGGAGAAAACGGACCCTATATAAGGCGGAGCGTGAGGCTGCTCCGTAGTTCTCTCGGATTTGACGACTGTATCGCAACCATGTAATTAAACCGTTCGTTACGTTACCAATTCTCCCACCTCCACTGGACCCCTGGGTTCTTCACTTCGGGGAATGGTCGTCGTCACGAGCCAGGAAGCCTCCGGACATGCGGCTTAATCCTCGCCTCGGACACTATAGTCACAGTTGGTGAGACGACGACGGCGGTTCTGACGCGGGAGACGGCGGTAACGGCGGGACGCCCCGACGGCTCACAAGAAGTGCACTGCGCAGGCGCGTTATGCCAATCACGGGGGCACCGTTGAACCAGCTGAACGCCCAGAGGAAAAGTTGCTGACGTCACCTGTTACGCTTGCCCGCAGAACTTAAAACAAACAAAAAAGAGGCAATGGTGATGACGTTTAGCTCAATGTTTACTAGGCCAACGCCGTAGCCTTGACTGCTCTGTTGGTTTGGTTATGCCTCGCCTCAATTCGCCCGCTGGAGTCAGCCGGTTTCGGCAACTTGGCGCGTTGCAAAGTTTGCCGGACCGTTTAAGAATTAATTTGAAAGAACTAGGTCGTACACTCTTAAAAAAAAGCTAGTAGTATTTACTAGGTAAGAGCTAGTAACCGCTTGTCACATATGTTACTAGGTACCTAGTAGCCTGAGGTAGTAACGGTCAAGCTAGTAACGGTTACTAGGTCACGAAGCTAGTAACTGTTACTAGCCTCCAAGTAGAATCCATGTATTTTACTACCTCTAGCTAGTAACTAGCGCTACCTCCCGACGGAAAACCGGAAACGCAACTAGTCACGTGATTTCCGGTAGGAAAAAAAAACTGTGGGGTTATGCCACTTACCACCAGGTGGCAGGCGCAACAAAAAATTGAAACTGGAAATGAGTAATCCAGGTGGCGCTAGTCACCGTCCAATTAAACGTACACAAAAAAGAAAGCCGATTATTTACAGTTTATTTCAATTCTTCCACATTTGCAAGCATACACATATAAAGATTCACACCCACATTTTTAACACGCAATCGACACAACGAATTCAACAGAAACACAGCTTACTAAATCACTCTAATAGCTAACTTCCCGGCGGGGGCAGTGGGGATCGAACCCAGGAGGTTCCCAGCGCAAGTTTTCGAGGTGAGACGCGTTAGCCCACTCGGCCACTTCCTTTTTTTTTTTTTTTTTTTTTTTTATTTATTACATGGAATAATTACTAAGACAACAGCAGGACAAGAACATGGTAAGGTCATCATGTCCCAATTCCCATTACATACAATTCTCTATCTAATACTCTCAGAGCCTCCTTATCGTAAATAGACACAAGGAACAGAAAGGAATATTAAATAAATACAAAATACACATGCTAAAAGTCAGGTAGATGAATGCATCGATCAAAAAGAACATACCAATCTGGCCGCTCGTCAAGGTAGTTAAATACATTTCGTACATGCGTTACGGTTTCAATAAAATTTGATTTGGTAGATCGGGGAGGGTCCGCATTCCTGTCAATCATTCTTGTTTTCCAGAGGCTATGCAACCCCATTAATGTAAACAGATCGTAAGGAAAACTATCGTTCAATTTTAAGGGCAAAAAACGGATTGTGTAAGCATTGATATTTAAGTCTTTTTTCAGTGTTCTTTGTAGGACATCCCAGAAAAGGTAAGCATCAGTACAGAAGATAAAACAATGCTCTATAGTTTCCGGTTGGTTACAAAGGCGGCAATTGATTGACCACGGCACAAAAATTCCACGTTCACGAAGCCAGGGTTTTACAGGTAACGTAGAAGTATGGAGCTTAAAGAAAAATGACTTTGCGGTAGGCGAGACATGCAGCTTTCGGACACGTCTGAGAACATCTTTTCCTGGGCCTTCACTATATATGCTTCGGTACAAAGGTTCGGGGAACGTTATGTCAATCAGATCAGCATATAAGACTTTTCGAGAAACCGTAAATAAATGCTCCAGAGAAAAACGAGCTGTTAGAAACTCAATCGCGCTCACTACTTCTTTGAGGTACCCCACAGGACGTGATGTGCTTGAGGGTATCGTCGTAACCACCAAATAGGGTAATGCACTCGAGAGTTCCGTCTGTAAGTAAGTACGGAGGAAATGATGAGATGCAGTTTTGAAGAATAAAAATCGAGATATTACTTGCTTTAGAAAGATGTGTATAAGTCCGAGACCGCCAACATCGATGGGGCGAAAGAGGTTATCACGTCTTGTAGGTTCCCAATTTGAACTCCATATAAAAGTAGCAAACACTCTGTGGAATTTTTGAATATGGCTTCTGGTACAGCAAATCACTTGAAGTATATACCAAAGTTTGGCGGCGAGAAACATATTACAGGCCTTAGCTCGCCCGAAAACTGACCAATGGTTGGATTTCATCTTGTCAGCTTGACATTTGATTTTTGACACCCGTTCAGTCCAGTAATGACCATTGTTGCGGACACTGTTAAGGGGAACTCCTAAGTACTGAGGGGCAATGCAGCTCCACGATATTTCAGCATACTCTGAAGGTGTTGTGGCCCATTGCCCACACCAGAAACCTGAGCTTTTTTCCTTATTAACGAGTGCGCCGGTCGCGTCACAGAAGTTTTGTGTTATTGTAAGGACATTGTCGACGCTGCGTTTATCGGCACAAAAGAAAGCTATATCGTCTGCATATGCCAATACTTTCACTTCAGAAGAGTAGAGACGGAAACCTTCCACGATGGGGCTGTTAAGTATACTTAAACAAAGGGGTTCTAAATAAAGCGAAAATAAAAGCGGGGATAACGGACATCCTTGTTTGACGGACGATTCTAGACGAATTCGATTTGAAAGTGAGCCGTTAACTATAAGCCTGGTGGCACAGTTACGGTAGCATAACTTAATACCCTTTAAAAGTGTTGGTCCTGGGTTTACATGACGTAAAATAGCAAACAGGAAAGCATGGGACACGCGATCAAATGCCTTGGCCAAGTCTACTTGAACCATGGCGACTTGACCGGCATGAAGAACGCAGCTTTCTATCACTGAACGCGCAACGTGGATGTTAGTTTGTATACGTCTCCCCCTAATCCCACAGGTTTGGTGGTCTCCAACAACAGATGACGTGACACACTGTAATCGTTTTGTTAAAATTTTAGCAAAAATTTTGTAATCTACGTTGCATAAACTAATTGGTCGATAGCCTTCAATGCGCTGTAGCTTGTCTGGGTCTTGACTTTTAGGGATCAACACGGTATGGCTCTCATAAAATGACGGCGGTAAAGTTCCCATCTCATACGCCGCCAAAAACACCTCAAGTAGAAAAGGACATAGCAAGTCTTTGTACGTCTTGTAAAACTCCGCAGGGAGCCCATCAGGTCCTGGTGTTTTAGAATTTGGCAAGTCGTCTACCGCGCATCGAACTTCTTCCAATGTTACTGGTCCACTAAGGAGATCTCGCTGAAGTTGCTTTACCTCGGGCATTAAAGAAACTAAGTTTTTTGCCAACTGGATGTCCAAATGTTGCGTTTTTCCAAAGAGGTTTTTGTAATGCAACTCAAATGCGTTCATGATGACTTCTTCGTTGTCTGAGGGTGTCCCATTACATTGCAAAACTCTAATTTTCTTTGAAAGGCCGTTACGCCTCTCATCATCGAGTGCCCGACGCGAGGGTTTCTCTGAGGACAAGAAACGCCTACACCGGGACCGTACTAGTGCACCGTGTAAACGAATGAACTCGTATTGCTGTAGCTGACATTTTACGCGAAGAATGTCTTCTTGGAACATACCCGGTGTTTCGCACTCCAGCTCGTGAAGCACATACAGATTTTTCAAAAGTGTAGCTTCTTCCTTCTTTGCATGAAAGGACGCAATGCACGCGCATTCGATTGCTTCATTCTTAACTTCCTGTTTGAAAGAGTCCCACTGAGCAAATATGCCAAATTTCTGATTCGTTGACACGTGATTAAAACATTCGCGGACACGCCTCTGAAAGTCTTGGTTGTCTAGCAGTCTTGTATTTAGTTTCCATAGAGCCCAATTTGGTTGCGCCTTTCGCGGTGCGTCTGTTCCAAATCGGATCTTTACAAGGCAGTGGTCCGAAAAAGAAACTGGTTTTACGTCATAAGCAGTCACATGGGAAATGAGCGAGCTTGAGACGTAAATACGATCGAGTCTCGCATTACTTGAAGCATGAAGGTGAGTGAATCGGAGAGTAGTATTTTGGGAAGCTCCGACGTCAAAAAGGTGGTAGTCGAATGCAAGAGTGTTTAGTATGTCGGAACTTCTATCGGGCCTTGCAGAAGGCACTGACCTGTCTTTTATGCTACACACACAGTTGAAATCTCCAAATAAAACAATTTGTTTGTCAGTGCTGAGAAATGGGATCAGGTTTTCAAAAAAGGAACGACGCTGTCTAACGTCATTATAGGCATATATGCAAATTAATCGCCAGTAGGAGCCGTATAAAAGAAAATCGCAACATATGAACCTTCCCTTATCGTCGACAGTGTGAGAAAGTGATGAATACCCTAAGCTCTTCTTCAAAAACAAAAAACACCCTCCCGACAAACCATCAGCATGACTGACGCATACCTCGTAATGTGAGAGGAAGGGGTCCAGTGCACGAGCAGTATCCTCGTCAGACGATATTTTTGTCTCTTGAACAGCAACAAAGTCAATATGTTCCTTTAAGAGGAGCTTGTACAATTGAGATTGCCGTGCACGTGAACATAGTCCTCTCACGTTGATGGTAGCGAAGCTGAGGGGAGATGTCAGGAAGGTTTTTAGTTAGGGTGGGAGCACATCGTCATCGTTCCTCACGTCCAGAGCTTCAGATTGCGACGTCTCGTTGTGGAGGAACTCTCGCACCGCAGATGGCTTGCGTTTCACCTCACTTCCCTCGTCGTTCTTGCTCTCGGCAATAATACCTGTGGCCGAGGGCTGGGCATTATGTGTCGTCGTAGGAGCAGGTCGTTTCACCGATGTGCCGCTGGACGTCGTGGCGCGTTCGCGGCGGGCAATTGCTTGCTGGCACGGTAACTCAGGTGGTGCGTTAAGGGATGGATACTCGCTATCCGACCAATTCCTCTTCGTTTCCGTGACACACTCGGCTGGTGTTGACAGTCCTGGCAGGGTGCTGGCAGACTCAGAATCAGAACTAACTTCTTCTGGTCGCTGTGTAGACGTTTCCGACTCGGTCTTTTGTGTCTTGATAGGGGAAGAGGCGATGTCCCCTGTGGCATCAACGACTTCGCTGATGTCCATAAGATGATCCTGGACAACATCTTCTGTTAGGCTTCTCGACTGCCTTAGCTTGTCTGCGTAGGTGGTGACGCATTCACTCGCGTCGTGTCCGTAGCGTCGGCACTCGCCGCATCTCGGGGTTCTGCACTCACGACGGATGTGACCAATTCTGTTACACCGAAGGCACAGCGGTGGCCGACCGGGGACGAGCACCAGGCTTCGACAGCCGAAGACCGTGAGCTGATGCGGAATATTCGTTGCATTCATTCCTTCTCTAAGCGTCAGGGTCACCTCTTTGTTGAGCGTTTCCATTTGTTCCATTCCGGAGCACTTCCATTTTTCTCGTACAATGGAACGGACCGTGCCAAAAGGCGCCAGTGCCTCTTCAATTCTCTGGTTTTCCATGTGTACAGGTAACCAGAGAAGCTTCAGTTTCACATCTCTGGTGTCGGGATCAATTATGAGGCATCTGCGTCCCTTCACGGTAAGCTCCATTTTGTTTACAAGCTTGGTTTTACTTCATACGTTTGCGCACGTTACCATCCAGACATGGCTGATCTGAAATTGGCCTATTCCGATGATATCTTGGGCGTCGACAACATCTCGTAAGGCGTCACGGAAGTCTGGGGCACGGTAGGGTCGTGCGGCGAGATCGCCATGAAGAAAGACGGGAGTTCAGGCTCAAGTTACCTGTGGGTACATGAGGTAGCACGGTCCGGTATTCATTGTTCAACATTTCAGTTGTAGTGGCCGAAGCCTCAGCGGTGCCCCGGCCGCAAGCCGGTATATTTTCCTTGGAGAACATCGAAAACACGACCGTTCTCAGCGGCGTCTTCTTCTTTCTCCCGCCACTTCCTCCGCGCTCACTTCTTTCACTGACATTAAGTCTTTTATACTGACCATTTGAGTGCGCAAACTTGTCGTGTATCAGTACGTTGGTTATTCGCAGTCGATAGGTAAGCTGCGCGACGAGGCAAACCGCATGAAAGCGACGGGAACAAGCGGCCAAGGCGTTGAGCGACGTTTCCTAGAAATTAAAACACCAAACGACCGACGACCGTCGCTCGTCGCTGTCTCCGTCGATCGCCTCGTCGCTCGCTAGATCGATACATGCGGTCGCCGTCGGCGAGAGAGTGCTTTCTTGCCGTCTCCCGCGGCGAACGAAGGCTGTAATTGACGGAGAGTACGACGGCAGCTGCACTCCTTTCGCGTGCTGGGCTAAACAAATTCATGCAAAATTAATAACGCGTGCAGCTCGCGTCTTAATTTTTTGTAGTACACTGACGAATGCTCGCGTTTTTGGGGCATATTCAGAAAGACTCGTAGAATGCCAAAACAGTTTTTTTTTTTCATTAGTCCCAATGCTACATACACTATTTACGACGCACATCAACGGTTGTGACAGTGCACTGTCACGACCGAAGAGAGCTCAATCAGAATCATTCAACCACCGAGCACACACAAACCGTGAAGAAGTTCTCAGTGTCAAGAGGTGGAGAAAAGCTTCTTGGACGACGAAATCCAACCCAGTGACAGCGGCACCGGCTCGTTAGAACTATCCTCGGAGCAGTCCAGGTCCACGCACACACTCGCCCCGTCGAGCGCACGAACGTTAACTATGCACTCCAGCATGGGAACACGAGAACTGCACACAACACAAGACAAAAATGGCAGGTTCACATCGGAGAAATGAGCGTCTTGCGAACCCCAACTGGCCCCGACTTGCTTGTCGTACAATGTTGCCAAGCGTCTCTTGTGAAAGAAAAACATGTTTTAAAAAATACAAAATAATAAATATAAAGAAATCAGAATGAACTTTTTTGTTTTCGGAAACGTTTTTAGTATGTGCTACGTGACTTTTTTCATCCCAGTTAAAACCAAAATGAAAATATAAACGCTCACAAACGAATGCAAACGAGAAGGAAAGAAGTAAACCGCATGGCCATTGAATCAACAATGGCCGCGGTGCTCGCTGCAGCGCTGGCTTCCACGTCGTGCTGGTACGGAGGCTGCGATCGTTGTAAAGTCAGCTCCAACCCTTAAACATGCCCCCTCATACAATATTTGACGCTACGATTGCGTGTGGATACCTCCCCCTGTGTTCCGAAACAGCAAGTACGTCGCTAACGCTGGCAATCGGGTATGAAGCCAGCGCCGCCATCTTCTCCGCGCCTTTGCGGTAGTAAATAGCTAGTAAAAGGGTAGTAACGGTCAGAAAAAGGTAGTAATGGCTGCATTTGCTAGCTTTTTACTACCTATCGCCCGTTTGTGGTAGTAAATAGTTAGTGAAAGGTAGTAACGGTCAGAAATAGGTAGTAACTGCTGCAGTTACTAGCTTTTTACTGGCTTTTTTTTTAAGAGTGTAATATTTGGCATGTGGTCATCCTAGGGAATACTGAAAAGGACCGCATTTTTTTTAACAAAGTTTAAGCGGAGTGGCTTTTTAACTGAGGTAAGACAGCTCAGTTGAACTCAGTAATGGTTAGCGGCTCGATTACGCTTGGCGCCGCCGTGTAATACCCCTGTCAGACGGGCACCTAAAAGAACCTTTACGCCAAAGGACCATTAGTGTAAATGTCATTTAAGCAGTGTCACACGGCAACTCAAGTGGCATTTAGCGTAAAAGTCCTTTTCGTGAACCTGAGTTCCCGCAACTCCTTTACGGCTGCTAAAGGCTTACTCTCGACAACAGCGGTCTGCACTAGAGAAACGAATTGAAATAAAAAATCGTACGGATATCTAAAATCAATGTTTTTTTATATTTTCATTATTAAAAAAAGAGCGTGTTTCACGTATATTTTGTACAGACCTCGCTGTACTAATAGTTTTCTGTTCTCACGGCCCCAGCTCCCTAGTAGGCCTTGTCGTCCCGCTGCTCGCCTGCGCGCATCGTCCGCTTCGGCACTTCGGTTTTTCTCCTCTTCATTTTCCTTACAGCCATAGTTATCTAGCTTTTATTTCTCTACTTAATTTTTTACCATCCTTTAATAGTGTATTTCTAACTGTACTGTATATATTTAACATATATATTTCTATATCTCACTCTTGCTTCGTTCGATATGTCGAACGAGGGAGGACCATCCACGAGTAGGAAGGGGTCGCCGCGCTTCCATTAAAACGTTGAGGTTACCTGGGCGCTTATAGGGCTTTGGGAAGATCGGCTGACGCGTGCGATGAAACTGAAGCACAAGCACGACGCCGAACCGAACAGTGCAAAAGCGTAGCAGAAGCACGGAAAGGAGCGGGAGCACTGAGCAACGTTCAATGGACTTTTTGTAGAAATACGCGGTGCGCATGCGCGGAGTATTTCATGCGCCTGGGTTCGAGAGTATCTAGTTCCAAACAATCCGCCATCTTGCATTTCTCGCCTTTGAGCGGTTTCGTTGTGTCGACCTTGGGGCGGAAGATTACGCACGATGGGGACAAAGGTGAGCTTGGGGGAGCCGTATCCAGGTCACATCGCCTCAATGGGTGAACAGGATGTAGCTGACGTTTTGGGTGTGGAACGGGTGGGAGAGGCCTTGGGCGCGCGTTGTTTTCCAGTCACCTAGTCTCGAACCGATTCGCGTGTCTAGGTGGCAGCACATATTCGCCAAGAAGTCCATTGGCAACGTTTGGACTGATTGAGCGGGAGACGCACAGGGTTGCCGCTACCTAATTGCCAAAAAAAAACAAAAAAAACTTTGCTAGATCGTAAAGTGGACTTTGTTCTAATCACGCGACTGAAGTCGTCATTTTGTCTTTTTTAGTATTTTGTTTGCTTAAGAAAAGCTTAACAAAATATTTATATCAATAAAATATTATTTTCTGGCGTGAACGTGATTTATGCGTTTGAACGAGCTATGAGACTTCAATCGCTGTAAACATCGTCTAAAGGACATTTACTCGCGCTGTCTGGCACGGCATAACTTAAAGGTCATGTGAAAATCCCAAAGACCTTTGGCGTAAAGGTCCTTTTGGGTGCCCGCCTGACAGAGGCATAACTCGGGCCGACCGCGATGGAGTCAACTGTCGTTGGCTAAATGACAGTGAAGAGCACTAATGTAACCAGGGTATTAGAGTGGATCGGGGTTTCCCATTAGTGTAATATTTTGACAGTGCTCGTTTAAATCTATATCAGTCATTTACTTTGGTTCGGCTTTCGAACGGAGTTATCCGTTAAGTGCTCCCGTTCATCAAAGCTATTTCGAGGGTATCAGTCGGTTAAGTCCACCAAATACTTTGCTGACTTTTCTCCGCACACGAAATTGTCTTGGTTTGCGTGCGCGCACGTTTGTGTTGCTGAGTGTGTGTATGTATTCGCGCGTGAGAACATGGGCGCTTGTCTGTGCATGTTTGTGCATGTTTGTATGTGTATCGTTTGATCATATGTTTGTACGAATTTTTGTAATTTATAACTCCGTTGTGTGCGCTTGTATGTGCGGAGTATGTTTTGATATAAGCGCGCTTATTTACGTGTATGACTTTGCAGATTTATTCAAATTTACGTATCGATATCTTTGCGCATGTTCGTGTCGGTATGTTCCTACTCTGCGCGTCTGCTCACATAAACGTCTGTGTGTGTGGTTGCATGTTTATACGTGCGCATACGGACCAACATGTGTGTTTTTTGCGTCTATTAGTATATCTGTGCATCTGAATTGGCCTAATTACACCGTCGGCGCGCACTGACTCGAAGGCGACCGTTTCCACACGTTAATTTAATAGTATTTTATGCACGTATTAGTACTGGCCAGTTTGCATATATGTATTTTCAATCATTACACTCTGCGTGCATTTACACGCTTGTGATTCCATCTTCAGAAGAAGGCTTCCACGTGTTTTATTTGAGGTGTGCAAATACGTTCGCGTAATTTGTTTCTCAAATCCTCGATTTTTTTTAATGGAACGTGCGTGTTTACGTGCTTTGCGCGAGTCTGGCAAACACATGCTGTATAGATAAGAAGTCCGTATAGTGCTTCCTGTAGTTGCTGTCCAACCTGCAGCTCGCCCTTCCTACCTTCCACGAAGCATCGTCGTCCCGTGCACTTGGAGCACGCACACGCAGGCGAAGCACGACGGAAGGCACGGAACGCGGGCGTTCGAAAACACTCCCTGCCGTTCTCAGTCTAATAGTGAGTGTATCTGTACAAAAGAAGAAACACCGTGTTTAGCATCCCACGCTGCAAACCCCATTTGCAACTGCTTTACTGGTATTTGCTATTTTCGATCACCGCGACATAATGCTCGTACATGCCCGTATTGACCTTGCTTGGCTGATGACGCAGCGGTGCGGCGGTACAGGCATGGAGATTTTCACTGGCACTAATTGGGTTGGAGCTCCGATATGCGGGGTTCTGGCATACATAACTCGTCTGTTTCTGTTGTATTTAAGAGTCGCTTAGGGGGCCGTAACTGCGTACTTGTTTGCCATAAAGAAACCTCTCTTTTTCGTTCTCTTTTTTGTTTTGTTTCTTGGCGTATTACAGGCTTTCCTTCGGATCCGACAGAGCCGTAACCATACGGAATTTCACTCCTAAACCGTAATAATAAAAAATAAAACACGTTGTGCTTTTCGGGGACGAATTAAGATAATTTACATATATGCCTTTAATATCCGTTATTTGTTATCTATCAAAACGTGCACGCCTTCGACGTATAAATATATATATATATATATATATATATATATATATATATATATATATATATATATATATATATTAACAAGCAAATATAAGAGAATTTTCTTCACGCTGTACATAAACAATAAAGCCAAAACTCGACTTGTTTTTTTTTCTCTCTCTCTCTTTTAGCGACCAGAGGTTTTTGCAACCATATTTATTTATGGAAAACAAAAAAATTAAGCAACGTTTCAGCTCTATTTCCCAGCTGCGCAACATTTAAATTGACGACAAAAATTGCCCTCCAAATATGAGCAGCTGTGGCTCGCTGCATTAACTTTTTTTGTTGTTGTTTCCTTAAAGTTGAAGCTCGAACGAGTTGGTACATACTCGAAAATTAAACCAGCGCAAAGGACAAGAAATCGGATAGAAAAAGACAAAGACAACGCACTGTCTGTGTCTTTCTTCATCCGTTCACTCGTCCTTTGCGCTGTTATAATTCTCACGTTGTTTTCTTGTTGATATAATCTTACCACCGTAAGGGTAATTTTATTACAATGATTTATAAATATGTTATATATTTATATATATATATATATATATATATATATATATATACTATATATATATATATTATTATTATATATATATATGATAAATATAACATTTTCGATATTTTTTTGAAGCGTGAGCTACACTGGCCGAGGTTGAGCAGTTTCGCGTGGCTCCTGGAGAGCCGTGCTGCGCATGCGCGAAGAGCAGTGACGTCACACGGCGCACAGCTGACGCAAAAAAGTCAAATTTGGGGGTTTTACGTGCCAAACCAACGACGGACGCATCTGGCACGCCCCAGCGGAGGACTGAGGATTAATTTGGACCACCTGCGGATCTTTTGACGTGCAACCGAAAGCTCGGTTACACGGCGCCTCCTCCGCAATAAGCCTCCGTCTGATTGCGGGCACCTCCGCCGGGATTTGAACCCGCCACATGGAGATACTTAGGCCAGCGCTCTCGCCTCGGAGCCACCTGAGGCGGCTGCACAGCTGCTGCGCCAGAACCGCCGCCGCCGCGCGCTCCGCCACCGCCGCGCGCGCCTCGGCGGTCTGCGCATTCCAGAGGATTGATGTCATAGCCGCGGCAGACGCGCTGGCGCCGCCGCGTGCCCACCTGTGCGCCTCCGTTGCGCAGTAGCCAAGTCTGACGCTGCACCGGAGCCGCTTGATAGCGCCTCACTTTTTGTGCACATGCGCAGAGGTATCAGTGGGGGTATACATATAGCGGCGCGTTTGCAGGTTTGGTATAACCATGAGGGAGAGCGAAATTGCTGCTCAGCGGCGCAGAAGATCGGAGAAGCTTAACTCATCGGATCCCGAAGTAGTCACATAATGCGTATACCGTGTGTGTGTCATTGAAGCAGCAGTAAGCATGATAATCAAGCTAATCCTAGACAACCAGGAAAGCTAAGAATAACCAGCTGAACCTAAGCTCACGCTACGGATATCCTGGCATAGCCGAGCTAAGCCACCGCATTTTTTTTTTTTTTTAAATAAACGTCGACCTGTTGTTAAAATTATTCGCGTACCGCAGCACGTCTCCGAGATTACCTGTCTCGATATTAGAGAGTTTTAGAAGACCGTTTTCGCTCTCTCGCTCCGCTCTATGGAAAGCGGAGTCGCCATCGCGCATGCGCGACCCGCTCTGGGATTTGAGCGTGAAGCGTCAGCTCCGCTAGCTCCGCTTTCCTTGCCATTTTGGGAAGCGCGTTCCACTCTCAGTAAAGTTTGAGTAGATGGTGTTTTTTTTTCTGGAAAGGAATTCGAAATGGGTGCTCGCCACTTGAAAGCATGCTTGGGAGCGCGTTTGACCGTTATGAACCACGCTGTACTAAGATGGCTGCGCAGACCTTGTTTGAAACGGCGTCCTTAACAAAACGTTTCACGGTGATCGAGAACCCCTGGCTGCTTCGGGAAATCGCTGGCTGCAATCCTTTCATGGCCCCTGAACGGTGGGGACAGGTGCTGCCTTGTCTAAGCCAGCGGGCTCGATTTTTCTATGCGAGATGACGACGACGACGTTGAGAGGATGACACACCGGGCGACGGCGGTGCCTTAATCGGAGCCCCTGGGCCTCGGTTCCTCGGAGACGGCAGCTTCTACTTTGGCTGGGCTACCTCCTTGAAGCCTGATGCTTGACCCCAGGGGACCCCAGTGAGCAACGGCGCCATCATGTTCCTGGGGCTCCTTCATGCACCGATCGAACGGCGTGCCAGATCCCCACGGCTCGCTGCTCACCCGCCCAACCCGCCTCCACGAAATCTGGACTTCTGCGAATCGGACTGTCATCCTCCCCCAATTGCAACAACCCATGTCGTCGTCATCTTACATGTACATACTCATCACATTATAATGTTTCGTAGACGTGGCACCGTGGGCCTCCATGGTACGGGCTGCTGCCTTTCCGCGGTGCGCGTCTCTCCAGAGCCCAAAAATAAAGACTAAAGACTAAAGCAGTCGGCAAACGGACAGATATTTTGTTAGGTTGCTTTAGGCAGCAAGACAGTGCAAATTAGCGAAAGTGAGTGCTCCATTTATATCTCTACCTTTTTTGCTTTCCCAATGGAATGAGTTTTTTCTTCTTCGTATGTTCGGTTTGTGATAGGGTACCTTGATGTTTCTGTGCACTGCGCGGCATTGTTACCGACAACAATCAATATCCTGACGAAAATAATCCCTGGAGAAGGGGAACAAGAGGGACAAGGACAAACAAGTACGCGACCGAAAAAATCGCCTGGTCAGGGTATCGAACCCGGGACCTCTCCATTACAGGTGGAGCGCTCTACCAACTGAGCTAACCAGGGGTTAGACATCAGTAGAGGCAAACGGGTTTTATCAGCTGCAACCAGTCGAACACCAACAAGGGTGAAGCTTGCAATTTAAAGTTATGATTATAATGCAATTAAATGCAATGGTGCAAGCGAGCTGGACTCTTGTTCCCCTTCTCCAGGGATTATTTTCGTCATTCTTGTCCAGCTCGCTTGCACCATTGCATTTAATTGCATTATAATCAATATCCTGTTTTTATTTTTCACCTTAAATACGAGGGGCTGACATCAACCTATTGGTGTGGAATAAAGCGCTCGTTTGGGGCACTAATCTGAGTGACAAAATTTCAGCTCTCTCAACAGCTGTCAAAGAAATAAACTGCAAATAAAAGCGATTTTATCGTGTTCGTATTAACAGTGGAGCGCAGTGTATGTATCTGCCTTGGGGGATGAGATGAAACCATTTTGCTTTGCTACGCTTCTTTTCATTTCTTTTTTGTGTTTTTGAAATTGCGTTTTTCGGCTTAAGCTCCTGCCTAGTTTCAGCCTCACCTGTGCTGCGGTGTTTTCTTGCAATAGAAGGTCACGCAACACAGGCTACTTTTTTATACCCTTCGCTTCGGTCCAAGTGACGTGTGAGTTGCGATTTAGACAACGCTGAAGGTTCCGCGTTGTGGAAGATTTATCACCCACCCAAACTTCCCTGTCGGCACATAGAGGGTCACTAATTTGACAAATTCATATCTCCCGGTTAAGCCGCATAAACAATGAGAAGGAAAGAAAAATGTTGCGTGGGTTTCGTACTGAATGTGGAGTCGAGTACCTAATACCTCGTTCGAGAGCTTACGATCGAAAAAACGATGAAGTTAAAAATAATTTTTTTTTCTGCATATATATATTTGTGGCATAAATTGTGGCGTGGGCACGTTGGTGGCCTTTTGAGGTTTCACCTTGTAGATATTTCTTTTTGTTTTAGTTGTTGGAAGCTGATGCTGCGCATTTTGGTTGAAGTGGGTTTTTCGTGATGGGTGGTTTTAATAAATGTTGCCTTATTTTTACTTACTATACACCCTGAAGCTGAGACTAGAAGCTCCCCCTTCAGCGCCAGCTTTCTGCCCTTGCTAACACAAGTGTGAACGCGCAGGCACGCACAACCAAAGCACCGCGGAAGCCAGCTGAGCTCGCGCTCAAGGCGGAGCTTCTAGTCTCAGCTTAAGGGTGAACGGAGTATATATGGTTGTCCGCCAGCTAATCAAATGTAGTACTTCATTTATATTACGTAAAACACGGACTTGGATATGTGCTGCTTCGCTTCCGCTCCCTCCAATGTGGGCGACGTATATGTCCACGGGCTTCATTCAGTACTCCCGAAATCGCCAAGTTGTCGCTCTAATGAATAGTTTTAAAGGAAGAGAATCTCAAGGTATATTACAAATTCTGCATGTAGATTAGTCCTATATATGGGCAATATAGTCCCGTAATCAATTTCACGTTGTCGTCGTTGTGATATTGCTTATTTCCTCACAAAAACCGCTCATCCAATTTTTTTTTCCTTAAACAATTGCTTGACATTTATACTTCGCTTTCACCTCAAGAATCGGAGTAAAAAAAGTGCGGTTCCTCGCAGAGAATTACTAATTACCTCGTTTATGTGTAGAATTAAGGTATATATGTTGGTGCACTTTAGGTCAGATATAGGCCAATGCGCTATTTACAAACATGCCCTCACGAGCTGTGTGCAAACGCGCCCTTTCCGCACGAGGAGTGGGCACTGCGCATGCGCAGGAACCAGAATCTTCTGCGCACGCGCCGTGCCAATAGCAGCGCCACCGCTGCGGCGTGACGTCCGCGCCGCGTGCCGGCGCTGACGTCACCGGACAAAAGTCTAAGCAATAGGGAGGCAGTCGCATGGTGGCGCCTGCAAGCTGGGAACTTCATAAACCCAGTCTGGGCATACCATGTTCAGATATACGACAGACGAAACGATAAGTGCAAGCACTGTGGGGCGAGAGCGACCCTTGACCACATAATCTGGGAATGTGCTAGCTCCCCAGGGGCTAAAGCAAATATAAATTGTAGAGAAGCCTGGGAAGCCCTGCTGCGGAGCGAGGTCCCTGCTTGACAGCAGCAAGCCATCCGCCTGGCGGAAGAAGCCGCGAAGAGCCAAGACCTCTTTGCCTGCTTCTAATCGCGGAGGTCCCGGGCCCTGTATCCTAGGCCTGCGTGCCGGGGACGAGGACTAGGTGTCTCCTTATCTGGTAGAACATTAAAGTTGTTATCTATCTATCGGCGTATAGCCGGGTTATCTTGTCAAGTTGTACAAGTTTCAAACGCCAAACGCTCCGCTTCTTCCTCCCACTTCCTAATCCTGAAAAAATTACTTCACGCGGCGTACGAACCACGCGCAAAACTTGAATGTGTTTCTTCAGATGGTAGCGAGTATTGACGTTTGCAAGTACGGCCTCCGGGCGCCGCCATCTTGCTGCTTGTGTGGCGTAGATGGTCGTCTGTACTGATTTCTATGTCTGTTTGCTGGATCGCGTTTGGCCAGCTCTGCCTATGGACCGGAATGCGGCCACGGTCGGCCATCTTTTTGGTAGGGTTATATTATCTCTAGCCATCATAGTAATATGGCGGACAGGGCAATGGCGGCAGGCTGCCATAAAATAGCCGTGGATCTAGTACACTGTACCGTGGGTGATATTTCGTGCTTGATTGAAGTTGTTCGACGAAGCCGATTCTTGAAGCCCGGCGTGAGCGGTATCCTTATCTTTGAGGACCCGGCGAAAGTTCTACGAAAGCGCAGCACCGGCGAAAAGCAGCGGAGCTTGCATCGAAAGCAGACTCCGTACCGGCGTCTGCTTCCGATGCTCCTTTTGATGCGACTTTTGATGCGTGCTGTGCTGCTTTTCCCCGGTGCTGCGATTTCGTGAAAATTTCACCGGGTCCTCAAAGATCGGGCTACCGTTCACGCCGGGTTTCAGAAATATGTTTCGTCAAACAATTTCAATCAAGCACGAAATATCACCCATGCCTTTTTTATGGCAGCCTGCCGCCACACCCGCCACACCTGCCACAACGCTGTCTGCCATGGATGGATGATAGTGGCTGCAGCAGCTGTACCTTGGCTAGAGGTAATATATAACTCTACCAAAAAGATGGCCGCCAGTGGCCGCATTTGCGGTGCGGGCAAACACGATCCAGCAATTGTCAAAGAGATCAGTGGTCGTCTGATAGTCAAGCTACACTGCAGTCAAGCATTGCTGAAGCGTATACCCGTGGTTTCCAGACTGGCGCCCAAATAAAGCGCGTTTTCCATTCACGGTGGCCAGACTAGCTCTCGAAGCGCGGCCGCTTGCGAATGACTCTATAGGCAGTTTCGCAGACATGAGATGTTATCAAAACACACCGGCCTATTATTTATTTTTTTTTTATTTTTTTGAGTCACCATAATTGTAAGATGTTTTGGTCTGAGCATTTACGCAAAAAGTGCACAAATTAGGATCACATTTTCCTTATAACCAAGATATAATTTATATTACGTTTCACTTTATGCGCGAGTGAAGCCGAACATGCCTATAGTTGAGACGCCGAAAGCCCAGCGCTCGCTTTCGTTGTTTCTGTTTCGCTCGCACTTAAATGAGCTGTACAACGATATTAGGTAGGAACGTTTCTCACTTTAGACCAGCTTACTGGCACTAATGGGACCCAAAAATACTCGAAAGCAACGTCACTGACCAAGACGCGTCTTTGTCGCGACGGAATTTCAAGGATACAAGCGAACCTTTTCTTTCAATCTCTCCTTCACAAAACCTGGTGACGCAGCTGTGGGGGCAATGACAAACAATGCGATCCAGGAGTGCGTCATGAAGGTTTTGCGATCCCCGCAGCGACGATATTTGAATGCTGCTCACACGGTGGACACGAAGACTGCGTAGGCATTCGAATTTGGCTCGTGACAACCAAGGCCTCGACACGCATTGGAGGTTGTGGTTCGAGCCCAATTACTGGGATAACGAGAAAAGGGAACCTTAACAATGCGTCGAACTCAGCGTGCGCTCTGTGCTCTGTCAACCCCAACGCGTGTCAATAATAGCAACATTGGCGGCATATAGACCTTTCCAAAAAAGGGCACTTGGCAGGTTCCATTTTCAGTGTTCGTGCGTATGGCGCGTGATTTGCTCGCTTTCCGAAGCGACGAACGTGCGCGTTCTGGACTGTGATTTAACACGTGTGGACTGTGATTTTTGTAAACAGTGGAAACGTCTATATAATCTAGGGTGCCTTCATGTGCGCTTTGTTTAGGGTCACTGTGTAGAGCCTGGTTCAGACACTTGCGTTTGACTGCGTTTGACTGCGTTGCGTCGAGAACCGAAAGCGAGTCACCGGCACATCTGTGCTTCGTATGAAGCGTGGAATCCAATTCAAGGAATCATCTTGGCACGCGATATAAGCAGCAGGGATGTCCTGGTTTCTCGCAGCCGCAACGCAGTCAAACGCAACTGTCTGAACCAGATACTGAACCATAGAATTTAGTGTCCATAATAAGTGGCGCACGTTCTTTCCACGAGCCAGCAGCCGCCGGTGTGCGCGAGCACTCGCAACGAAAATGACGTCAGAGACCTCCATTCGCGCTTGAGGACAGTGAAATGCATGGGCTTCGGGCTCCTCGCGCAGTGCAGATAATGTTCGCTTTTCACTCTCTCTCTTTCTCTCTCTCACTATGGTTTCAAGCGGCGCCGGCAGATGACTCGTCGACCCGTGGGCACGGCAAAAACGGCTCGTGCCACCTCATGCTCCACACGCGCAGAGCTCCAGCGAGGTTGTCGCTCGTGCAGAAAGAAAAAGGTGTACCGGGGTGTCATGGCAACGAGATAATTTTTTTCGCTCTCACACAGTTTCGCCGTTTGGCCGCCGGCGACACTGTCAGCCGCGGGCACGGTGGCCGCGGAATAATGCAGCCTTTCGGATGCCCGTCGAACGAACACTATCTGATTCCTCGCGCCGCGCGTTCAGCCCCGCCGTGTCCTCACCTAAAGAGTGTATCTTACACCGTGCTTAGGGTGGAGACATCTGGCCATTTTGTCCCACACTTTTATTTTTCTTTGTTCAGAAGCGCTTGGAAGAGCGTGTCCCTGCACGCGTTTGTGTTATGGTGATATTTCGTTTTCGTCGATTCCTTTGTATTTTACCCTTGAGCGCGTGCTATCGGCATCGGGTACTACAAAGGGTGGCATCACCCTAAACAGAAGAACATTGAGGCACCTAATATAATCGGCTCCAGATCACGTGGCTGCCTTTTCTGGCTGCGAGTTGTTTGTTTTTCTCGGATTTTCTCTGCGACTGCCATTGCGCAGAGAAAAAAAAAGCGGCGTGTGTTTCATAGGTCCTGAATGTCAAGGAAAAATTCTAAGCCGTGCTTATTGCAAGCAGAAAATTTTTTTGCCTCATTCCTTTAAAGGGGCGATGCAACATTTTTTGTATTTTGCGCAAATACCGTTAAGAACGGATCCCTGGCGTTAATGACCTATGAAACACGCGTTCGTTTTTCACCCCACGCAATAGAAGTCCCAGAAAAAATTAAAGAAAAACGAGCAGCGTTCACCCCCTCAACTAGCAGCCAGAACAAGCGGCCACGTGATCCGGAGACGATTATGTGCCGCCAATGCTGATCATAGCCACGCGCTGGGGTTGGCAAAGCACAGGACACGCGCTGAGTTCCAGACATTGTTATGGCTCGGCTAGTGACGTCATTGCAGCGATTGGACACGGGCCACTACCCGAATGCTTCTCGAGCTAGTAATTATCACGAGCCCAAATCGAGTGCCCACGCAATGCTCGGGTCCAATTTATTAACCGCATTCAAATATCGTCATTGGGGTGTACTGCGATCCCCACGTTACGTCATCAAATTTTGCAAAGGGGAAATTGAATGAAAATGATCGCTTTTGTCCTTGAAATTACACCGCAACAAAGGAGTTGTTTGGCCAGTGGCGTTGCGTGCGAGTATCCTTGACTCCCACTAGTGCCAGTAAGCTCGTGTAAAGTGAATAACATTCCAATTGAATATCGTTGCATCGCCCCTTTAAAGTGAAACGGAATAAAATACATTTGTAGGCTGTCATTTCACAATTTCTAAGAGTATCTTTTTTTAACCTTTTTATAACGTCATCAACTTGTCTGGAGAAATATACAGTTCAAGAAAAAGATATTTCGGGGTATTTTGAGAAAATCTCACCTTGTCTTTAGACGCTGTTCTCCCACATAAAACACGCAAACACACGCAAAACTTATCTCGTTAACGATATGTTCTTTTTTATTGAAAATAGTGATTTTTTTCTATGTACAGATGAAGCAATGTACAGTCAGGAGAGCATCGTGAACTTACACACACGCGGGAATGAAGGAGAATTACACTTCAAAACCAGCTAGTCAAAATCACACACTCGGAAATTGAAAGCGTATGTCAAACAATCTATTTGAATGACAAAACAAAACAAAAAAAAAATTAAAGCGAAACTTCGAAGCGGGTTTCATTTGCAGTGGCATAGAGGTCAAGGGCTGCTTACGAGTGAACAATGTAGTATTTACACAACCTGCCATCGGGCAGCGTAAAACGCGCGATAAAGCCGAAAGAGAGACCATCTCTTAGATGAACACACGACGGTGGAATTTACAATCTGTTCGTGCTTACACAGAGAGTTACAGTGAGGGATGTTACAAAAGCATTGTACGACACTTATTCTCGCTGGTATGACCCGAAAACATTGTGCGTGCACTACGCAATATTGTTAACGTGAACACAACATCCGTGTTGTTTTCTTGGGGGGAGGGGGGGGGTTGCATTTTAACGTCGCGGTCATACTGCTCAGTAGATCATACAAAAGACAGTCTGCATTCATGTTCGAAGCGTACAAACGTGTGAAGCCAACATGCGTAACTCCAAAACAAAATCTGGTCGTAAAAGCGCTCTTAGGACTTCATTTGCTTGTCCACATTTTGCACCACAAAAATTATTTTAAGCACCCCCTAAAATGGTGTTTCGTAAAAAATCCAATAAGGTTTTTTTTTTATTCGAAATAACTCTTTATTGACCCTTCTAGTACGCCAGGGGGGTGATAGTGCTTAAGCGAAACCCACTACTTCACGTACTAAAAAAGTTTTTGGTAAGTCAAAAAAAAAAAAAAATCTCAAGAACGAATTTTGTTTTTAGAGTGTGCCTTGAATTTGCTGGGAGCGTGTTTGCGAAAAATTCTGTCATTGATGTCTGCACCGAACGTGGTGTCTTTTGTATGAGGTAGGAGCAGTGTGGCCCGCGGCTTGACTCAGACAGATTATCAACGGACTTCAAAATTTACCGCATACGTAACTACCTTCAGCGCTCACTTTCCGCCTCACTAGTAGGTTCTCATCGCAGTCGTTCGATTGTAAAAAAAAAAAAAAATATAACAAAAAAATGAAACTTGCGATTGTTTGTTCGCGCTAACAATGTCGCGCGGCGCACATGCTGTAGAGGGTTTTACTACGTGTATCTTTCAAAGAGCGTGATACGAATACGGTGCAAAAACAAAAAAAAAAAACAACATAATTACTTAAAATTGAAGAAAAGCGGAGAGTGTCGGTTTCCTGGCATTATCTAAGCGCTCAGCGGCCTATCAGATCGCGGAATTAATCGATAAGAATAAGCCACACCCTTGGTTTCGTATGTTGTCGGTTACTGGGACATAACTGACAAAGCTCGACTTGGTTTTATTCTAAATGCATCCCTTTGGAAGCACTGTTTTTTTTTTTTCATGAATCATACCTTAAGATTTTATATATAAACATAAAATTTTGTATCATTAACCTTGGTACTCTTGCGTGCTTTAGCACCTTACTCGTTATACGTAAACTTCAGTCGTCGTTATTTGGCGATATTTCAAGCTTGCAGTCCTGGGTGTATAGCTTGCCCAACGCTTTCCGGCATCTAAAGATGTGACCCGCTAATTTGGAATTTTTATAGAGAATTTGACACTTCAAATCAGACCACCGGAGTAATTGTAACGCTGCACGGGAGGATAGTCACTTTGTTGATCATTCTTAAATTCACGGTACAACTTCTCTTCAACCGTGGAAACATTTTTACAGCTCCGGAGGGGGCAGCGCCACCCAGCGGAAAATACACGAAGGAGAGAAAGGGGAGCTACAACCCATCCCCCCCTGCAGCGTAAACCGGCTTGGCCTAGCGGCCAAAGTGTGAAACAGGGGGAAAGTGAATTAAATGCACGCCTTCGGAGTTGCGATGTGGAGGCTGGGTGAATTGGGGCTAGATCTCAACAAATGCTCACACTCTTTCCAGTTTCTTAGGAAACGTCACAGGAGGATTTTTTTTTTAATCAGTCACTGACAAAATTAGAACGGCTGGGGAAAAAACTGTCAGTAACTATACTAGGCCAGAGCACACGACCTGATCGTGTGCCGAACAGGCCGGAGTTCTGTCAGCACCGCATGCTAGAACAGAGACTCGGCAAAGAAAACCCTGGAGGGGCTCAGAGCGCGATCATGCGAGGTTTCACGGTTGGGGACTGTACAAGTCATTCGCACGAACGTGGCCATACACACTGGTGATTACCGTAACGGCCCTTAGTTTCTGCAAGAACGGTGAACATGAGTGACGGCGATATTTATATCGGTTGCACCCAGTCAGAGTAGAACGGTCGAAACTTTTTACATCACAGTGCAACATACCTTGGAAGCATCTCCATTTTCACCGTTAGTAAATCTAAATTGTTTTGCTAGATTTTAGTGGATTTTTTTTTAGCAAGACAGCGCGTGGTCTAAAGTGGAATCACCAAAGATCCTTAACGCGTAAGAAATAGTGCGAAATAAATAATAACACTCGGGAAGACTTAATCATGCCTTACATGACAAAACCTGTTACCAACAGGGTGGTCAATTCCTCAGAGTCAATTCTGAAGGAGAACAAAAAATGACCGGGCAATCACATTTGCTATTTCAATATAAAAGCGTTCACTATATTTTTTTTTTTAAGGTTCGTCGCAGCGTTTTGTTTGAGATTATTTGAGAGGGGTAAGTAATTACAATCTGTGTACACTCCCACTTTCCTATGAGGTACATGCATATGGCGAAGGAGTACACGAATGATTACACCAATAAAAAAAGCTACTTTCATAAATTCTAAAATATATACTCAGCTGACTCTATCTATAACTCTAACTCTTTTAATAAATACGTATACTTCTAGCCATGCGCATTACTAATATATAAACTGTTTACTTTGTGGGTATTTGGCATGGGAGTTAATAAAATGTATCAATGGAGAAAAACATTTGTTTTCATTTTAAAATGGCCAAATTCATAAAACAAATCGAGCCCGAAAAAAAAAAATTTCGATCAAGTATTACCATCCTACAAGCATATACTCAATGTTGTATAGATTTGTCATCTTCAAACGTGCAGTGCATTACTACTAACATATTTTCTGAGGGATTTACACTCTCTAACGGGACATACACGAATAGTATAGTTTGGTTTTGCTTTAGTATGAAAAATACTTTCACTCCAGGAAACAAATTTGCCAACAAAAACATAGACAATTTTTGTGCTGGGTAACAATCCTTTAAAAAAATGCAAACCAAAGTTAGAAGCACGCCTTTCAGCGACCGAAGATTTTGGCATAATTTAATCCACCTTTCAGTTCTGTATGAATCGATGTCAATTCATAACCCTTGCCGCTATAATATTTTTTTTTTGTGTGTGAAGCAACGCAAGTGCTTGTACTTTCTTGCTATGTCAGGTTATAATTTGACATTGGGATATAAATATAGTGCAATTCCAATTACCCAAGAATAACTTTTTTACACACAGTGTTGCGAGGGAATTTCGATTTCAATCGTCAAGCTTTTAGTAACCTTTTAGATGTGCCTTTTAGCTTTAGTCAAAATATAGTGCTTCAGCAGACAGGCAGTAAATAAAACCAAGCATCCTTTGCTGTGTTTCAGCATCCAAGAAAATATGTAATCACGAAGCACGCGTGATGGTCTGCAAAAACAGCTCCCCAGAAAGGCGTATCGTTAGAAACGTAAACTTAAACGTAAATACAAACAAGCATACATGGCTGTAAGTGCTTCAGCATCCAAGGAACTGTGGTTAGGAAACATGCTCAAGGACCTACAAAAAGCAGCTCCTCAAAAGGGTTAACCCCTAGAACTTCAACAACCAACAAAATCACAACCGTGCAGAAAACTGGACAACATGGCTTCACTATTCGGGGAACACGGAATTATCACGGGTACCCGTATCTGGTGCTTGCAAGCCTCATGTCACGTGGCAACACTGTGGTATCGAGGCAAAAATAAAACAAATCTGACATGTGTCGTAATCACTAGATAACTCCCTCCCTCATACAAAGAACGCTGAGATAACTAATTCATTCATTTATGTTGAGTCACACAATTCAGAGGTCATGTAGCACCAATACATTTCCTTATATTACAAAATGACACTGAAACAGTTACACAGACCCTTGCGTTTAGGCGCGTGGTCCTGAACAAATGGCACAATAAGCGGATAGTATTACAGCCGGACACGCGCGACCTCGACTTTCTGCAATGCCGGCCGATCCTCTCAGTTTCCCTTCTCGCGAATTTCGAGAGCACCCAAACACAAAAAAAGAATGACCTGCGACATACTCTCCCCCAAAACGGGAGAAGGGAACAAACTCCCATACCTCGTTTCACCTTAAGTTAAAGCGCAGTGGCCGCCATGAGCCAATGAGGCCAATGGCATTCGTCATATTGTTGTCCGCTTGCCATGACCGGCTGAACCACGTGTATCCGTGTCTGTATGTCTTCTAGGCTTGAACTGCGCTCTTACTCATGGTAAAACGAAGGAAAAAAATATTGTTATGCCTTTGAATAGTATCGCTTAGGCCCCGTGTGTAGAGTTGCAAATCGGACCATCCGCCAAACATAAGCAGACGACAAGATGAACACACATCACTCGAGATCTCGAGCTAGAGCCGTAAGGCGGCTCTAGGTTACCGGGAAGGGCACGGTGTCGCTCACTGACACGTGACTTGAAAACACCTTACACGCGTTTAGGAGGTAGGATGGGTTCTTTTTCCAGGCATCGCAGACGACGATGTTAGGTTCCGCTGCGACGGGGCCGGGGGAGACGAGTGGATTCGGATCGGGCTCGTGGTAGCAGACGACCGTGGGTACGCAGACGTCTCAATCTTCACCCGCTTTCTTGGCCAGGGTTTTGTGAAGGTGTCCGATGGCCCCCAATCAAAAGACTGGATCCTCTGTGTGTCAAGGTAACGACGGCTGCCCCTTGATGCTTACTGTTCTTTGAGCTTGTCGAGTTCTTCGGTCAAATTGTCGTCTGCAAACCTGCCGAACCGTGGACGTGCAGCGTCAGGCTGTGATCGTAGAGAAGAAAAAAAATTATAAGTTCAAGACACCTTTATCAAATCAGTAAGCATAAACGGCAGAAAAGATCTTTAACGCGATTCCACTGTCGTTGTTGGTTTTCTTTTCGCTATTGTTAGCACCACTGAGTTGACATCTCCCTTAGGAAATAGCCACAATCAACATAATCATTCGTGGTCTCCCCCTTCCCCTCCTCTTTATTTTTTTTTCTTCTGTCAGTTTAATAAATGGCGAATGAATTCACCAAATTATCTGATAATATTAATTATAAAGACAATAAAAAAATCAACAAATGTGGTAATATAGCGAACGCTTGTTCTTAGGAAGCTACTAATTTGGCTATAGTCGCAGACAGTTCAAGGAACGCAGGGTGTGGCGGGTTCTGAGCATCTCATTATGGCTGCTCGGCCAATGAGAATGCGGCATTAGCCGATATGAACGCCGAACCACCAATCACGAAGCAGCATACATTAACATGATAAGCCACGCCCCCTGGTTTCTAAAGCTGTCACTGACTACCGTACAGCACTTTGGCTACCAACGCCTTTTATTCGACACACTTGAATCGAAGAGTTCTTCAAGATAACTGCCACTTCAGTTATTGTTCTTTAATTTTTTAAACTTTCGTTGTTGTTTTGTTTTTCATTAAAAAAAAGATAACTGGAATTATCGGGCCAATATTTGTTTATGCAAAGTGTAAAATTAGCTCGATGAAAACAAAATATATATTTATATAAATCTTACCAAATTTATTAATTACAAAAAAAAAAAAAAAAAAAAACTTCAAGAAGAATCAGGACAAACCACGGAACCTCGTTAAGTCAAACATTTCGACTTCTCGTTCCTGATGGGAAATAAATTGTTTATTGTTTCATCGGCTGATTAATTGATCCATTTACTGAAGCATGCGAATATCGTCCCAATGAAACGTTTTCGGTACGCAAGAAGTAGTGTGACCTGACGGCACGTAGCAACCACCGTTTCGTTTTGAAAACAGGTTCCCAGAACGCCCAGAAAATTCATGTTCCCCAACAAGGAAATACCATTTCCTGCGTCGCCAACTCCCTTCGCCGTACAACCGTTATTAGCCCAGGGCACGCGATGCCAACGGCTTTCATAAACAAGTCTGATAATCCAAGTACGTTGCTACAACCTGGCCCCCCATTTTTTTAGAGAGCGATGTGCGCTGCTTTTGTTCTGAATCAGGTAGGTGTGCAAACTACCGCACGGCACGGCATTCTCAACGCCCAGGCAGTGAAGCCAGTCACGCCAAGCAACAATTTGCGATGTCCGCCACCTACACAGACATACACACGCGCGCTGGCACACACGCAAACAGCCACACGGGCAGACAAACACGCATAAAAACATGCCACAGGCATAAGCCGAGAATTCAACTTCAGCAAAAAAAAGGAACAAAGCATACGATGGTTACATGAAACTATCTCGGCACACCGAAGAACAAAAAAGATATAAAATACCACCCACTTCAAGGAACCGAAGTCATTAGAATCCACTCACACACACACACGCACGCACACAGGCACACACGTTCATGAACACACACGGATACACGCACACACATATAGACACGCACAAACACATGCCACTCGGAAAAGCCAAGAAGCCATCTCCGTTAAAAGAAAACGCAAAAATGCTAGATGGTGGGGCATGCCGGGGAAAAAAAACAACAAAAAATACAGCACCACCCACGTTAAGGAGGCAAAGTCATTACAATCCCCGCCTCACGTCCACTAAAAGCGCTCAGAACCAAAGATCTTGGTCCGGCGCTTGGCGGCGACGGCACTATGGCAACCTAATGGTCGCGATCGCACACGAACCCCCTTTCAGTCCGGAGCGCGGCACCGAACCGTTGGCTGCCAAATATAGAACTCTCCATTCGATATTTCGGGAGACAGGACCCTTTCCTGTCTCTCTCTCCCTTTCTCTTTTCCTTCTGCTTTTTTCTTTTATTTTGTTATTTGTTTTATTTATACTTGCACCGACGCTACTCTCGCTCTCGTTGAGATTTATAGCAAAAGGCACGTAACAGACAAAAAGAAAATATGCTTCTTTCTCCCTAAACTTCGCAGAGAGACAGAGAGAGAAAAAAAGCCTAGACCCTCTACCTTCATTCAATGCGACGCTTGTTCGCAAACCCACGCACTGTGGAGTAAAATAGGGAAAGAGGAGAGAGAAAGGGGAAGCCATGAATGGAGCTCCGCTCTGATTGGACGAACGCGGCGTGACGTGGGTGAGTGACGCACGAACCGCGGCGATGACGTCATGGACGGAGGGTTCGTTTGCTACATTTGGAGTGCTGCAGTGGCGTCAATCTGGCGGCGTTCTTTTTTTTCTTTCATCTTGTTTACTTTCTTTTTTCTTTTCATTTTTTCCCTCGGAATTACAGTCTGAAGCGTCTTTCTTTTTCGAGGACTAATGATACAAGCTCTACCTCAAAATAGAAATGATGTAACTGACGTTTTGTAACGGTAATTTCGAATAAAATCGGATTCGGCTCGCAATAAAGTACGTTTGGAGGACAGATTGTATCAGAACCCCTAAGCTGAGTCATAAAAAATTTATAAAAGGGTAGTCGCCTCGTTATATTTCATCTTTGTTCCTTGGTTTCCCACATTTAGGTCTATATTTTATTTCCATATGCCCATGGTTTACTTATATTTTGGGTGTTTTTGGCTACAGTTAAATGGGGATTGTGAGCGTTCTCAGATTACTCCCTCTGAAGCGTAATCTTCCGACCTGACAAAAATTATCCAAATTTGCAAGAAAAAAAGAAAATATTTGCAAGTGCCCACGGCAAGGTCGTTTCTCCGCGGTAAGGGTAATAATGTGGGAAAGCCGACCTTAACACGTCGCGTCATGAACTTGACGCATGCTCCTCATGCCGCTGTTCATGAGCTTTTACATATCACAGTGTGTGAAAAATGTGTAAACATTCGCAACCTGCTCTTTCTGGTTTACTATATATATTGATTCAATCAAAAATATAGCTTAAAAGATGTGCTATATTTACACCGAAATTCACTCGAGTTGAAAACTATATACTCTTTCTTAAGCTTTGTGGTTTCCATAAACAGATCTAAAATATCCTTCTTTATCTTTGTTTTTGTTTCTTTTTTGCAAATGTACTTGAGGGGTAAGGGGTCACGATAAACTACCACACTTTTTTTGCGCAGTGATTTTTTTTTAATTTTATATTAAAGTTTTTCTTTTTAAATAGCAAAAAAAGGTAAAACATGTCAATAAAGAAGTGAAACCAATAGCGGTTTCACTTAATTACTAACATAATCTCATTTTTTAACTTTTTTATTTCTAAGATTTTGTGAATCAGCGAAATTGGACTAAAACCTCAGCACTGTGGTATAGCTATATATTGTTTCATGCTACGACAGACTAAAAGCCAAAGCCACGGGCCGACAGGTCCAATCACGTTCCACGCTCAAAAGCTAACATGCTTAACATTGATTAGGGATGGAAGAATAATGCTCCGAATCAAAGAGAGATGCATCATTTCTTCAGCGTTGACACTGCAAGGAGTCTGTATGACGTGGCTTTTTTTTTTTTTTTGGGGGGGGGGGATGTAAAATTTAGAAGTCACTCAGTGCTATTCGACTCGAACCACTGTCCGCCCATTGCCATCAGTGATCCGAGACGCAGGCACCAACACTTGCGTCTAAGCGGAATACCACTCAATTTCTAAGTGGCCCGTGATTAGATCTGGCCGTCCGTAGCTTCTGCCTCTAGTGCATTGTAGGATGAGACTAAGTATAGTTAGAATTTGCCTAAATGCATGTTTTAGATTGTTAGTCTAACGGGATGATTTTTGAAAGCGGTGCGCTGACTCTAGAAAATATTTTCGTATGTGCTGCCTGGTGCCAAACTGTCAGTTTCCGTTTAAATACATTGGCAGTTGTCTGAGTAAAAATTTAGTTAACCCTGAAACATTCAGTTGGATGGGTACACATGTGGAAGCATTGATTTGAGAATTTTTCCAGCATGCTAATTTGGGACTACAACCTCCAAGGATCAGTGGACGGCGCGCGTCTATGGAATTTGGATGTACGATTTTTATGCTGATCAAACTTTCAACCGAAGTTAAAAAAACTTTGTAAATCTCTCGGTTTTATTTTTAATAAATCGATAGTCTTAACTAAAAAATATACTTTTTAAATAAGTAGAAAGTATTGTTTTAATATGTGTGTCGGATAACGCATTAGAACCCTTTCGCGGAATCTCATCTCAATAGATCACAGCATAACTTTTGTCTGAAAAATATTTTTTTTAAATAATACCCTTTCTTCCTTCTCCCCGAAAGCGCACCATGACGATGCAAGTTACTACGATCATTTTGTTTAATTCCTTATGTATCCGATTTTAATATGAATTATTCCGTAATAGTACTTTTACACAGCAAAAAAAAAAAAATGTTATTTGCTGATTTTGCAGACCCTGACTGAGAGGTCTGTGGTAAAATTTAGCATGTTTTGCTCGAAACTTACTTTGCTCTTACTCGATTGCGTTGAGCCCCTTCGCAGAATAGAACCTTTCGCGGAATGTTTTTTTTTTTTTTTTCGATGAATGTTTTGTTGCAAATTTCAATACGCCTTTTCTTTTGCATCTCTTTTTATCCGATCAATGTTCAAAAATGGAAGTATCTTTTGTTTGTTTCACGACGCTACATGGCTTGTGTAAGGCGCCATTTTCTCTGGGGATACCATCTACACTGATGGTATTTACCACCATCAGTGTAGAAAATAAAACATCTCGCTCGCTCAATGGTGTCGAAGAATCATTAATAAAGAAGAAACATACTGACATTTTTATGGCAGCAATAAGTGTGACATCGGCAATAACTGAACTGAATAACCGAGGTTAGAAGTTTCACCCTCTTCAACTCAGGACGTGCAATTTTAGAACCATAACGATGAGACTTCGTCTTACAACCGAGACATGATTATGAATTGCTAATTCGCTCATTTTTAGTACCTATAGTCGCTGACAGGTCAAGAACGAAGTGGAAGCTCCTCCCACCCCTTTCCACTTCAACGGAGCGAACGGTGGAGAGGAGGTCGCCTCCTCTCCATCCTTCGCACGACTAAAGTGGAAAGAGGTGGGAGGAGCTTCCACTTCGTTCTTGACCTGTCACCGACTATAATAAGCTATTTAAAAAAAAAATAATTATTAATGCTGCGAGTGAACCTCATGGTAGTATCGATGCGAGAAGGGTTTTCAGTGTACTTACATGCTTAAAACGTAACAGGTATGAAACTCTGCACAGCCCCGACGCACGCAAAAACGCAATAGCAAAAAATGTATTAAGAATTCAGTTTTACCGTAGACTCTTATATGATAAGACTTTGATAGGACAAGACTCTAACAAGATAAAACTTTAATATGATAAGACTGATATGATAATAACGAAATGATGGCTATGAGAACGAATTATCCTAGTCGCCTGCAAGGTTTCGATAAAGATTTGATAACGTCTTTTTTTTTTTTCTAAAAATTCAGGAGACTCACCGCAACTCTCTGGCCATTCGTCGTCTGCCGCAGCCCTATGGACCAAAAGCTTGGCTTCCTGTTCTCAGACGGTCCAACGGGTCTGAACATGGCGAACTCCTTTTGCCCATCCAATCCCTGGCTCATCTCCACCGCAGGCGTCGTCGGATTGGGCGCCGGCGTCGTCGACGTCACATCCGCGGTCTGCTTCCCCGCAACGGCCGCCACGTTAGGCCTCACGGTTGTCGATGCAGCCGACGAGAAGACCGCCGGCTGGCCGTACTTCCTCATTGTTTTCATTCGCCTCAGACCAGCCTCCGGGTTGCGTTCAGACTTCTTAGTGATATAGTTGGCGAGCAGGTCCTTGAAGACGGCGGCTTCCTTGATGTCCTGGGGTTGACTCGGAGGTCCGTACCAACCGTACCCGAGCGCGGCGGCGGCGGCACCGAGATCGGCGCCCGTGGCGTCGTACTCTTCGGGGTAGTCTTCGTCCTGGGTCCCCTGCGGTGCCGGTATGTCAGGGTAGGCGTCGCTGGCGGTCCATCCGGCGGGTGCCGGTAGAAACTGCGCCCAGTCGGCCTGTTCGAACGCGGCGTTCTTGAGCGCCGCGTAGTAGTTGTTAGCGTCCAGGTACGGGTACTGGGACTGCGCCGGGTACTGCACGGCGTTCCTCTGGAGGCGGCCGTAGACGGGACTAGGGTAGGCGAAGGACAACGTCGTCGTGGTGAGCACCGTGCTGAGGAGCGCGCAGATGAGGTCCATCATTTTCTGCAAGCAGTAAATACACACGGAGTTCTTCGTCAGACCAATGTGTACTCGTGAAATCAAGAACAAAGCAAGTTTGGCGCATCGTTCATACGCTGCGCTAAGTGTAGTCCCTACAACATTTGGTTGTAGGGGGATGAAACGATGCTTTTGGTATCTGAAAGGTGCACGTATAGGTAAAATAACGTAGCTAATATAAAAACACCTCTCTATCTTTTATTCACCAAATAAAGGGGTGAATTAGCGAAGCACCCCGAGGAGCTGGACTTTTTTTAGCGTGGCTCTTGAGGTATAGACGAATGTACCGAACACAGTCCAAACATGACTCGTTAGTTTTGTTAAAGCTTAAGTGGAGAGACGTTTAAGGAGCGTGAGGCGTTGCTTCTGAGTTTAATCTCATTGCCAATGGCCCGATCAACCTTATAATGTGGCAACATTTCGGGATATAAAAGACGACTCTTAATGCGAAAAAAGGTATACTAAATTAGCGACAGCAATAGTGGAGAGCACATAGTTAAAACCGGGGACGACGAATGTGAAGAGGGGCCACTCAAACCAGCTCAGCTATGTGCTTTTTCGCTTTTACTTCAAGAAAGCACAAATTTGGCCTAAAAGAATTGCAGGGTTTCTTTGAGAATTGTGCAGACTGGTACGGTACTCTTTACAAGTAATCGAATTACTTTTAATAGAATACCTTTTTATATTTTGTAATCATCTGAATACAATTTGTAGGAAGTAATCGCAAGTGTAATCTGATTAATAATCGACGGTACGATAGACGTGTTTTGAAACCAGCAGAGGAATCTGCAGTTTTGAAAATCTGAAGTAGTTGGAAAAGTAACGGTTACTTTTTCAAGTAACAGCCAATCACTTTTCTACTCAAGTAATCAAGTAATATAACTGAATACTCTTAAGCAAGCGTAATTGTAATTGTAATCGATTTTTTTTTTTCGAGTAACATGTACAAGACTGGAATTGTGTAACTATTGCTCAAACAAACAAGCTTCTTTCAGTATAGCAAAAATAACTAGCAAACAGTTTAGAAGAAATAAATATTTAATTCAAAAGCGGTGTCGCTATTCATTGCCGTAAACGCATCGCTACAAGAATTGGGCCAGAACTACATTTAATACCCTTTTTCACGCATGTCGTCCTCATCTATCAATATCTTATGCGCTGTTGTTTTCTTCGGACGTCTGAAACTTAATACTCCGCTCTGAAAATTACGATACAACCATACAATTACCGCCCGGTCTTTTTAGGTTTCTTTTATTATACGAAGCACGACTACAGATTGTAAAATACGCAAGCAACAGGATTAGATAGTTTATCTTGGGTAGAAAAAAAGATGAGATCGAAACACATGATTTTTATTTGAACTGAGCTGCCACATTCTTCCGAGTATTTATTTATTTTTCATCTGATCCGACATAGCTGACCTCCTTTCCGCCGACCCCTGATCGATGAAAACCTCGAACACGTCAAAACAAAAAACGCAGCACCGATTTCGCTGCGGGTTCCCGGCATACAATATTCCAACTTGGAAAAAAAAAAAAAAAGGAAAAAAAACATATGACCTCAATATTATTCCCCTGTTTTACGGGCACATAAAAGACCTTCGGAACGAACTCCTCTAAAGAATCGGTAAACCAGCTGGGGATCTCGACTCTTGCCCATACCCATTGGCACGCGCTGGTTCGCCGAATTTCTGAAGCAGCTCGTTCAGAAGGCCTATTAAATGCCCGCGAAACGGGGCATAAACCGAAGGTACAAAAACGACCTTACCGAACAGAATCGAAGTCTACGACCCGTGGACGCGTCGAACAAGATGACACCGCGGGGAAGTTTACGCGTCGAGCAAACAATCACAGCTCGAACTCATACAGGAGGAAAACTAGAACCACCGCTTCGCGCGCGCGCTCTCAGAGCGAGACTGCAAAAAGGCAGGCCCGGGAATATTTTGTTTTTGTTTTGTTTTTTCTCCCACGCTGACCCGTTTCTTTTGCTGGCGTTTCTCTTTGTACCGGCAAAGTGTGCCCAGATTACAGAGGCTTTCCAACTGCTCGGTTGGAGTCACGTGGATTAGCTGCGGGGGAGTGACGAAAACGTCCACCGCCTGCAAAACGTCCAAGCCGCTACGCCCGCTCCCAACGCGACGACGATGCTCATGCGCATTTGCTACTGATTTCCGCTGGAGGCGTCCAACATTCAATTGCGAACGCTCACCGCGGTTTGAGTTGGTTCCTCTCTTACATCTTGGCACTCCGTGCCGGCGTGTGTGCTAGCGCGCTTTTTGCGCGGCGACCCCCGAGCGTTCGGAGTCTCGGTCGCGGAGTCGGCCCCCTGATTGGGCGATGGCCTCAAACGTCGCCATGGCAACGGCCAGTCCCGGATAACTGGGGACGCGCTAGTTCCCGGTGACGACTGAAACGTGCGCGTCTTTCAGCGAACAATAGACATTAAAAAGAAAAAAGCTTTATATGCAATTACCACAGAGTGTCCGCCTGATAAAAGAACATATAGTACTGAACGACACGACATATCTGTCAGGCAGTCATATTCTAAACCACTCTGTCAATATCTGTTTTTCATCAATAAATCAATTAATGTACACTTCTATTCGTTTAGTTATCTAACAATGTACGTATCTAATTGTCCATCTTTATATTAATTAATTTCCCTATCTAGTTACGTATTTCACAATCTATTTACATGCCTATCACTCTATCGAGATATGCGTACATCTATTTTTCTAACAATGTATCTATAAAACTATCAATCTCTATATTTATCTGTCTATCTAACTATATATCTAACAATTGGTTGCATAACTATACATGACTAACATTGTCGATGTTTACATTATCCCCTAAGAATGTATATATCTAGCTATTTATATATTTATTCATATATCTACAAACTATAACTGTATCAAGATATATTTCTATTTTTTCACCTATATCCCGATATATCCATTGAGTGCGTAATATCTGGTCACTTTTTTATATAATTTTACTTGGTCTCTAAAGTAAAAATAGTCGAAGTATGCACATGAGTGAACCGTGCCTGATCGAATGAAATGTATTGTTACGAAACAACCAAAAGACAAAATTTTTGGCGGCGCCGGGACTCGAACTCCGGGACCTCAGATTACCGATCAGGTATGCTAACCACCGTATATCTGACGGAATCAGGAGGACCGGAGTTTCAATCCCGGCGCCGCCAAAGATATCTTTCGGCGGCTTCTAACTTTTATATCCATTGAATTGTACGGTTCATTCATCTACATTATCCGACCTGCATATTCGTCGTTCTTTTTCCTTCCTACCTGCCTAGGCATTCTTGTATCTACCAGTAAACAAAAATACTCAGTTACTAGTATATATATATATATATATATATATATATATATATATATATATATATATATATATATATGTATATATATATATATATATATAAATAAATGATTTAATTGACGATTCAAATGTTCACCGCTCTTCACAAAATAAAAACAAATAAATGGCATTCGAGCTTCCCGTGTGGCACGGGTATAATACCCGTGTCACACGGGCAACTCGAATGCCATTTACAACGAATGACATTTGAACGATCGGCCAATCAGCGCGCGACACTCCAAGCGTAGCGCATTCCACGCGCGACAGATCGCGACCCGATTCGTCGATCACACGAATGTCATTCGTTGTAAATGGCATTCGAGTTGCCCGTGTGGCACGGGTATTAGTCAAGTATCCCGACAATACCCGCCGTATTGTCGGGATATTTGAGGCAGGTACTATATCTGAAATTTTACAATCAACGACAGGAGTGCACGATATTATGCGGGGTGACATCAGGCGGAGAGAACTTAATTATTATTCGTTGTTTATTTTTTTTCATTATACTCGGATGATGGTGCAACCCGAGATCTTTGTTTTCCAGAATTGGGGGCCAAGGACTTCTTATGTGAATTTTATTTAAATAATTTATCCCTCGCATGAGTGCGTTACTTCTTTTTATTTTCCCTTCCTGTCGCATGAAGGTATGTTTACGTAACCAGGTCACCGAATTGGTTTTGATGTGCGCCCGCGTCTGCTGTTGGTTCATGGTCGCCACCACCTAATCATTGTGTTGCCTGCATCTGCACTTGCCTCCACGCCTGAATATCCTATGAGTATGTAGGATGAATGAATGGATGCTAACGGCTGTATCTTTTATAATGGGCGGTAGCTTGCGCCACCTAGATTCGTGCATGTAGCACATGTAGTTGCCTACGTCTGTAAATAAATTATTGCGCCTGTTTTCTTGCCTGTATGCCTAAATACAAAAGAGCATGCGATTAGTATGTATTTGCATTTATGCGCACGAGAGTTAATTCTATTTAATATTGCTCATTCTGCGTTTGCTATATTACAACTGTGCTTGTCGCCCGAATGACACTACGCAAGTGAACACAGCGCTGCGTATTTCTGAGCTCACCCCTGAGGCTGTTAGCGATATATGGATGAATGAATACAGCTAAACCATTTGAATCAGGTGGACACTGGCACCACCTGCCACGTTTTTTTTTATTGTTATTGCTTTGACAGCTGGACACTTCAAAACAGAAGTACAGAAATAATATTTCAATTCATGAGCCCTTAGCGCGGTGGCGCCATCTAGTGCTAACATTGTGAAAATTGGAACGAGGACCTTTGACCAACCACAAACTGGAAGGATGGCTTTCGCTGTGTAGCGATTAAATATCGAAGTTCCAAAAAGGGGTCCCGATATTTGGGCGTGTTTCTCCTTGTTGTTTGTCTGCGTGGGTTTTATAGTTAAAGAACCCTACAGTGAAGCCTTTGGGCATTTCAAAGAAAAATAACTCTTTCGAAAAAAATTCCACAAGAGCGTAATGAGGCCCTCACACTAATTCTTAGTAACGCCCCTTCCAAATGTAATAAAAATCACATGTCGCCTTCGCTCCACCGGACAATTAATTGTTTTCTTTTTCTCTGTTGAGGCTCCTGAATGTTTTTTAGAGCGCAGCTCTTAGGCGCCCGTTTCCGGCTTGAGCGGCGTTGGCGTCGGCGTAACCGCAAGGTCACGTACCCCCCAGGTCAGGTGACCCCCTCGGCCACGTGACCCCCCCCCCCCAGGTCACGTGACCATCCCGAGGTCACGTGAACCCCCCCCCCCCCCCCACGCGCCTTCCCCCCTCCTCAACAGCTGCGCTCTAATTCGGCGTTACAGAGAGTTGCAAACGGCTTTCATTATTTTTTTATTTTTCTTGGAAGTGTCCATTCCCTGAGGGACTTTATTCCTCAGTCACTTAGTATAATATATAATTTATGTGTCAGCTCAGTAATTTGGTAATCAAGATGTTTCATACACAGCGTCGCTTACCTATATCATCTTGCACGGAATGACGCTTATAAATATACAAAATGCAGCATAAAAAAAAAGTTGACGGAGGTGCTTTTGTTAATTTACTACGACGCATTTCATTACTCCAGCATCGTCAGAAAGGTTGTTTTTGTATATATTCCGTTTCAGCTGGGAATGGACCGCAACCGATGCTACGAGTCATTTCAACCAGGGATGTTCCATGTTTTTCTCTCAATTTTGGTGAAAAGGGAAATGGGAATTCTAAAGCGATTGCGGGGAATTTTAAGGATTAACGAGGTAATTCGAGAACAACTTTAGAAAAATCTAAATAGTAAATAATACGCCTTGTGATATAAAACGTTTTAAGAAGAGAAAGAGAGAAAGTCACGGTGAAGAAGGAGAAGTTTCTGAACGACCAGTAACATTTCCTTCTCTTCAAACATGCGATTTTACGCGGTGTTTTGTGGAAAAATGCGCGTAAATTGGCCTGCATGACCACAGAAATAAGCTCCTGCGAAAATAAAGGTACGAAAACAAATATATATTTTGGGATATTCAAAAATTTCCAGGGGAAAAAAAAACTTTCTGAACCCCAAAAAATAGAATTCTTGGACGTGGCACGGAACGTCACCAATTTCAGCCAGTCCAGCATTGTGAGCGTATCACATAATTAGACACCCCGAGCGTCCCTGCGCCCGTCCGAAAGGTCACGGGACACTAGCATGGCATCGGATTGGCTTGGCTAGACCGTTGCGTCCGTTGCGGTCCATCGCAAGATAAAACGGAGTATATTATGGCGTGTTATCCTGGAAGCAAAAATGAGAGTTCACGTTCGCGTTATTCAAATAAGGTTTCCTATGAGTAAGGGAGGTACTAGAGCTGATGGGCCTAGAAGCGTTGATGCAACACACGATGCAAATTTCTAACGGGTAAAATCTCCCGCATATTAATAACACCCTTTTTGGGGGTTACGTAACTAAACTGTTATGTGTGGGTTTAATTGAATTCTAGACGTGCTACTATGCAAAAAAAAAAAAAAAACGCGAGTATGATTATTCAAATTGGCTTGTTCCGAGCATGTCATTATAAACTCTCCTGGAAAGAAAAAAAGAACCGCCATAGAGACTGCAGGTTGTAGTAATAAGCACTGAAACTATAAAAATACTAAAGGTATCAATTAAAAGTGTCTTGCATGTGATTTTAATATAAGATATTATTGCGTCATGTCTTTGTAATTATTAAAATAATTCTTAAAATTATATTCTCTCGTCTTTTAATGTAAATTCACATGAACACTGTCATGAAAAACGACAAGCTCCATCATTGAATGCAGGCGCCCGATGGCTTTTAAAACAACCACTGTTTTGAAACTCATGGCGTGACTTATTGTGTTGATGCTTCATGCCTTGTGATTATTCTTCGACATTTTCATCGGTAAATAGCGCAATGTAATTGGCTCCCGCGCGTTAACAAGACGCTCGCGGCTTGTCACGCCTTTCATATATCATTAACCATAGCTCATAGTATTGTAAGTTTTCCGGGTTTATTAACGATCCCAACAGCCCGTGCTGTGTCTAGGGTCGGGTTATTGAAAAACATGTGAGCAAAAATTTCCGTCGCTTCGCGCCGCAACCATGACAACCGTTGCTCTCATTGGTGGTCTCTACGGTTACGCCGAGCGGCGGTGCGATGCGATTTTTGCTCACATGTGTTTCAAGCTTTCAGGCGATTTCAGCCGCCGCACTAATACCCCTGTCAGACGACTAATATAGTGCCCTTTAGCTCACCGAATGTCACTTCAAGTGTTTCCGTGCCACACGGGATAAATTAGGGTCACTTGAAAATAATGACAATAACGATGGGTAAAGTGCTTTTAGACACCTAAAATGTTAAAGTGAAGGCATAAATGTCAAAGCGATAGTTATTTTTTTAACAAAAACACGAGACGTTTCCCAAAATGCACCGCGCGGGAGGGAGGAGCAGGACGAGGAGGAAGGGGGAGGAGAAGGAGGGAGGAGAGGAGGAAGAGGGGGAGGAGCACGGGAGGAGGAGAGGGTAGGGATGAGAATGAGGGGCATACCGTCCCCTCCGTACCCTCCCCCTCAAGAGCTGCGCTCTAATTCGACATTACAGGGAGTTGTAAACGTCTTTCTTTTTTTTCGGCAATTAGTAGTGTTCTGACTTGCTTGAAAGTGAGTCCCAGTCGAGCTCTGCATTATCTGACCTGCGTTGGCTCTCGATAAATTACAAAAAAAAATCAGCGTTTTTTTTATTTTTTTTTAGGGGGGGGGGGGGGAGGTGTAGGTGGCTTTTAATGGGATGTGCAAAAGCTTTGCGAATGCGTGAAATTCTTTAAAAAAAAGCTTCGCTCACATTTTTTTGAAATTTCAGCTGAAAATAAGGCTCTGACTCCCTATATTCCTGTCTTATGATCACTCACAGGACGGATTTATAGCCGGTGGCAGGTTAAGAACCAAATAGATGCGCTCAGCCCCGAGCGCGAGCTCTCTGCCCTTGATGTCACTTCGTTGCAAGCGCAGATAAAACCCGGCAGAAGGCAGTGAGCACGCGTGCCGATTATGGATTGCTTCATAGTCACGCTCAAGAGAGTCGCGGTCCCAATCAGACACCACGACGGAACGAACAGATGGATGACAATGGCTATATCATTTATATCGGGTAGTAACTCGCGCCACCAAGTCTCGAAATAATGTCATAGAAGTCAGCAGGACTTTATAATTTACTTAAAATCGAAAGAATAAAACACGGAGGACAAGCACAGGACAATCACGTTCTTTCAAAACCGCGCAGGATAACCACGTTATTTCAAGCGCAGAACCACATTCTTTGAAAGAACGTGGTTGTCCTGTGCTTGTCCTCCGTGTTTTATTCTTTCGATTTTAAGTATTCATGTTCAACTCGCTCGTTTTTACCAGTACTTTATAATTACCTTGTATCCTAAACGGGTTTTGAGTTCACGTAGGTAAAATAATGAAAAATAAAGTACCTCTGTCTGCTCCCACGTTAGCGGCGCAGACTTAATCGAATTTAGAATAAAAGGGAGGTACGTCGACTTCAGTTATAGATACAAACTGTTAACGTACTGTACTTCGGCGCAACTATTTAGCGCCTCAAAATTAGTTCGCCGACTGATTTCTAGTCGCAGCAAAACTGATCGCTCCAGTTACGACGGAAACGCGGCTCACGCCGCCATCTTGGAGTAAAACCGAAACTGAACTGTTGACCTGTGGCATTTGGCTCCCTGCGGCAGATTTCACAAAGGGCGCCACAAGTGGAGGAGAGGCTTCGGAGGTTCGAAGCGAGAGAACAACGCGAAATCATACATCCCTAGGAAAATATCCCGGATATTCTGTTTGTCTAGCAGCAAAACTACACAACATTCCAGAGTTATACCGTTCTTAAAATCTGCGGCTTTGAATCTTAGCGCTTGTCTATCCCGAATATCTGCCTTGCTCTTTGATCACTCACTGCAAAAGGCTGTAAAGGTTGAACGATGCCGTAAATATAAAAGTAGGGAACACCCGAGTACGACGTGAACAAAGATTGAGCCACTTAAACTTTATCAATTGCCCGATTCCTCTCTCTCTCTCTGTACTGTAACACCCACCAATACGCGCTCTTGACGTGTCGTCTCTCTTCAACTGAAATCAAGCAGTCAATGTGACATACCTGCCTGGTTACCACTTTAGGTGACCGCATAAATCGACCTTTAATGTCAACAACAAAATATGGAAGGGTTTAGCCTTACCTCCGACAGGCGGTGACGCTCCTGGTTCGAGGCTGCACAAGATACCAAAATCGGTGGGGAAGCGCGAAGAAAGACTAAGCAGTCCAGTCCACGAGCAACGAACACGCGATCTCAGCTCCACCAAGAGAATGCGCTCCAGGAAACGGGCAATCAGTCTTTTATACCCGCGGCGAGCGGCCGCGGTGCACGACGGGACGCCTTCTGCGACGCATGAACGGGAGTTGTAGCGAGAGCGTAACAATTCCCCGCCGCCTTCCCTATTTTGAACCTCCTCTCCCCTTTTTTTTTTCCCCTCGGAAGTGACGTTGCGTCGGCGGCGGCGGCGGTCGCAGCCAATGGGAGACGAGCTCGGCGAGCGATCGAAGCCAAACGGCCGGCGAAAGCACAGCTATTTATAGTAACGCCGAGAAGGAAGCCGGCAGGCATGATACATGCCCGCGTGGGCTGGTCGGGGAGGACGGCGGCGAAGGATGACCGTCGTCTGCGTATATAGCTCTGAACCATTTGTTTTTGTTCGTTTCTTATTTTTGTTAGAGCCCGAGGTCAACATTAGGGATGCCTCCCCAAGGCCGTCTTATAATACTCGGGAGAGAAGACCTTTTAGCTGGCGAACCAATTCCCAAATTAGATGAACCAAATGCAGGCTCGCCTTCGCGTAGTTGCGACGTCTTATTCATTGTTCTTTTAATATTATTGTTATTGGACGTTTCAATATTTTATATTATTTTTTTAACGCAAGGTCAATGCGATTCTGGATAGAGCAGCAATGGCAATAACAATATTTAGCCCTGGTGGCGCATCGACTTGCAGCTTCCCGAAAATAAGTGTATAGTCCTCGTGTAGAAAAGGGATCACACGTGATAAACCAGCCAGGCGACGACGTTGGCACGTTCTAGTTTATTTTGTTGACGACCGTAGTTAGCATGATGACGATGGTGATGGTTATGATGATAGTGGTAGCGATGTTGATGATTATCCCAGGTACATGGATGATGTTCTTCGGCACCGTTTTCTTGGCCTTGTCAGCGTATCATCACACGATTAGCCGCTATCCACCAACATACTGTCTACAAACAAGCCCGCTTCGCTTACACCACAGGTGTGGGCATTAATGCGCGTGCGCAGAAACCGAATTTAAAAGGACGCGTCTGCGCATGCGCAGTGCCGACAGCAGCGCCGCCGCAGTGGCGTGACGTCACAGAGTTCAAAGGAGAAGGCTACGGTCCCAGTGAGCCAATCAGCCCGTCGGAGGGAAGCACGTGACTGTACTCTATCTCCCTAGAATGGCGCGCAGGCGCTGTCGAAGCCACGGGCGGGATATAGAAAAACAGCCGCTCGTGTAAAAAAATTGAGGGACCGGCTAATCTCCGAGGACGACAAAAACGACGTCTGACACAAGAAAAAAAAAAGGGTCCTGGTAAGAGGGAAGTTCCTCCTTCCCCTCTTCTCAAACCGCTTGGGCTACGCGCTCGCCCCAGTATCTTTGGTAAGGCCTGTGACGTGCTTCAGATCCGTCGCTCTGATTGGCGGGCCGTAGCGTTCGCTCATTGCAAAGTTGAAGTCCGCTCGCACTTGCGTTTGCTTACGACCGATTTCTTGTGCTCTCTTACGACGAGAGAACACGAGGCATGTTGGCGCCATCTATGAGGTGACCCTGAAACAAAGTTTCATTAGAGCGAAGGTTTTGCGATATTTTCGTGATCAAATGTTCGTACTATGGAGAAGTGGTCGTTTATAACATTGTCAAAAGGTTTTTTGTTTTTTTTTTTCACGCCAGAAAAAAAAAAGAAAAATCATGCGCAAAAAAAAAAGAACAAAAACAATTGGAAATATACGGAAATGCCAAGTGTTCAACGACTACCCGAGAGATGGCGCCAGTGTGTTCTCTCGTCGTGAGATATTTTTGAGAGGTTTTAAGGCACACGGTCGTAAGAAGTCGCAAGTGTGTGAACCGGCCCGCATGGTGAAACAAATTATAGCGCGTTCTACAAAAAAATGTAGGTGCGCAGGCAATATTAAAGCTCGGAATGTCGAAAATTCTAGTGCGTGGATATTAATGAACTGTCAGCTAGCAAAAAGATTGTTTCCAGATAGGCAATTGCTACGTAAATACCGGTCACACTCCAAGTATAGTGCTGTTATCGCCTAGTCCGCTGTGAATTGAACAATTTGTTCCTTCGCTGTCTTGGCGCCGTTCCTCCAGTTTCAGCCGAAACTATTTTACTGGCGGCTTGACGTTCACACATTTGCAACAGCTTTCGCCCATGTGACTTAAAATCTCTTAAAATATCTTACGAAAAGAGAACACACCAACCGAGGAACACTCGCAGTTACACGAGCTCGGTCCTAAGCAAACGCGAATATGTGAACGCGGGGGAATATACTCTTTAATAAGCATCGAACGGGAAAATATGGGTCTCCTAATTTAGCACTCAGCTGTCACTCGTGGCGGGGTCCTGTCAATGTTGGTTCGGGTCGGTGGCGCATTTAGGCTAAGACCTCCGGATGTCCTTCGAAGTGTTTGCCCGCTCGCGACGGTACTCGTATTTGCTCACGAAGAACCCTCTGATGGCCGTGAGACGCCCCGAATAGAGTAGAAAGAATTAATACTCGCAAAGTCTCAATGAAATGACGCAGCGACGAATGTGAGGGAAAAAAAAAGAAAGAGTACCCAGACCCTAAAATTTGCGGGCACTTTAATTATAAAAAGGAGAAAAAAAAAAAAAGCAGTTCAAGAAGTTTGGGGAAATAGGAGTATATAGCTCTGAATGTTTGAACTGCGATTTTGTTTTTCGAATAATAGCTGCGTAACAATTCTTTTGAAGTGCAATATGGTACCGTTTTTGCTTTTTAATATATTTTAGACGAACTTTACGCATTTTATTAGTTCTATTTCAGTACCGTTAAGAGCACATACTCCCTTTAATTTCGCTTCATGGAAGAAGCCGATGTTCACGTATGCTCCTGGAACATATATATATATATATATATATATATATATATATATATATATATATATATATATATATATATATATATATATATATATGCGTGTGTGTGTGTGTGCAAGTGCGTGATCTTGTACTGCTACATACTCGTAGGGAAAAGGGAAACAGTAAGAACGGTTTGATGTCAGTTTATTTACACCAAGAAAAGACACCAAAAGTCATGTGAGAGTTTTCAATTTCCGTGATTACGTCACGCATTCAATTAGATTTTTTTTTCATTTATATAGTCACCGCACATTTTTAAGTTTTACTGATCATTAAAAAAATATACGTTGGTTAGATCTTGGATTATTTTTATCAACGAAGAACTGCCTGAAGCGTGTAACTGTACTCCTAAAATATACCAAGTTCCGCGACGTCATCGCACGTGGCAGAGACAAAAAAAAAATGAGGGAAGCCAAGAGGAGCGGGTAATCGACCGGCGACTTGCCTTTAAACGTAAAGAAAAAACAAAAAAAAAACAAGTCGGTGCTCTAATTTAAGCTGTGAAGGTGGTTGGCCAGCGAAGCTGTGATATCACCTGGAACGACTAAAAAAAAAGTAAATGCACTGTACAAAAACGTTTTTATCTATGAAAGGCTAGTAACCGCACTCCCCAAGTCACAAGCTGCGGACGCCGCGGCAGCTTGCGCAACAGTAATCTTTGCCGAGAAACGTATGCAGCGAGCGCTACGTGCTTTGCATTGTTATCAGGAGCGCCTTATCATCAATTATGTGGTTCGGAGGCTTGTTTTGTGCTTGTTCTTTATTGAAACGGATGTTGTGCTTTATGTTGAATGCGTGATATGCACTTTTCACTTCAATCACTGAAGGTTATTATTTTTTCGTGAGGACGACGACACGAAAAAATTCCAGAAATCCGACCTGTGAGTCATACACAGCTTCGCTGTAAAAAGCTAAAGTTCTAGTTACAAATATTTTTCTAAAGTGACAATAACACTGTTCACACCTCATACAAAAAAAAAAAAAAGAAGAAATACAATACGGAATTTTTTGCAGACATGATGACAGAGTTCTCTGCGGACACGCCTCAGTTTTGGTAGAAGTACAGTGCGCCCCAAACTTAACGCGGCCACTCGAACGCCTGACTTGGGTGCCTACATGTCTGTCTGCCTCAGGGTGAAGACATCCATTGTTGCCCTGAATGTGCCAGCGCGTGACGCTCTCGCGCACTCGGTGCGTGACGTTGGCGGTAAAATGGCGTCTATGCATTAGCCAAAGTTACGCGCTCGAGCTGAGTGACACCGGATTGCGCGCACTTCAAAATGCATTAAAAAACGATTGGGCGGAAAAATGGCTGAGATGTCACCACTCAAACAAAAGCGCGCGTGTGTATGAAGGCACTCTACGCCCGACATTCGCGGAGCCGCGCTATCCTAGCGGCAGCCGTTTCAACTAGTTGGTCACGTGAAGGCCATTCCCAATCTCCGGACCGGGGGAAGGGGAGGTAGTAGGGCCTGACTCTGCGAATCACAAACTCATATCGTCAGAATCGCTTTTCTTGCGTTTTGTTTGCACCTTTAAGATTGATAACAAAGAACTTTTGATAGAGGAGAAAGCTTGAAGGCGCTGCTAAAATGCCAAAAAAAGCGCACAAAAAAAAACAAGAAAAAGAACGCGATTTTGACGATATGAGTCTGTGATTCGCAGAGACAGGGGCCCGTTCACACTCTTGCAACCGAGCACGACCGTCGACCGAGAGAGACGAGATCTGTTAAAACTTCTTAAAATTTCTTAGGACGAGGGAACACACTGGCACTCTGGTGCCATCTATGCGGTGACCCTGGAACTGCATTTCACAAGAGCGAAGGTTTTGCGGGATTTCCGAGGTCAAATGTGCGTAATACCCATAACAAAGTCTCGTTTCTAACGTTGACAAAAGTTTTTGGAGCCAAGAAAGAAAGGATAATGCGCGAGAGAAATAGAAAATATGCCGGACCGCCAAGTTTACACTGCTACCCAATAGATGGCGCCAGTGTGCCGCAAGAGTGTGAACGGGCCTTTAGTGGGGGCCCTGCTACCTCCCCTTCCCCCGGTCTGGAGATTGGGAATGGCCTTCACGTGACCGTTTAGTTGAAACGGCTGCCGCCAGGATAGCGCCACTCCGCGAAAGTCGGGCGTTCGAGTAGCGGCGTTAAGTTTGGGGCGCACTGTACATGATCGCTCCATAACATGTGTGCACATGACTGCAGACAGTTTTCTTTGTGTGGCCAACGTGACAGAGCCGCCGTACGCAAGGAAGAAACACGCTTCGGACAGCGTCTGCAGAGTGTCTTTTGTTCCACCATATCCTCCTGCATACTGGTCTCATCTCGCCGCAGCGGGGCGCCAGTCACGTGGCTCCCCTCTCATCCGTTGTCTGTCGCTCCTCCTTTTCCATTTCGGCGGTTGCCACGAGGAGCGACCGCCGAAATGGAAAAGGTGGAGCGACAGACAACGGATGAGAGGAGAGCCACGAGACTGGCGCCCCGCTGCGGCGAGACGCCGAAACACACTTCTCAGGAGCGAACAAGCGTGTTTCGGGTCCTCGCCGCTGCAAAAGCTGTGCGCTGACGTCCAGGTTTCTCGAGAAATGGCTCTTTGATGCTCTGTGCTACCAGATCCTCGCGCTGCAAATCTGCGACCGGGCACTCTGCGACTCCGTCGTCGAACTGCCAGGCTTTGTGAATATAGAGGAGGCTATGGTTCCACGTATATTCGCCGAGTGTGATTGCTGCTTTAGCCGCAGAGCACAGCCGATGCTGCCGTGATTCGACGGGACCAATCGAGTTGCACCAAAACTGCATCGTCATGGTGCTTGTCGTTGGGAGTTCGCTGTCACCGGCGTAACCAATCACACCGCGTCAAATCTTAGAGGCGGCATATTGTCTTTTCTCTTTCATGTCCATGTGGACGGCTAGATATATAGACCCCTTTCGAAAATCACGTGCCGATTATCAGAAGGTCGGAACCACTGCACAATGGCGGAACAACTGCACGGAGGAACGTGCAAGTCATTTCATAAAATAGCAAACGTCGGAGCTCGGCCAACATTACGAGCCGACGAGCCAATCAAAAAGCGTCGAAAGTGCAACGTCACTGCGCTCATCACCTTTTTTTGTGGGTGATTTTTTTTACTATGCAGTGACGTTAAGGTTTTAGTCCGCCATTGTGCAGGGATTCCACAGCTGCCAACAGAGGACAGTATTTTGAAAGGGGTCTATACACTACATATCTGTTCCCTCCCGGATAAACCCAGCTGCGTTCGAGACGTTGTGTCGCGTCTGGTCCATTATTTTATTTTCTCATTGTCTCAGGGTTTAGATTATGACTAGAATTCCGTGTTTTCAGATAATTCTGAAGAAAAAAAAAATCCAAAAGACATTTGTTGGTTGACTTTTGTAATTTCGAATTTATCCAAAAACCTCCGAATTTCGAGGTAAAAACGATCAAATAAAAACCAATAAATACGGTGTTTTAATAAATAACCTTCGTAAGAGCACAGGGTCAGTGGTTCTGAGGAGATGCCACTTCAGTTTCCTTTGAAATCTCTAACTATGCGGATAAAAGCGTTTTTTTTTTTTTACTTTATGTTTTATTTTGTTTCTGAATTTGTAAAAATTGGCAACACAGTCACATAAACTCCGAATTTTGGGGAATTGGGAATCTAACAAAAAAATAAACTCCGATAAGCCCCGAATTTTCAGCCAAAAATAAACTCCGAAAAACACGCTCCGAATTTCACGACAAATAAACTCCGAAACCACGGAATCCTAGTTATCACGCACAGTAAATGCAACTTTAGCCTGCGCCTTTTTTTTTTTTTTTTCTGTATGCGTGCGATGAATTTAGTTAGCGATAGCAAGCTCTCAAAGATGATGCGCGCTCTGGCTTGTAATAAAACAAAATATAGGTCCAATTAAAAAAAAATAATCATAAAGCATTTATGTATCCGTCGTAGGAGACCTTTGAAGTTCGCAGACAGATATATAACTCTGAGGGTTGCTAAGTGAAGGAACCGATACGGCAGAAGGTTGGTAAACAGGTCGATGGAAGTATTTCGAGACTGCGTGATGCCACGAATAAAAAACAAAACAAAAAAAAAAAAAAAAACCTGTCGATATTCTCGGACGCGCACGTGGACGCTATTCGGGGCAAGTCGTGAGAACGTCGAAGTCGCGACACCGTCTAATCGACCGGTAAACGACGGAAAGGTTATTGCACAGGGGGTAACCATTTGAATATGACGTCATGATGCCACAAATAAAAAACAGAACAAAAAAACCTGTCGATATTCTCGGACGGCACTCCGCCAGCACATCTTCATCATTATCACGGGAGGATTTATGAGCCTGGGGGAGGGGGGTGTATATCCAGAATTTTCAACTAGGGGGGGGGGGGGGGTGTCCCAAATTTTTGGGGGGGGCTGTAGGGGGTGTGTGGGGAAGGGGGATGTAGCCTTGTACTTAACGGGGGGGGGGGGGGGGGCGATCTGTAGAGATCTGACGTCAGGGGCGAAACGTTGCCAGATATATTTGGTTAACCTAATATACTTGTCATTTCACCGAACACTAAGCATTTCTAAAATCTTCTCGTGTATGTTGTCGTTGTTTAATGCGAAAGCCTTAACTGTTTCATCGAGCTAGCTGACGTGATCAGTTTGAAGCGCGAAAACGGCTCCTAGTTTCCGCGCGCCTTCGGTTCCATTGGCTGGCGCGCGTCAACGGGGCTCCCATTGGCCGCTGCGCCATGGCCTCCGAGATCCCGAAGCGTGCGCGCGCTAGTACGCAGCAGGCGACAAAGGGAGCGCACGAGCGCTCGCATGCTTGTGCATTCACAACTCATAAGAAATGCTTAGGTGTACCTCGAGCTTTTTTTGTTTGTCTTTTGTCGCAAAAAAATGTCGCCTTGCGTGGGTTAGGGAGGGTGGTCGCCCGCGCCAAAAGACGTGGAGAGTGTTCGCAATTTCACCTGCGAAAATTGGCGCGGGGGTTTTCCGTCTCTAATCATCCGCGTTTTCGCGCGCCTGTTGCACGGGTGAGGACTGTAGCGTTCTACCGCGCTTCCCAAGAGCTCAAAATGTTTCTAAAAAATGTACTCATTGGGTGGTTTTCGATGACACTCAGCAAGTGTCTAATGGGAACCATATACATGTTTATTTTCACCAAGTAAAAAGTTGATAACCATAGTATAGGTAATGTAGGTGGTTGAGAGTGTTGGTTCCTAATTTACGATAAGGAAAGAGGGATATTGAAGACAAACAGACAAGACAGGCTTTCGACCTGTCTGTTTGTCTTCAATGTCCCTCTTTCCTTATCGTAAAGTATAGGTAATTTTACGACTTATCATGACGTATGACCTCCTATATTATGTCTCCTTGGCCGTATAACTAACCTACACAGAACTCATTAGTGTTGCTTTCACTGCTTTTTTTTAAAACAAATTTGTAAAGCCTAAAAGTAAATTACTGAATTTTGCTGTTCCTCAGAAAAGAAAGCTTACTCAGCGTCACTCAGCACGTAGTGTGCACCTAATCGTTTGTTTAAAAAAAAAAAAAAAGTAGAAAACAAAAAGTAGCGGACGATTTTAACATTTTATTAAAGTCAATCTGTGTATACAGAGATCGATGACGTTCCCATCGTTCATTATCGAGAAAGGTTCCTTCTCGTTTGGCGACAGTCAAAATAATATTCCATACATATTTTAGATTTTGACTATGGTAATCGCCAATTTTGTAATTGAAAAAAAAAATAGATAAAAAGTTGTGTTTTTGCGGCGACACAAATTTCCACGAGCTGAATCAAAGAAAATGACAGGGCGTCCGATAAATCTACGGTAGCATCAGTCGATTCGCCCCATGCGATTATTACGGTAGCCGACACTTCGGAATAGAAGCCAGAATATACGAGGCAAACAACGAATACGCTGCCTCCCACGTTTTGCATGCGCTGGAAAAAGCCAAGCGGATATTTTTTCTCATTTAATCGCTCGCCGCCGTTAGCTGGCGCCACAAGACGGAAACGATCGTCATGGGGCCCATAAGACGTTCCGTAATCCTGATCGTAAATTTCTGCGCAATAACAGCGTCCTCTTTAACAAACAAACAAATGCGTTTTTTTTTTTTTTTTTTTTTCTGCTCACAGTTTGGTAGCGTTGCGTTTCCCTGCGTGCTGCTATGCGCTGCCGAGAAGCGACGGCTCAGGAGCGGCCGAGACGGGAAGAAGTTTATTTACTTGCGCAAGACGTTTTACGTACCAGAAAGTTGTCGGTAGAGGATACTAAACATAGAAGTAACTAACAAAAACGTTCATCGACAGCATAGCCACAGTTTTAACACGAACGGAACACCTGTATAAGAACAGATGTCATGAAACACTAACCTCTCCTGTCAAAGGTGTCGATTGTATCAGCAAAGCTTATCACCGTGCTCGGTTAATTTCGTTGTAACTTCTCTGCGGTGCTTCCATATTTAAAACTTCTACTCTAAAAGATTTCTTGCCTGTTCTGAAGTTGAGCAGGCATGTTCGGTATGGGATCCAGGCCTCCTTCCCCCCACCCTCTGGTGACGCCAGTGACTGAGAGATTATGTGCAAGTTGCTCCTACACCCTGATCTAGCTTCACCCTTCTTCAAGCATTGTGCCCCTAGCCCCACATTGAATTAGTAACTTGTTCGAGAGAGTGTTCTCGACAAGAGGCCAGTCTATGCAGACGCAACCCTCCTTTTGCAAGCTATACGGCAAAGTTAGTTAATTAGCATCAACAAATGTTATATGCCCACATTTAGAAGCAGCATATATGTCACATTTTGAGACGTGCCTAACTACACATCTACACCGGAATCTCGTTAATTCAAACTCTCTTAACTGAAACTCGCAGATAATTCAAACTAACATGCAGGTCCTGTCCTGTGTGTTTCTAGGAAGAAAACTCCCGGTAATTCAAGCTTTGCATTATTCAAAGTTTTGTTTTTCATCGGGTTTAAATTAACGAGATTCCACTGTATGTGTATGTCTCGTATCAGAGTTGCCCCTTCCTTTGCGACTTTCCTACAGTGACATATCGCAGCGATGATAAAAACAAGCTGATAATAAGCCTTAACTAATTAGTGGTAGAGGACCAAGTGCCAAAATAACTAGTGGTAGAGGACAAAGTGCCACATTACTTGAGGCAAAGGGCCGTTCCTTCCTTCAACCAAATATTTAAAAGGGGGGGGGGGGGGGGAGACTCCAAATTTATGAATTGTAAGAGTTGCTGAGCTTGCATGACAAGAGTGCATTGCTGGTGCCCCCTGCCTGGTTGAAAGGCTGATGGTTGTGCTCACCATTCCTGGATGCTGCGGAAGCAAGAACTGCGTTGCAAGTTGCCTTGTTTGTCAGGACACCGATGCACCGTGTCCTGCTTATTTTTGTGGCAAAGGGAACGCCAAGTTTCCCTTTGAGACTTCCTCGTCCAAGCTGGATTTCGTGAAGAGAAGTTTGGATAGCTGCCATAAGGAGCAGGGAACCAAATGGCTCGACACGGCAGCCAGATGTTTTGTTCCGGGAATGTTGATTACGCGAGCCTCCCACAAGTTTCCCATGCACCCAAAAAGAATGCTTTTCCAACACTTGCCGACAAGTTTCCCATGCATCCAAAACTTTCTCCAGCCTCACACCCAAAATGCCAGAGCTTTTGGCACAGTAGGATGGGTGATGCATGCTATGTTTAAGAATGTGGATCGGCAGTTCTTATGAGGTTCAAGTATACCGTACAATTCAATTTGCATTACGTTAAAAAAATGCAACAAAACAATCGCAATTATACGAGCACACCATCTTGGAATTGTTGTCGATAAAGCGGTTTTCGCAAGAACGATAAATATGAGGACAAATGTGCGTAACGTCAAGAGCCAGCACAAATCCTTTCTTGTCTTTGCCGTTCACACGGGCAAGGTTCCTGTGAGGGAAATGTCAACGTTGGCAGCCGAATTGAGCGGTTTCTGCCCTCTACACCACTGCAGACAAATTTATCAGTTTCTACACCAAACACCGCTGCTTTGAATGATGAAATATTCTTATAAGCAAACTGAACCGCTGTAAAACCGGGGATATTTTGCACCACCCGTACGTCTCCTCCACCTCTCCGTCGCAGAGCCAACATTACCGTGTAGAATCGCAAAAGTGGGAGATTTTCGTCACGTGATGCACGCTCCGCAAAGAAATGTGTCTGGTTTTTCCCTTGTAGAAACACCGCCGAAGAATGGAATTGAGAGCACGAGTCCTACATCTTTGCCACCCGTTTATTGCTTCCTGAAAAACTTGCAGACCATCAAAGTTTTTCTCGGTTTTGACAGTGTACAAAATTGTCCACCACACAATATCAAAAGTAAATCGTACGACGGCAGTAAAATGCATCTTCTCGAGCTTCTGATGTCTACATGTGAAAGCAAAAATTTCAGAACATTACAAATGATTGGCAGTTCTATCCAACTAGTCCAACATGAAAGTTTCGAGCAGATTCTAGTTGCACGCCAATTAGCAAGGTAGACGAGATACCTTGTCACGTGACATAACAGCGGCAGCCGGTCCAGACCTGAAACAATCAAACAAGGTGCCGACTGTCAAGAAGAACAAATGAAATACTCCGTCTCGTCAAGACGAAAGTCAGCAGTCGGAGGCACTGGTACGATCGCAGGTGTGAGCGTCGGGCTCTTTACTGCATTTCGTTCAGGAAATCCCTGCTGACGTCACGCCCTTGTTGACGATTCGGAACTTCACCGAGCTGCCAAGCACCGCCCTCGAGCTCTTGGCGACTAGTAGCCGCCGCAAGTCGCAATATAAGTCGTCTACCAGGCTCACTTCGAGAGATAGGGAAGGCACGTCGGCCCAGTACTTCCCCAGCGCAGGCTTAGTCATTCCGTTGGGTCCCGTCACAACGTCATTGGTCACGACCACCGCCACCCTGAAACGGGCTGCTATGTACTGGAACGCAATGACAAGGTGTGCCAGGAGCCCCAGTCCTTCGACGTACTGGTCACCAGTCAGAACCGGTGAAACAGCAGCCTTCAGCGAATCCACGACGATCATCTTGATGCTGGCCAGCTCCGAATTCGCTCGCCGTTCCAGCGAGTTGCGGATTTGGTCGACCAGCTGCACGAGTTCCCCAATGTCCCGGATGCCGATGTGACAGACCCTCTGCATCAGCTGATCCGGCTTTGCGGACTGTTGGGCGGAAGAGAGTATCTGACGAATCCGCTCGGCAGAGAAGCAACTCAGCGTGTCGACGTACAAGACCCCAAAATGGCTGTCAATCACGGCGTGGGCGGTCAAACTGTGGCACAGCTGCGTCTTGCCCGACGTGCTGGCGCCGACAATCTCCGTGATTTGCCCAGTGAAGATTCCACCTCCAATGACGTCATCGACCTTGCGGCTTCCGGTGCTGAACACCGCCGTGGTTGCCAGGAACTTGTCGTAGAGACTGGCGCCGTCTTGGGGCGTCGGAGCGAAGAGGGCGACCAGGGACCGCCGGATTCTGATGACGTCACTGTACGGAAGGCCGGTCCTCCCGGCAAGGTCCTCGCGTTCGCAGTTCAGCAAGTCGACGACGGTCCGGATGCCGGCATTGCGAAATTTTTCCACTAGTGGTGCGGTTAGTTCGGGACAGAGGCCTATGTAAAGTTGCGTCATGGCATGAAATAGAACAGTCTAAGTTTTGCCCTCTGTTACGAAAGAAAGAACAGCAAACGTACCACAGAATGCACCACCTGAGCAGCAAGTCAAGCTGGTCAGGACTCGCCGGTATTTGCCGCCCTCAAGCAATATTGAAACGTCATTGAACACTGGATGAATGAAAAACTCTTGTAGCGTATCAGTAGCTTTAGTATTAGACGGTAACATGCACCACCTAGCGTACGTTACCGCTCAGCTCTAGTTACAGATAACAGATTAGAAATATCATAGCTAGGCACAATGTAAACTATGCGTAAATGAAAATCAAGTTAAAACAAATATGTAGCGTACAGTGATGTTAATCGGTTAATTACCTACTTTAATCACAAAGGTTAGGAATCTTGAGAGCGTTCACGTTCATTTAAACTATCATTGAAACCTCTGGACATTTTAAATTGTTATCACGCTTTCTGTGGAACTATATGGCCCCCAAAAAATCTCCATAACTTAATTTGACAGTTTGATATAAAATACTCTTACGTTTTTTTGTGTTTTTTTTTTTCGTATTTTTACAGTTGGAGTAGCCAATCCAGGATAAGCCAACTTTTGTTTTTGGCTGCTTTTAGTTGCTTGGAGTTTTTCGCGGAGCTCGGTTTGTTTATTGTTCTGATGCCGCAGCGATTTTCCGTACTTGTTTTTGTGAGAGCTCGGATGGAAGAAAGCAGTAAAGATAGCCTGTCTGGAAGTGCAGCGTCCCCTGGGTCCGCTTGAGAGAGGTCGCGGTAGACGATAACTTTGCCGGTGCAGTACGCCTGGTTTTTGCGACGTTCATTAGGCGCTGCAGTACTGATGATTACGGGTCATCAGAAGTGTCATGGTTGATCACACTCGCAAACGACGATTGGCAGGACATGAGTGCGGTCGGCGAAGGGTGAGTGAACGTCCGGCGTAATTGCTCGTTGTCATTACCAAAGGAAAATTCGTGCCGTGAACACCAGTGACATGAGTGCCTGTCTTTTATCTTCACTACGCAATAAAGGAATGAATGTGCATAGACAATGCTGCGGTCATGAGCACATCAAAATTGTGTCCGTCAAAGACCCGACAAAATCGTTTGCAAGTTTTAATCTGGCCTCTGGGGTTCGTTTTCAGTTTGAAATCGGGAAGTAGTTGTCCCTTCATTGCATCGAAGCTTGGACCATTTCTGCCTTGATATCTGCAGACCAAAACAGCTCTTCAGAATTTACAGCAGCCCCATACAGACGTAGCATTTCTTCTCGGCGTCTTGACGTTGCAACTGTGGGGATCGGTGGGTTTATACCGTGTCTTAAAAAGTGGTCTCTTGGTTTTCTTTCCTAAAAGTTTCCGCCGGTCGCGATCCTGGCGGCGTTAAAGCAGCGGTGCTTTACGTTGCAGACGCCTGTTCTGCTGTAGGTCGTTCTGCAGCTTGACATTCCACGGAAGCGTCAGCAGAAAAGGGTTGGGACGCCGCGGCTACAGCGACACTAACTCCAACTGCCAGCATCGCGACATCCAACAACGTGACATGCTGGCTTCTGTAGTGGTTTAGACCCTTTCCGAAATCGTGATATGATGCATGGATTATGCGCAGCCGCCATTAGGAGGTTTCATCGTTTCCGGCGTGAAGTTCCTGGATTAGTTCCTAGTTTACAATGACAACTGATGCAGCACCTGTGTGGAATGCGTTTCGATCTGAGTGCACTCCGAATGCTGAGGAAGCTCTCGTGTCCAATGCGTGCTCACAGTGCAAGACCAATGACGGCCGCACATTATCTACACATCATTTCGAAATTTTGAAAAGGGTCTAATTGTTGCCACTTCGGGACTACTTTTGATGTACGGGCAGGATGGGACGGTAAATACACCAGTCGAAGACACTTTTTTTCCAAGGCACCATAGTTGCAACATCAGCAATGTCAGTCTCTCGTGTTCACACGCCGCAACTGCTGAATCTCAAATTGCTACGTTCAGACATCATCTTCGTTAAAATTGTAACTTTCTTGCGCTATTTCGATAGAGCTATGCGTGAATGACATGTTTTTATATCTTTAAATGGCATTAAGAATATGAACTGATCTCCCTAAGGCCATTTAGTCGTGAAAACGATTATCTTCCATCCAGCCCCGTGTTCAGTTGTCATCACCACCACAGGGTGACTCACGTGTGAATGTCACGTCCCTGATTGGCTGCTGCAACTTCAAACATCTCCCAAGTTGTTAAAGTTGCTCAGCCCGTTTCGAGCCAGACCCGATTCCAGAAATTTATGTTGCGGCGCAACAATCTATTAGAGAGAAACTGACCAGCGACCCCAAGAACTGCTGGGAAAGTTGCTCCATTTGAGGTGGGCCAAAAGGGCTGTCGAAAAAAATGCACCAGACGCCACGTGCGGCAAAAGAAAAATGTTTGTGCTTCTCAAAAAAGTTCAGGCATGCGCGTCCGTTTCTAACAAGGACATCAACCATGCAAACCGCAGCACTTTCTGATAAGGAGGGGGCATTAATACTGTAACAGTACTTTATTGTACAACATGACCGACCAGCTTGGCTGGTCAGACGCAACTGAGCACCCGTGGCTGTTGCCTTCCGCAGCACTCCCGCGGTGCTAGTGTCCCAGAAGTGGGGACCGTCGTGTGCGCTCGTAGCGCCGCTGTCACAATTCCCCCCCCCCCCCCCCCCCAAAACCAGCGTCCCTCAGGGAGAGTAGCGTGCCGGTGGCCTCCGTTCTCTGGCTGACCTGCACAATTGCGGTCGGGGTGATGCCGGACTGGTGACTCTTGCACTGTCGCCTGTTGCCCCAAGCCGTCGGACCCCTGTGGGGAAGGTTCGTCTGCTGCCGGTTCACATGCTTGGTCAGTCCCGAGAGACAAGCTTTTCGTCTCTGGGAGTCCCGGCACAACACTGTCACTCAGGTCCTCCGCTGGCGGGTTCAATACTCGTTCCAGCGTTGCCCTAGACTCCCCGTTGACTTCTGGCGCCGCAAGCGTTCGAGACCGCAGATGGTTGCCATGACAGTTTCAAATAGTGCCGTCTTCGAGCATCACACGAACCGACGAGGCATTAGTAGCTTCTCCAGCTGTCCCAAGGAGCCACCGACTCCCCGGTCTAAAATTGCGAGCCCAGACAGGGTCGCCCGACTGCGGCAGGCCTTCCTGTTTTGCGCATCTGTCGGCCCTCTCCTTCTGTTGCAGCTGTCTGAAGCCCACCCTGACTCATAGGCCGGGGTGCAGCAGATCCAAAGCTGTCTTCAGGTGACATTCCAACAACAACTCCGCCGGTGATCGACCTGTCAGGTGGTGCGGCGTTGTCCTGTAATTAAACAGAATTCTTGCAATCTTGGTCTCGAAATCATCATGATCCGCTTTCTTTATCTTGTCCTTCATTGTCTGAACCACTCTCTCTGCCGCCCCGTTTGACGCCGGATGGTAGGGAGGGACGCTAATCGCACAAACCTTATTCTTGACCAGAAACTTGAAATTCTGCACTGATAAATGCCGGCCCATCGTCGCTTACTACGACGTCTGGCAGGCCATGGGTGGGAAAAAGGGTCCGCAAGCACTGCACTGTTGCTTCAACCGACGGAGAAGGTACCTGCATCACCTCCACCCACTTGGAATAGGCATCGACCAGAACCAAGAAAAATACTCCCTAGAACGGCACCCCGAAAGTCTAGATGAAGGCGTGACCAGGCATGTTCTGGGAACGGCCAAGGTGTCTGCTGGACCGACCTTGGGAACCGCCGGTAAACTTGGCACCTTGCACACCCATTCACTTTAGCTTCAATCGCGTCGCCGATGCCTGGCCGCCAGACATGGCTCCGTTCGACCATCTTCATTTTTTCTATGCCAGGGTGTGTTTCATGCAGCAGACTCAGCACGGCTGGCCTAAGGGATGCTGGTACCACTGCTCTGCATCCCCAGAGCACTCAACTGTCTTACACAGAACATTCTTCCATGTGACCAGAAAATGACATCCATTCAACTGTGTCCGGCAACCGATTATTGCTCCACAACGCCTCTCTCACTGCTGAAATGATTGGATCCTTGTTAGTCGCCTGTGCCACGGCCGCTGCCGACAGCAAGGGTGGAAAAATCTTTTCTAGCATGAACAAGTTCCCTGACACAACATCTGTCAATGACCCTTCAGGCAGTGGCAGCCGACTCAGCCCGTCGGCATTGCCCAACTCTGCCCTTGGGCGGTATGCCAGCCGGTACTGATAACCGCTCAAGGTCAGCGCCCAACGCAGCACGCACGGCGAACACTGCTGAGGAATCGCTTTGTCGTGCCCCAAGAGACCCAACAAAGGCTTCTGGTCCGTAAAAATTTCAAATGAGCGGCCCCACACATTCTAACTGAACTTCCTGACCCCGAACATGACAGCTAGGGCCTCTTTGTCTAGCTGACTGTAGTTTTTTTCGGCACTCGTTACCCTCCTGGATGCAAACGCAATCGGCTTTTCCTCACCGTCTTCTGAACGATGCGCCAGCACCGCCCCATGCCGTAAGGCGACGCGTCACAACACAGAAGTGGCGGCAAACTCTGGTCGTAGTACACCAATACGGCGGCCGATGTCTGCATCGTTTTGCTCTACATGAACGCTACCCGCTGTTTGGCACCCCAGCTCCGGGGCTCGCCTTTCCTTAACAGCACGTGCAGCGGGTCTAGCTGAGCCAATAAGCCTGGCAAGAAACTCCGATAAAAATTAAGCAATCCCAAGAAGCTCTGCGATTCCCGCACGTCCGCCGACTCAGGTGCCTTGAGAACAGCTTTGACCTTTCGGGGGGACGGCCGCAGGCCGCTAGCATCCAAGATGTGCCCCAAATATTCTTCGCTTTTCTGAAAAAACTAACACTTCGCTAGCTTAAGTTTCAGGCCGGCATCCTCTAGTTTCTTTAAAACTACCTCTAGGTTGCGACAGTGCTCGTCTTCAGTTTCCCCCGGTGACCAGGATATCGTTAAAGTACACGACCACCCCCTTGCAACTACGCAAAAGGCTTTTTATTTCTCTTTGAAAAATCACCGGTGGGGATGCCACGCCGAATGGATGCCGATTATACTGAAACAGGCCTCTCTGCGTATTTATTGTTACAAACTTCCTTGCCCCCGGCTCCAGTTCTACTTGCCGATACGCGTCACGCAGATCAAGCTTTGAGAACGTGCTGCCCCCAGTGAGCTTTGCCCACATCTCCTCGAGCGGGTGTACCGGATAGACTTCGGTAGTGGCGACCTTGTTTACTGTTAGCTTAAAATCACCACAGATTCTTATTTTGCCATCTTTCTTTAACACCGGCACAATGGGAGTCGCCCACTCCGACGAGCGTACCGGGCTCGGAACTTGCTCGCGCTGTAATCTTTGCAACTCCTGTGCAACCATGTCCTGTAGCGCAAAAGGCAGTTTATGCGGTCTACAAAATATCAGCCTAATCTGTTCCGGCACGCTGAGGTTTGCCAACCCTTCGGAGAAGACCGACTGGAACTTCCCGACCAGATCGTCGACGCTACTCACTTTATGAAAGCTGATTAGCTGTTCCACTGGCATGTCAAACGCCTTTGCCCAGTTTCGACTCAGGAATGCTCAAGTCCCACCTCGCCTGATGAACAACGGCAACAGTGCCGTTTTTCCACCGAACTTGGCTGTCACCATCGCCTTGCCGACCACTGGAGATAGCTGGCCGAAGTATCCCCGCAGCGTGATGTTCGACGGGTCTACAACGATGTTAGGAAAACGCCCCACAAACTCGCCTTCATCCATAACTGAGAACACTGCCCCTGTGTCCAGTTCCATCTTGACAACCACCCCTTCCACAGTCACTTCCTCCCAGATGGGTGGCTCCTTCGGTTCGGATCCCGCGACTTCCTTTCTGGATGACGCTTCGTTCATTGCCAGGTTCAAATCCAATGACCAAAGGTTGACCACGGTGCCCGATTCCGAATCATCGCTGTCCATTGCTTCCATAACGTGAAGATTACGGCCCGAGTTTTGCCTTGTTGTCGTGACGTGCCGCTAGTTCCCCTGAAGTTCGCTTTGTGTCTTCTCCGGGCACATCCGAGCAAATGTGGCTTTGCTGTCGACACTTAAAACAGCGCATCCTTGAGCATTTGCACACAATCTCCCGGTACGGCCTACCGCAGCTGAAACGTCGAAAGCGTCGATCCGCCCCTGCCGGTGTCACCTGATTGATAGTTGTTTCGACCGCCCGGCCTGTTATCTGCTCCACGCCTCTTGCCGCCGCTTCCATTCCTGTGACAATCTTTACCGCCCTGTCCAACGTCAGCTCAGGTTCTTCCAGCAGTCGTCTTCGCATTGTGTCGCTGTTGACGCCATGCACCAGTCGGTCCCGTAGGTTGTTGTCAAGCTCTGCGCCAAACCCACACCGATCTGCCATCTGACGCAGACCGGCTACAAACTCCTTCACAGTCGCGCCGTTCTCCTGCGCGCGACAGTAAAGGTGGTAGCGCTGTACGATGACCGATGGTTGTGGTGAGTAGTGCTCCATGAGCAGCCGAAGGCTTGTGGTCAGCAGGGCCTCTGCCGGTCTCGTAGGTGCCAGCAGTCTGTGCAGAAGTGAGTATGTCAAACATGCGCAGCCGCTCAGGAACACGGCCCGTCGCTTCTCCTCTGTCACGCTGTTCGCTATGAAGTACTGCTCCAATCGCCCGACGTACTCGTCCCAATCTTGGCCTCCCTCTCCGGTAAACGGTTCCAACTTTGGCATGTTGCATGAGGCCAGTACTCCTCATCACCAATTGATAAGAAGGGGGCTTTAATACTGTAACAGTATTTTATTGTATAATATGACCGACCAGCTTGGCCGGTCAGAGGCAACTGAGCACCCGTGACTGTTGCCTCCCGTAGCACTCCCGCGGTGCTGGTGTCCCGGAAGTAAGAACCGTCGTGTGCGCTCGTAGCGCCACTGTCACACTTTCGTTTTCTTGGTTTTGGGAGATGGGGGACCGACAACAACAAACGAAGGCCTTGACGACCGCCAGCAGAGCGTGTGAGTGGCTGGCGTACGTACCACACGTGCTGAGAACGCCCCTAGCTTCGTTTCAAAAATGCTAGCGGGGGGGAAGCTCCCCCCCCCCCCCCGTCCCCTTGGCAAAAAAAAGAATATACCGAAGCAGGTCAGAGCCGGAGGAAAACCTCCACTTTCGGTACAGCAAATGATGTAACTGCAGAAAACACGTCCTTTTAGGACCGCCCTTTACACTTTCTGAACGCTATTCTCAGCCTGTCTTGCGTGTAGCTGGTTATTGCAGTACCACCCTTTGGGAACAGCTCCTGGGGAATTTATTTTACGCATGCCTCGCCATAGCAGTGAGTCACGCATAAGCTGTGTTCTAAATTAGCTGCAGGCATGCATAGAAAGGTGCTGCTTCGTGCATAGCTCTCGTTTTGTGGAGAAAGGTTGGGGTAAAATTTAGAAATTGAATTTACGAAATTAAAGTTTATTGAACTTGAATTGTGTTTTGTTTCCAAAAGGGAAGAAACGCCAGCAGGAATTTGGACAAAAGCTATAGTTTGGGTCGGGTCGTTCTTGCTTGACAGCTGCTTAAGCACTGTTATTATTAATTCAACTGAGATGCACCTGACCCAACGTGATGAACCGGTTCATGCAGTTGGAGGTTATGCGACAGTCCGGGGTGATGCAATGTAACCTCTATTATGAATTTTTTTTTTTTTTTTCGTGTTTGTCGCTTATTATTTTTGGGGCATTTTCTTTATAGTTTTCTTTTTGTAAAGTTGACCTTTAGTACCCAATTTTTGTCAATTCTTTTTTGTGGCATTACAAGCAGTAGTGTGCCAGCTTAGATGGAGGGACAGTTTATTCACCATCTAGATTTTGTAGGTCCCACTCCGGGCACTGTGCCAAAGAGAACATGGCAATTGATGCACGGCTGCCTAGGAGAAGGGTCTGTGTGCTAGCCAAGTCGTCATTTGTCAGCAGTTCCTTTCACGGTATTCTTGTTTATGTGAATGTGACATCACATACCAAAGCAAAGTGGAGTGCTGTTCAGTCTTGCCAAGTTTCATGCAACCGAAAGTCACGTATCCAAGCTAGTCGATTGCTTTATTTCTTCTGGTGAGAGGAGCCTTCGCACTCTTCTCATGTTTCAGTCCCAGCGTGTTCTAATACTGCTTCTGTTCGAAGACGTGCTGGCATCTCGTGGTATGCTGCTCAACACCAACCTCTCTATTTGCCCAAGTGTAGCTAGTCAACCCACCTGATTTGATAAGCTACTATAGCATCCACTTGGATGGTCTGTGTGATGCAGCTGTACAACTGCTTCTGCATGGCACCTTGTGATCCTACTAGAAAGCGCCTCACAAGAATGACCTAGGCTTGAACAACAATTACTATCTCGATGGCAGCCCTCCCATGTTTACCTGAACATTGCCATACAGAAATTGCCCTTAAAGGGACTCTAAAACATTATTGCCTCAACACATATATATATATATATATAAAAGATGTTACCACCAATGCAGCCGAATTGTTGAAGAAGATTGATTGATTGTAACTGTTTTCATTTTGCAGGTTTTCTGCTTATGGATATGTGTGGCCAAGTTGTTAGCGGCTTTGCTTCTTACTCAGCAGGCTAGGGTTGAATTCCTGGCAACGGTTGCTATGCTTATAGTTTCATAAGTATCCTGGAATGTTTCAGGCTGATTGTGATACCGGCACTTGTGTGTCTAGCTTCATTGCATTGCACCAGCGTGCCCGGTAAAGCGGCTGATGCATAGGAGGGACTCAGTTAGCCAGGTGTGCTCAGAAGCCTGGATTAGGCGCTTGATAGGTCCTTTGCTCACTCTTCTGACATCACAAAAGTAGCGGACGAGTGCTTCTTGTGACATGGGCGCATGCTCGGAATTCGACAGTTCTTCAAGTTATAAACTTGCTGGGCGTCGTCGAAAACCGCTTAAAGGCCGACGTACAACCTTGGTTTTCTGCAAGGAATATAATGCTTTTAGCGCTCCCCCCTCCTAAGCTGCGAGGGGAGCCAAGTTGGGGCAAGGTAAAAGGTGGAGAGGATGTACAGTGCTAATCACACTTGTCTATAACGCGCGAGCGTGCGGCTTTTTCCGGGGAGCGCTAGACTGGTGGCACTCGCGGAAACGAAGCGAGTCACGTGGCGCAACATGGAACGGCCCGCTCGAGGGGTGTCCTGCCCAATCTATCACCTTGATAAGCGATAAAAGTAAAGTGCTTTATGATATATTTTTGTTTTTCGATGACGGCATCGTTGATACGCTTTCATGCTTTAGTTTGTTTGTTATCCGAGCAATGATGTTCGTAAAAAACGTGCGAGCAGCCTTCTGCGTTCGCCGCCAGCTGATAGAGTGGACAGGACACCCCTCTAGCGGGCCGTTCCATGTTGCGCCACGTGACTAGCTTAGTTTCCGCGAATGCCACCAGTCAAGCGCTCCCCGGAGAAAGTCGCACGCTCACGCGTTATAGACAAGTGTGATTAGCACTGTACAAAAGGACGAGGCGGGCAAGAGTGGAAAGCACGAAGTGTACGTTGGCCTTTAATCAGTAAAATATTTTTGAAAGCTTCAGAGCGTGTGCCTTGTTTTTCTGGGTCCTGAAAATGCATCCAACTTTAACATGCCCACACTTTTCTTTTTCCATTTCTTATCCACACTTTCTCTCTGCCAACCTTTCTCCTATAGCAGACTGGCAACTTTTGCACACCACCGCTTTGCACAAGCTTCAAGTTCTGCTAACATTTACTGGTTTAGTCACTTTAGATGACACTAAGCAAGTGACTAATTAGAGCCATACGTTTCTTTTTACGAACGAAAATGTACCTACCTTAGTAGGTCGCTCACTGGTGACCAATATGGCATCAATACTTTTTTTGTGTGATGCATGGTTTCCACAGAAAAATTTCGACTAGTGAAACACTTTGCAAAACATTCTGGATTCCATTATAACAGTATTTAGTAAAGTCGGGGTGAAGAGTTCATGATCCTTTTAGAAACATGATCTCACCTGGAAGGCACCATACACAATACATGCTATGTCAAGTATAGTCAGCTGAAAGTCAGAATTGAATGTTTGTATTATAGTGGTCTTTTATAGGTCCTCTATTGTTCTTATCAAGTATGAACCAGCCAGCCCAAGTGTAGCCTATTTTAATCGAAGAAGACTTCACCCGGACTTTACAGTTGCTACTGCCTATGTTAATTACACCATCTTAGCTAGTTTCATAATGCACATAGAATACTGTAAAAGGACATCATTAAGTGGGCATCAGCATCTCAGAATGTATAATCCTTTCTCTGTGCATTATAATCAAGGCAATATCGCTGTTCATAATCATGCAAAGGAAACTGATGGTGATGATGATAAAGGGCTGAATTCAGCCTTTTATCATCATCACCATCAGTTTCTTTTCCAAAAATACAATTTGATTACCTTGTCTACTCAGTCGCCATAGGATACAAGTAGTTGCGATGAGTGACATAACCGTATAGGCAGCCGGCAATGGCCAGGCGGCGCCACGAGAGTACTGCATTCAGCGCCACAAGCGGAGGCGTCTCTGTTAATGGGGCGGCCAGTCTACCCGTCGGACCGTCGCAAGCGGCGGCGACCCCGATTTTAGCAGTCCTCGTGTGCACCTGCGTGCCATGTCCCTGGTTCTTTTATGCGGTTTTTTAAGACCATCAGGAGCCTTGATAGGTCCAAGTGTTTAGAGAATATTTTAGAGTCGTCGTTTGGACACTAGTTTGAGTTGTCTTCACTACTTGTGGCCGCCCGATCGGTCTGTGCTTCGCTCGTCTCCCAGAAAGTGACACAACACAACGAGAAGGCAGCGAATGGGTTTATTGTACATCCCGGTTGACCGTCTTCGAGGGCCGGCAGTCCGGACCCGCCGACCCTAGTTGTCGCCCGTCGTTCAGAGCTCACAGTCCAAGCCCGTGTCCAGGCCTGCGGATCGTCCTTCCCACGCCAGTGCTGCGTAGGCTAGCTGTTCCGGGCTATCACAGCCAGAGTCTCGCTACGGAACCACTCCGGGATCGTCTTGGACTAGGCCGGTATGGTCAGGGTTCGCCGCTTCCGTCGGTACCTGATCCGAGCCCTGCTGGTGGAATTCTCCGGGGTTCGCCATGGGCCAGACCAGCCAGAACGGATCTATCGTTCCTGCCCGGTCCCAGCCTCGTGCAGCACGCTCTTCCTCTTTCTTTACCGGCTGGCCCCCGCTCGCGCCTCGCTCGGCCGTCCTCTTCTTCTCCCGACGCCCCACACACTAGAATAAAATGTGGGCAATTAGATCCAAACTTTGCATGCTAGAGAACAGCACACAAGCCTCTGTAAAAAAGGCGACAGGCAACAAAGTGTACGTGTGAGGATATTTACGCTTCCCATGAGCTTTTTCCAAAGAAAAACTTTTGCATCCTGTTTTCTGCACGCCGTAACATCTGTTACCAAACTCAGCATTAAATTTGGTTGGCGAAACAAACAAAACTTTGTGTTACGAAAATTCCACTATTTGAAATTTTGCAGGTTTGGTTGCGACCGCGCGTGCCGAACGGCTATGCACGCGTACAACTACGAATGCCGGAACGGGCCGACGGACCTCTCGCTGGAAGACCTGATCGCCTGATTCTCGACGTCACAGCGAAGCAACAATCGGCCCGATTGTTCCTACCGTATTTCTCTATGGGGCTGTCCAAGTGACTCGTAAAACAACTTCTATAAATATGTTATTTTGCCGACTAGTCTGCAAAACGAGCTCGTCAGACCATTTTCGAAACCTCCACATCTATTTTCGTTCACTTCAACAATTAATGTAAAATTCACTTACTTGATGCGTCGCACTGCAGTAATCCACTTCTGTCGCCGTGTCGCTTCCCAAGATCTCGAAGGGAAGCGGTAAAGTTTGACGCTTGAGTCACCTTCGCGACTGTGGCCATCTTTCATGCAGCAGTAGCAACGTTTATTTTTTGGGGGAACTCTAGGAGTAGGCGAGATGTTACAGGAACCCGGTGAGGTCATAGAGACGTGATGTTGGGACTTACTTTTACGAAAAATGGTTCCAAAAAAGCTCACGCCGATCCGAAATGCAACGTTCACACGTGGTTTCTGGATGCGCCTGCCCGCAGGCCTGGCCTACCCAGTTTCTTTATTTTGCAGCTGCTAGATGGCGCAACGTGTAGCGCCAAACTGCATTGCAGGTTGCCTATACTAAGTACTATTGTTATATTCTGCGCCGACGCGGCGGTGCTCTAAAGCCTGGCTACATTGGACGCAAGCGCCGGTGACTCACGTTCGACGTAGCCGGGAAACTACATGCCCCGAGCGGACCTGGACGGTCGCCGGAGCGAGAAGAAAGGACAACCAACGGATTCAGGAGCGGGGCGAACACTGGCCGATCAGGCCGCAGATCACGCGCGGCTCATGCCGTCGCGTGCTGTCCCTTTTATTCTTTTGCATGGATGCACAAGATGGCTACTTTAAAAAGGAGATGTCAAGTAGCGCCATCTCGTGCAAATCAAAATACTACAACTATGTACAGGGCTGTTTTTGTTTTTTTAAGGCTTTCATCATTAGTATGGTCTTCAAATTGATTTCCTGTGCCAGTGTATCTACATTAGATGTATCTACTAGGATCTGCAAGCAATCATGTGGTTGCCTCATGCTGTCGACTACCTCTTCATTCACACTCTTTTAAATCTTGCAGGTCAAACTCTGGGCATTTTGCGAAAGAGAGTATGGAAAATGACACATTTTTGGCTTGGAAAGGCATCCTCCAACCACGAAGTCAACTTTTGGCATCGAGCGTTCTCCGGAATTATTAGAAAGTAGCACAAAACATACAGGGACGAGCAGAAAAAGAGCACATACAGTGCTGACTCACAATCCTCATTCTCCTTTACTTCTGCAAGCACTAAAATAAAAGAAACGTAAAAGAGGGCACAGAGGGAACTGAGAAAGAAGAGATCTTTGCCAGTGCCACCCCTTAACCTGGAGCATAATTCATCATCCAACTAGGTTCAATCCTGTCATAAAGTTGAATTCTACTTTGACAATATAGGCTGCCTGTTTTGGGGTAGCATGGAAAAGAGGTTTCCTGCTTCAATCTTTTCTCTGCTTTTATTTTCATGTATAGAAGTTTAAAAAAAAGAGGTTCATGAGTTGGCATTGTGTATCCGTCCTTGTCCCAGTGTTTATTTCACTGTTTTTTATACTTGTACAAACTATTGACTTGCCCAACTTGAAACATTGCTACATTCTCCAGAAAGTGTACTAGTCTTTGGAAATGCAACAGTACCAATTGATATTGAATATTTTATTGTCTTCAGCAGTTGTGTACTGAAACCATGCTCCTTGGCTTGCCCTACCCTCACTATCCCCCTTACCTAATTCTCATTACTGTGGCATTCTTCTAAAAGTGAGTTGTGTATTAATATTATCACATTTCTTTTGTATCTCCTTGCCACCGGGAAGAGCAGATTCCCATACTCTGACATGTGTCGTTTCTTTAGAAGTGGGGTTTAATTTGTAACATTGTGGAATCATGTGTCTGCTGCCCATTGAAAGAGTCACTTTTGGGGTCATGCTTGTGACAGACTGATGGGGAAAATTTAGTAGCTGTCAACCAACAGTGCTGCGGTGCCACATTTAGCAAAATACTTTGGAGACAGGAATGGCACTTACTGATTGCTTCCTTATCTTTCATTTATGTGAGTTGAGTCAGCAGACCTTAGGGTATCATACCGTAATATCCTGAGAGATTGCCCACTTAAAATCAGAAGTTACTCGGTTGAAAATAAGGAGTGGGCTAACTTTCGGTATGCAATCAAAACAAGTTGAAAAATGCTTGTTTCAGATTTTGTAACCTGCAAAACTTGTGATTGCAGGGAGAGGCGATGCACCAAAGACTACTCCTTTCTAATCAGCAATTGTTCGCTTTTCTCCTGTCGTGGCTAAGTAACACCATTTCTGCTGAGGTCACCATTGGCCAGGATCCTCCAGTTACTAGAAATGGGCTATCTTTCTGTGTTTCTAAAAAAAAAAATAGAAAATCGTGCCAAAAATAGAGGTGGGTTACCTTTCAGAGGTGGGGCATCTCGGGATATTATGGTATAGTTGTGTACATAAATGTGACCCGTAAAGGACAGGCAGGTTCATTCCATTTTCATTGCCTCGGAACACAATCTCTAACGCTGGAACCCCTTTTCTCTTATGCCCGTCGGTTTACTGACTTGGTATTTTTCTGGCTTTTAGAGTGGATACAGGACTGGGCTCTTCTGGGTGCTTGTGGTGTTGTGGAAATGCACAGTCGATTCATTTTGAAGCTGTCTTTAGTCTGACTGCGATCAAGTTACAATGAGGATTATACTACGTTCACCCCTAAGCTGATGGTGCAGTGGGAGCTGCACACTTTTCAGTTGAATCAACTGCCTCCTTTTCATTGTCTCACCATGCTTTCTGCACGTGGGTATGGATGCAAGTGCATGATCCTCTGGTGAATGATAGACACATGACTGTGCGTGATCATATGGTGAATGATAGATACATGAGTTGTCCAAAGAGCACATGGGCTCCACCGCACTGTCAGCTTAGTGGGGACTAGAGTATTATTTGGAGGTTTGAATATCCCAGATTTGAAGATTTGCAAATGTTAGGGGACGGTTTATGTGCTCGAACACTCAGGATAGTTCTGTAATGAGCTATTAAAAGAAATAATATATGTATAGAAATAAATTTTTTTACCTGAGATGGTGTATGTGTGCTTCCCGAACTTAACCATACTGTGGGAGCAGTTACGCCTTCTCAATAGCACTCTAGATGGGCAGAGCATATGTGGGTAGTAAGACACCCATGTCTTCTTATAGAGCGGTGTGTGCTAGCTTATGAGTGAAACCACTGGATGTGTAGGCTACTTTCAAACCCTGGTCGACCTGACCTAGCACTTTCATTTATGCGGTTGAGTTCGAGGTCAGTGTCTGAACGTTGAGGAGCTGCTCAAAGTTGGAGGAAATCACTTACTTGGACCTGACTTGATGTGTCTCCCTAACAGAGCTGACCAAGACAGACCCGGACGACAAAGGGAGGACCGTCCACTACGAAAGCAGCCACAGCTGGCTCTCTTTCGGAGGAGATGGGTTGCACGGGCAATGGTGTACAACGCAGTCACGGCGGGACGGCGAATACCACTGCCGGTTTTGCCCTTACTCGAGCCCTTCTACACAATGCAGTCGCCGCTCACGAAAGAACGCACACGGGAGAGAAGCCTTTCAGCTGTCTTGTCTGTTGGAAAACATTTGCGCACAGGTCTAACTTGCGAGCTCACGAAAAGACCCACACTGGTGAGAAGCCCTTCACGTGCCAGGTTTGCCAGCAGAAATTTGCAAAGCGGGACCACCTGGCTTCCCACGAGAAGACTCACACAGGGGAAAGACCGTTCAAGTGCCGGACATGTGGGGCCGACTTTGCGCAGAGTTACACCCTAGTTTGTCATGAAAGAGTTCACAGTGGAGATCAACCATATCAGTGCGAGGTCTGTGGCAGGTTCTTCTCGAAGAGATGTAATATGAACGAGCATCAGAGAAGAAGGCACACGTAAGGGAGGCCTGCCGTGTGGCACCTCTGATAGGCGTTTCACTGAACACTACTCTAATGTCTTGCAGTGTATTCCCACCCGCGATCGGACTATGATGTGTTGCATGTATGATTATTTTATTTAGGTGTTTGTTGTGCTTTAGAGACTTTTCTGTTCTCAAAAGTAGGACATCTTTTTTTTTTATTTTTGTAAACTGTTAAGTTTTGCATACTAAAATTTGCCAAACACTGAAAGAAACTGCCAGTGAAACATTCCAGTTTCTGTATACATATGCAGTGTAACTGAAAACATGGTAATTTTTGTTTTGAACAGAAGCTACCTTCTTCAGTTAGCACTCCAGGAGGAACTTGAGAGTAATAACCAGTTGTTGCCACTGCACATGACAGCCTGCAGTTCTAGGTGCTTCATTTGCTGTGGGATCAACTGATTTTCTTTCAAAATCCTTATTGCCATTGAAATGACAGATTGGGTAAAAAGGGTTTTGGAGCATTTTTATGCAGGATATTGTGGCATAAAAGTATTGTCTCTATACTTTACACAATGTACAAAAAATCCAAAAATGTGTTTGTTCCTCGAATGTCTATTGAGAACACTGCATAATATTGAATTGCATTTCTCACATTGTGCTCTGTTCACCTGTCTCTCAATCTTTTATTAATCTAGCTGATGGCATAAACTGCACTTTTTTCTGATTAATGCTATGCAAAAAGGCAAGTGTGTTGCAGTTTAACTAGACTGAGCAAGTTCCTATATTCTGAGTCAACACCATTGCTGCAGATGAAGATGGCAAGTGGTCTATATCAAAATTTATTTTCAAGGACAAGAGTTCAAGCCATATCTCCACCTTATCAAGGTCTAAAGGGACTTTTTCACATGCATTTTTACTCTTAAAGAGATACTTCAAAGAAATTTGAAGTATACCTGTCATATTTAGAAATAGTCTGAATATGATCCATAATATCCGTAAATGACAATTGCACGTTTGTACTTTGAGCCTGATGGCTGTATTTTTCATTATAAATGGCCCACTCTGCCAAGCACTCGGAGAGCAGCTAGCGGAGAGCACGTGACATCCGGCGCAATCATGACATAGATCGTCTCGCGACGAGCAGAGCTGTGGCGAGGCTGACGTCAACAGGATGTCCTAGCCGTTCAGGTCACTGCAACTAACCCCAAAGCTGCTTTTGTACAAATTTTGAGTGATGGGTTAATCTTCTATAATCTTGTAGAGGGACCTGGGACACACAAAAGAGAGTCCTGGTGAGAGGGGAGTTCCTCCTTGCCCACTTCTCTCGTGGTGGCCAGAGGCGAGACAGGCATCGTCACTACCTGTCAATGTTCCTAGACGGGCATTACAAACAAGGCCTTAGCAACATCCACAAGGTGCTCTTTGCTAATCGTTTAATTTGTTTTAAAATTCCTTTTCATATCTTTTTTAACAAGAGATTGGTGTGCCTGATGTGATACTGCTCCCTTGAACACGAATAGAACAAAAAATAAACACCAAAATTTCGTTGTAGTATCCCTTTGTGACCTTGAGCTGGAACTTCTCGTAGAACTTTGTTATATGTTTGGTTCTCAAGTGAAGTAGTTGAGGTCAAACAAGTATTGAGACTTAATGCCAGCCTTGGGTACTTTTCATCGTGTGTAGCTAGTTCAAGTGGGAAAACATTACTTTGCACTGTCGTATCATTCCAACAGATTTGGCCAAGACAGATTGGGGCTATGAAAGCGTGAGCCTTGACAGCAGCAGTGACCTCCCTTACCAAGGCGATCAGTTGGTCGTGTACCAACAGAAGACGGACAGAGAGGAAAATCGCCAAAGCAACCTGTGCCCTTGCTCCGGCAGTCGTGTATGTAATATTACTTCTCACCAAAGGACGCACATGAAAGGAAGGCCCTTCAGTTGTCATGTCTGTCAGAAGGCGTTCTCAAAGAAGCATCACCTACTGACTCACCAAATGGCGCATACCGGCGAAAGGCCTTTCAGTTGCCAGGTCTGCCAGCAGGCATTTGCAAAGAGTGGCAGCTTGGTGCGTCACAAACTGACCCACACAGGGGAAAAGCCGTACGAATGTGGCACATGTGGGAGTGCTTTTGCACGGAAATCCAGCTTGATATGCCACGAGAGAATTCATACGGGGGGAGCAGCCATACGTTTGCGAGGCCTGTGGAAAAGCGTTCTCGCAGGAACACATGTTACGTCGGCATCAAGGATGCAGGCACACGTGAGGGATACATATCACGTGATCCCCGTAGATGAGTTGCACAATGACCCTGTTTGAAGAGTCAGCTAGTTTTGGTATGTTTTGATGAACTTTCTGAAGGCCCATCTGTCCTCCAATTGAGCTAGTTTTGGTACGTTCTGATGAACTTTCTGAAGGCCCATCTGTCCTCCAATTGTGAAAAGTATAGATTATATGTTGTGGTTAAAATGATTCTTGTTCTTACCTACTGTATCACGAGTCTACCTTGCTTTCTGTTTTCTGCAAATATCTAAGTGTGGCAGGTTGTCGATATCCCCTCCTGAAATATCCGGGTTCTTATATAGTGGTATGTCTGCGCTGTTACCACTTGCGATATTTCCCTCTAGGCACTACAGGTTAACTAAATAAATAAATATGTCACTTACCATGCTAATCGCTTATTAGGCCATCTCAAAGTAATTTTTTTTTGTGTTCTGTTTTTTAGACCAACTTTTCAAAACTTCAGTCCTTGATAAACTTGAATCCTTGCATCTACTCTAGAATCCACTCAGAAGCATTCTGCTCTTTTCAAACATACAAACTACCATCACTGCAGGAGCCTGCACAACACCTAGAATAATCGAAGCCTCCGCATCGCCTCCTCTCCCTTCATGAAACATCATCACAGTCGGATAGCACCAACTCGGCTATTGGGCCCAACCTGACCTTCGACGCGCTGATTGAACACAAGCCCCGGCCGAACACTGATGCAGCACTTGTGCCCAATCTCAAGCCTCGATCGATCTGACTGTGATCACGGTGTGGAGGCCTTCTGCTTATCTAGGTGGTGTTGGCCTGCATAAGCTCTGAAAGCATCTCTGTTGCCTAATCACTCTATATTGGGGAAAAAAGTACCTTGTCTATATCTGTGAACACTCTCCAACCGTCTTAATAATAAATTAAATGAAATATGTTTAAGTAGCGTCAGGTGTTTGCACCACTTGTGCTGAGCGTTGTTTCTTGAAGAAACTGGCAAACTTCAGTGTCATTCATTACGCGTTCCAATTTTTGTTTCATGGTTATGCATAGGGTTCCGCGTTTTCGGTTTTTATTTTTTCAACATTTGGCGTACTGTTTTCGGTGTTTATTCTAAAATTCAATTTTTGTTTTTTTCCGGTGTATATTTATGCCCACAAAAGTTTACCGTCTTTTTTCGGTGAATATGAAATGAACACCAACGGACACCGGATCAGATGATCTTTGTGCTTTGATATTTGTGATCACTCAAAGACAAACGGCACAGATACATTGAAAAAGAAATGGACACTTTTGGCAGATGTGTGCATCTGTAAAAGAAACGAAAAAAAACAACAGAAGTACAGACAAGTCAGATATGAAGCCTACGCCCAAAAAACATGGAACTTCACCTTCTGTACATCAGGATTACGTGATCTTATTATAGTAAACACACATGTACCTTCCAAGGTTCTCGTTGATCCGCACTCTTTCTTTGCAACTAATATGACCCCGAGCTTCAAGAATAACACTGGACACTAGCAGGCTGAGAAGGTGAAGCGCTGCCTGAGCCAAAATCGGCCACTGAACCAAATCTGACCGCCAAAAGAGACACGGTGCGACGTTTTGAAGCACAACATATTTCGTGTACTCACTAAACTCTGGCTTCAGAGCTTGTACAAGTCAGTCTCCCTTACAACGAGTTTGAAAACAGGCTCGTACATCACGAAGTCCTGAAGCATTTCGGACTTCACGTTCCGATCGATGATGCGCACATTAAACCATAACGTTGCGATGGCATCCGTGTATCCCATACATTCGGACACGTTTCGATAGACACTGTCGTTCCACTTTTTCGCTTTGGCTCTGCGGTACGACTGGAAGGTCAAAGTAGCCTTTTTCGGTTAACACCGAATTTTAGAAAATAGATTCGACGTACTTTTACCGGTTTTTATCGGTTTTAAAACGAAAACGCCGAACCTACCAACTGACCTTTTTCGGTTAAAACCGAATTTCCGAAAATGGATTTGGCATACTTTTATCGGTTTAAACCGAAAACTCCGAACCCTAGTTATGCAGCACCATCCTTTAGTACACCTACAAATAAGGATTTCAGGGTTGTCAGTGACCCTTTTAATGTCAATCTTCATTGGGATTACATACTTTCGCTGGAAATTACCCTAACTCCCATGTTACGCATTTTTGACAAACAATTTTTTGTGTGAGATTTTCTCTTTTTTTTTTTTGCGCAGAATCGAGCTGCGGCGGTTGAAATGAAAAAGTATAGATCTGTTTTTGCACCGATTTTTATGGAGCTATAACAAACATACTTTCCTTAGCCTCTGAAGGCATTTTATGCTAGCACGTGGGACTCCGAATATGGGATTGCCCGAAGCAAAACGACATTCACGACAATAAAAGAAAATCTAGAAAAGAAAATCGGTGACGTGCATTTTTATATATGCTCTTTCATGTACAATGTGTATGGTGTTATCAAAGATACCATGTGAAGAAGGCTCCACCAAGTCACGTGCTCACGAAACTATCTGACGGCGTTTTACACTACGGTATGTATGAAGCAGTCACTAGTTGTGAGCAGTGCATGTGAAGGCGACGCCAGGAGAATAGAGAAAGGGCGAGCACTAGGAAGGCGGGACGGGAGAGGAGGGCGACGGAGGACGAGGAGAGAAAGAGCACTATAGTCCGTTGCAACTCAAGAAGGTAGGGCGAAGGAAAGGAAGGACGGGGAGGAGGAAGCAGACGGAACGCTAGGGGAAACCTCCTCCTCTCTCCAGCATTACGTCTGCTTCCTCCTCCCCGGCCCTCCTTTCCTTTGCCCTACCTTCCTGAGTTGCAACGGACTAGAGGAACGTTAGAGAAGAGAGGAGGTTTCTCTCCTTCTAGCCAGCCTTCCTAGTACTCGCCCTTTCTCCTCTCCCCTGGCATTGCCTTCGCCTGTACTGCACGCAACTAGTGACGCAGAGTATAGACATAGTGTTCTTCAGAAAGCCCAGAATAAAGAAATAAAAAAAAAAGTTAGGGGCCACTAGAAGAAAGGCAATATTAGTTGGTTGCTTTGCTATTGAACTAAAATATTTTACATTTTAAATTTTTGGGGCGTAACATAGTTGGGGGCGATTTTGATTAAAAACATTTGTAGCGAGTGCTACATCACGAGAAATGGCTATTGCGAACAGTACGAGCAGAAACACTAAGGCGCGTCGCCTTCGGTGTATGCTGCGCCACCTTGAGGCTGATAAAACTTGATTGGGGAGGGGGTTGGGGATGTGTGCGCTTGCTCAACACCGCGTATCCAGACACAAACGATGCTACGAGCTGAGAGGACCAATCTGATAGTGTCAAAAGCGCACCACCATGGTCATGTTTCTGTTCTATCATCGTTGAACCAATCATAAACATGAAAGGTCTAGTGACTTGGGCTTTGGACGCTGCTTGGTTGGTCCTATTACCATCGTAGCGTCGGCTGCGTCTGGACCTTTCACAGCGAAGCTGTAAATAGCTAGGGTTTCATGCATTTTTGGTATTCGTGTGCAGAAACAAAATCGCATGTAAAAGCGCTCCATTGTATGGAAATGCATGTACACCCCGTCACCTCGATATGCATTTTGATAAGGAAAGATGTCGGAACGTGTGATAATGGAGATGTATCAGAGAACAACGAGCCTTCTCCTGCTCAAGTCGGGTGACGTCACTGCTTTAAAAGCATTATATGTATAGATTTAACTTGAGCAAAGAATCTCACCAAAGTTGTAATGGGACACATTAGTGTTTATCATAGTGATCACGAAGCAATCATCACTACCGTTTCAAAATGGTGTATATATACTGTAAATAAACATTTGGTGAAGTGCTTTTGTGTGAATCTTGACGAATCATTTGTGGTGGTGCTCTACAGCTTCGCTGGCCAACCACCTTCACAGAGTGGAATGGCTCACAATTTTTGAGGCATAGTTGCCAAAACATGCCTCCGCTAAAGCTGTATGAAGCGGGTATCAGTGTGGGAAACTCTCCTTTTCTTCAGCATTGGCTTTTGTGGAGGCTCGTCAACGCCCGTTTCAGTGGCTCGGTAAGACAAGAGAAGGTCAGCAATGGTGGATGTAATCTGTCGCGTACGCGTCTATAGCTGTGCGTGTCAGTCTGGAAAAAGCGCCTTTTTACCAGGGTGGACAAACAAAAAGCTTTGATTTAATTCGTGATTTAAATCTATCATAATGTAATCATCATAATGTATCATCATCTATCATAATGACAATGTGTCTATTCTTGACTATTTAGAAGAGCATTTTGATTATTTCAGTCATCTATCCAATGTCAGTGAGCAGTGGAGTAAGTTTAAAAACTGTGTGTCCCACAGTGTATGTTGTTTTGTTCCTAAGGAAAGTGAGAGCACGAAGGAGACATCCTTGGATAACGAGGGAAATTCTGCAACAGAAGTGGAAGGAAAAACAAAGTTACAAAAACCACTGAGATAGCGAATTTAGGACAACATTTAAAAGATCTCGTGACGCAAGCAAAGGAAAGCTACTGTGGTAATGTGTTCTCACGGTTCTTGAGGGAAGCCCCACAGAACTTCTGGCGTTTCTTTTCGACTCCGAAGGAAAGAACTCAAGTGTTAATTAATAATGAGGTCGTCTCGTATGTCCTTCTAGAATTGCGGAAGAATTCAACAAATACTTCCAGTCTGTCGTTACGGTGTCACGTGACCCGCCGGTAGGCCTCATCAACAAACCCAACGATTCCCAAATGCCAGAGTTGGTTTTGTCACGAAGTGGTGTTTTTAATTTACTTTTGACTATAAACAATAAACAAGCATCCGGACCAGACAATATCCCCAATGCATTTCTGAGAAGATGTGCCGAGTGGGTGTCGCGGTACTTGTATTTAATTTTTTAAGCGTTCCTCTTTCAGACCATGTTACCAGAACACTGGCTATGTGGGAAAATTGTGCCCATTTGCAAGTCCGGAAATAAGATAGGCCTTCAAAATTATCGCCCTATATCTTTAACAACGACATGCTGCAAACCTTTAGAACACATAATTCCTAAACATATAAATAAATACTGTATAAACACTAGCACGGGTGTTGGTGTAATCTATCGACAGTCATGCAACTAATAGAGTGCACTCATGAGTTTGCATCGGCTATAAACGAACGAAGTCATGTTGACGTAATATTTATGAATTACTCTAAAGCGTTTGACCGGGTACCCCATGACAAATTAGTTAAAAAATTAGGTTCTTTGGGATTAAACCGGGTTTTGATATCTTGGATACATTCTTATTCAGAAGGACGAATGCAGCATGTTAGCTGTAATAAAGTTTGTTCCCCCCCCGTTAGCAGTTTAATCAGGAGTACCACAAGGATCTGGGTTAGGGCCTCTTTTATTCTTAATTTATATAAATGATATAGCAACAGATTTCCCTTCCTCTGTTCAAGCTAAATTGTTTGCAGACGACTGTGTGGTATTTTCTAAAGTGGCTACAGTTGAGGGCTAGGAAATTCTCAACCAGTTCCTGGAAGAAATCTTAATAATAATTGGGGTTGTGTGGATATTTGCGTGTTGTTGGTCAGCCATTTCAAAGTTGCGACGAGTCACTCGCTGTAGATGAGCAATTTCTCGTGGAGTAAGAAATGGGGTGTGTGGTAATTAATTGTGAAAAAACTGTCTCTTGCAGTATTACAAATAAGAAAAAGGTAGAATTTTTTTTAGCTAATACCCTATGCTGGAATAGTCATGTGGATTACATATGCTACAAGGCTTATCAGAAGTTAGGCTTTCTTAGAAGGCATCTTATAGACATGCAAATAGAGATGTTCGATTAGCTGCATATAAATGTTATGTGCGTCCAATATTGGAATATGCGGGGTGCGTATGGGAACCATACAGGAAGCAGCAGGTCGCGCAAATAGAAAAAATACAGAATCTGGCCCTCCGTTGTTTTTTTTTTTTTCTGAGTACAGGCACACTGAATCAGTTAATGCAATGATGAATGAAGTGCGGCTGTGGCCAATGACTTGACGAAGATTGATCCTGAACTGTACATTTTGCCTTCATCATCACGCTTCAAAAAGACGAGCAATATACTAAAGTGATTTCACCCTATCAGTGCAGAAATCGTCTTTAAATATTCTTTTTTTTTTTTGCCAAACTATTATTGAGTGAAACGCCCTGCCAGAGCAAGTTGTCAATATTTGTTTGAAGCACAGCTGAATGTGTTGTTTTTGGTAAATCTTGCATGCGTGGGTAGCTACAACCCAGGGGGGTTTCCCCAGGAATTGAAATTAGGGGGGTGTCTAAATTTTTAATCGGGGGGGAGTACCCCCTCTAGCGGACGTGTAGGGAAATCACTGCTACAACCTACCAGTGCCCGCTTCAAGCGATGAATGCAGGATTGAATTTGTTGTTTTGTGTGTGTTGTATTTTTCCCTCCTGGGCAGACCGAAAGGTCCACAGTATTCTGAATAAATAAAATAAGATAAGTCACAATGAATACACCAGCGATCAAGCAGGTTATAAGTACTAGGAGGGGCACGTTGCAATATTGGTGAAGCCTAGTCATAAAACGTTTAAACGATGTGTGCGCGTGACATGTCACGTGCGAGATGGATGGTTGATTGTAGAAGGATTCCTTACAGGCTTGCGCGCGCTCCCTCCGGTAGGTTTTTATCAGATGGAAGGCTAGACGACGGCTAGCTACGGTCACGTGATGTGGTCACGTTGGCCTGATAAGTGAGGAGGGTAAGGAGTAAAATGAAAAAGAGGCGAGGCATCAAGGGAGCATGGCTTGTGGAGAATACGCAGCTGACGTCGGAGTCATGCGGTTTAGAGAAGCTCGTTTTAGCGAACGCCGTTTTACCGACCCCAGTTTATCGAATTCCTTTATAGAGAAACCCAGTTTAGAGAAAATGGCGATCGATGAGCCTCCTTTTTAGCGAATTCGGCCGCCGCGAAGCGGCGTGTGAGGATACGTCAGGTGAGTTCAAATTTTTCTAATGAGCCGCTGCAGACTGCCGCCGCGAAGCGGCGGGAGCGCAGCAGGGGGCTTGGGTTAACACGCTCACCAGTGACACACGCGCGACCCTGTTTTAAATAGCATCCCCTTTTCGATAAACGGCATTTCTACTGAAGCTCTGCTTTCTCTAAACTGTGCTTCGATAAAACGTGCCCGTTCTCTAAAACGTGCTTCGACGAAATGGCATTCTATCAATTGTAGTAAACCCAGCAGCTGACGTCTCATGCCCTCTCCTACCCTTCTATCCTCCTGCCAGCGATGTCTTCGGAGCTGAATCTAGGTCACGGTAGCTCACTGGAGTTAAAAGGATATCTAGCGTCACGACCACGCATCTTCACACAGAAAATCCCTGAAATCGGGAATCCGGAAAGAGTGGACTCCCGTTTCTAAAAAAAAAAAAGAAAAAAAAAATTGCCGCGTTAGGATTTGAAATAGCCCCAAAATTGCTACATAGCCAACCGCTAAATTTCGACGCCAAATGCAGTACAAAGTAGCCCAATTTGGCTATTAACAGCCCAACCTGATAACCCTGGCTTCCACCACTTTGTTAACCTAACAAAAGAAGAAAAAAAAACAAAAAAAAAACCGCCCAGGACAGAAGCCATCGAGAAGCTCCAAGCAGACCATCGGCCACAAAGATTGGACGTATCCCGTGGGCGACTCCCAACGACGGACGGAGGTTCTCCGGTCTCTCCTGGACTATGTGTCCAAGGGAGAGTTGGCGTCCTCTCTTTAAGCTTCCTCCATATGTTCCATCACACCATCATTTCTCACCTCATAATCATACAAGAATGAAGTTGCCAAGTTCATGAACCACCGCAACGCGAAGATTTCCCTTTCAAGTGAAAGCAGTGAAAGGCAACTCTCCGTAAATCTTGTTTTCAATAAACGTATTATGATCTGATCTGTGCTACGTCCGCTACGTCATTAACACAAAACTCGTAGATAATACATAAACAAATGTTCGTCATGCCGTCATGCCTGACCTTCTTAATTAAATGGCGACTTGCGTCATCTAGTTTTTGTTGTAGAAAAAACAAGACGTTCATGGCGTTCTTGGCCGTGTTCGCCGTGGTC